>RAHM01000119.1:1053183-1627954 GCA_003713295.1 Parotia lawesii | reverse complement strand
AAAGAAAAGAAAAGAAAAGAAAAGAAAAGAAAAGAAAAGAAAAGAAAAGAAAAGAAAAGAAAAGAAAAGAAAAGAAAAGAAAAGAAAAGAAACAACAACAAAACCCAACCCAAAACAAACAAAAAAAACCCCAAAAACACCCACCAGCAAACCTCAAGGCACTCACTCCGGAACTGAATACCTACTTATTTTGCTCTTGCAAAGATACAAAAGAATCCTTTTCTTTCCTCCTCCCTAATTTTTGTTATAGTAAGTCAAACCCGTAGCCTATGTTGCAAAAAATCTTAAGCCAGAAGTAAGAACTTCTAAAAATTAATTGGACACAAAATGCAGAACCTGCCTTATTCTGATCCTTTATTCACCAGTACAGAATCAATAAAACATTATTTTCAAAGGAAGGGAAGGTCTTGTATATTGGTGCTCTCTGAGGCAGATTTCAAAGCAGCGAATTAAATTCTGCCTGCCTTAACTCCTCCTGTACTTTTCATTTGTTGAGTTGTGCATTGCCTTGTTTCATCAGCACTGACTCAGCAAAATGCAATGGAGGGGCATCCCCTGGGGGATGCCACTGTTTTCTGTGGTAGGAAGAGTGGTCCACAGCGAGCCTCGCTCAAATGACTGGGTGAGCATGAACTACTCYGAGCTACTGATGCCAGGCATGCCATACTTTCCCACTGAACTTCTTCCCACCGAGTCCTTGCTCCACTTTTCCTCACTGCTGACTGTGTACAGGCTTGCCATATTACAGCACATGCTGTCTGGCATCGCCCAAGCCGGGTAGGCAGTATTTATTAGGATGTATCCCTGGGCATGGAATACCAGTACCTCCTCAGCTCTCTAGCTGACTGACCAGCACCCACATGTAACACTGGGAGCTGGGAGCTACCAGTCTGGCTGGTTGCCTGGTTAGGAGGCAGAGTTTCTCTGCTGGAGAGTCTGCTTGCCTGGCTGTGAAGCATTGATACCCTGTGTCCTCAAAGCATCAAAGGTCCGAGTGTCACAGGCACCTTGTGTGCACTGCTCTGCTAGCACAGTTTGCTGGTAAGCTGTGTTCTGCTTGGATGGTTTGGCTCTTGTATGCACTTTGATTTCAGAAAGATTTTAGAACCTTCAGAAAATGTGGAAATGCATAATGTCAATATTATTTTATTTGGTATGCAATTATACTTTTAGTCATTGTAAAAAATGTGCATACAGAGCATAAAGTGCCAAGAGAGGCTAGACTTAGATGCATAGGCTTTAAAGCCAGATAATTCCATGTGTAAGAGGAATATATTTTATGCTTTTAAACTGAAAGGGGGTAGATTTAAATTGGACAAAAGAAAGAAATTTTTATGATGAGGATGGTAAGGCACAGGAATGGGTTGTCCAGAGAAAGTTCGGATGCCCCATCCATTCAAAGCCAGGTTGGATGGGACTTTGGACAATCTTGTTGAGTGGAAAGATGTCTCTTCTTATAGTAGGGTTGTGGGACTAGGTGGTCTTTAAACCTCCAACCCAAACCCTTCTGTGATTCTACATGTGTGCACATGGGAGACGGAATCGTGGTGTAAGTGCAGGTGCCTATGTGGTCCTATTTTTCTGATATATAAAGTCAACACTGGATGTAATTAAGTCAAATAACCAGCGTTGATTTATTTTTTCAATGTGGCATTTCAACAATGTGATTCTAATAAAATGGGGTCTGACAAACAAAACAGAAAATCCTCATCAGTTCTGTGTCACGTTATTCCTCTGTCTTATGTAGTCCATTGATGTCAGATTCCTGGAAAGCAAAAAACACACACAYAGCAATTGGGAAGAGAGAAGGTAATCACTGCAGGGGCTCTGCTGGAGGTTTTTGCTCTGTATCCAATTTTACATTCTTCATATCTGTATTACGTTATTGAAGTCTGATTCCCGGCTGCCTTGCAGATCATTTGCATCTCTGCACTGCGATATAAAAGGCTTCCTCGTTGATTGGGTAGCCTTTTATATCTTCTCAGCACTCGTGTTTCTCTGACATAGATATCTATGCAAAGTATAAGGCTTTGGAGGATCCAACCCTTGTAACACTTCATGCTTCATTGCCACAAGGTAAGTCAAAACAGCACTCACACAAAATGTGGGAATGGGGAGTCATGGGGAGCGTTCACCATCCTCCTGCCTGGCATCTGAAGGTTACTGAAGGCCAGACTGGACCCAGGCAGAACAAGTCAGAGTAGTCCCCAGCTCTGCTTCCCTGCAAGCTGCTTGCCAGACAAGATCACTCTAATTCAACTCAGGAAGCTTGTCCCGTGCCCCAGCTTGTGTTCAGTGGGGGAATGAACTGGTGGTGCTGATGGAGGAGTGCCAGGGTTAGCTGCCAGCTGGCTGCCGGAGGCGGCTTGGGATGAATGCTTCTTCCCATGGGTAGCGTGAGCTCTGCCCTGCGCGGCTGTGCACAGGAGAAGCTTGTAGCAGCTGAGGATCTGGTCCTTCTAGTTAAAGGGGTTGGAATATGCATGAAGCATAAGGTGACATTTTGAGCGTCTCAGATCAGAGCGTGGACGTTACTGAATTTAAAATGTAACTGCAATTTCCTGACTAACGCCAAGTYACTTTTATATTCATGCAGTGATTGTTCTTTATTCTTTAAATAGCCCATTTTGCCCAAAGGGGCAGGTGATATCTTTATGATAATGAAGATACRTTATCCAGCACATTACAGCTGAGGCCGTTGGTTGGTGCAAGGGCCACCTATGATCAGCTGTCCTTTTGGTTCTCAATTTATATCATGCTTTTGTAGATTGTAGATGCTTTTGTAGATTGCTTTTGTAGATGTCTGTGATTTGTTTGAACAAGAAAAGAGTAGGGGGAAAAAAAAGAAAAGAGATGCACTGGCRGTTCAATGTTGCTGTCTTTTATTTCCTGTGGCTAAGCTGTATTATTTACTGTGGTATCTCCAGGTTTCTGAGTCCTTTCAAATAACATGGACAGTTAAATTGCTTCAGTAGCCTAATACCTCTGCAGAGAGTCAGCCTGTTTCTTAACATCCAGGGCTTTCTGTGGTGAAGTGCACAGGATATTACRAATAAGATATTCAACAAGAATGAGATAACAAAATGAACTCATGTGTTTACTATTCATTCAAAATAAAAAAACTTCCACATAGTAACAGCCACAGAAATCACAGGCAGGCTTTCCAGCAGAGTACAAGCATCCCTGGCCCGGGCATTTCTTGCACCAAGGGTGAAGGTGTAGAGGATGGAGCTGTAGCTGTGGCCACCACGGAGACAGGACAACATCCAGGGGAAAGGAGAGAACTAGGAAAGAGAGTTTTGTCCCTGGGGGGKTGCCCCTCTATCACCTTTAACCAGCAGGTTAAGGTCCTGCTGCTGCATGGACCCTAACCCCGGAATCCACATGGGCAGCAGCTGCAGCATGCAGCATCACTTCCCCAGGCTTTGGCAGAGGCAAAACGGATGGGGACCGGAGTGGTTTTACTGTTCCCAGGAGCCTATTGCTTTAGGCTCCTGCCTGCTTTGCCTATGAGCTGTCTGTAATGCCACCATTTACCTTTGGTTCTGCTAAGCACAAGAAAGGTTAGATGAGAGCCTGGAGTAATTACAGGAGTGAATTGTTTTGGCATAGGAATTTGTGGAAGTGATGCTGAGGCCCCAGTCAGGAAGAGTGTTTTTAGTGACATACCTGCTAATTTGCCTGAAACTAGCCTGATTATTAAAAAAAGGAAAAAGAAAATGTACTGCTGCCTGCATGCAATTAAACCCAACTAATCAGCAGTTCCTAGAAAGCTTGACTTGAAAGAAAGGCACATTTGACATTCAGATGAGAGGTGCACAGGAGTCTCAACAGGTAATGTTTTGCTGTAACTCCTGGAATTTGTGTGCCTTTGTCATACCTCTTTGGCAGAGACCCTGCCAGCCATCTGTGCTTTACAGGCTTATAGGGCCTGTAAGCTGTGTAAACTCTGGTTACACTTGCAGCTGCTCTCCTTGCCCCATCTTTTTATCCATCCCTTAGCTGTGCACAATCTGGTGTGTGACCAGGGCAGGTGCAATGAGTACCTTACTCATCTGTACTGTTCCCAACACAGGAGACTTCAACTAGTAGGTACTGATGTAATAAAAATAATGATAGCAACCAGAAGTAGTATGATCAGGCATGGATTTAATAGGTGGAGATAGTGTATGTATGTTTGGGAAGAGCAGAGTGAAAGAGGGGAGAGAAGTTTGRGGGCCTCTAGGTGATGATAGCCTGGAGATTGATGCCTCAGCATTTCTAGTTTAAAAAGTTTGACATAGAGATTCTGGCAGGTATTGAGTAATTTTATTTTAATATTTTTCTCTGCTGTAAATAAGACTTGGTGTCTGATGGAATGATCACCAGAACTTGAGTAAACAACACACTTGCCAGTGATAAGCTGTTTCTTCTGACGACTCAGTGTATATCTGGATATTGCAAAATGTGGTACATTTCATGTTTGTGCAATTCTGTTTTCCTTCTGGTTATTTTTATGTGCATCTCCCTCTCTTTTCTCTCCTGTGTACAGATGTTCATATTCACCCCATGGAGCCTATGCCCAAAGCAAACTTGCCCTTGTGTTATTTACCTATCGACTACAGCATCTTCTGACTGCAAATGGAAGCCATGTGACTGCTAATGTAGTAGACCCCGGAGTAGTGAACACTGAGCTCTACAAGCATGTCTTTTGGGTGGTGAAAGTGGTCAAATGGATGACAGCCTGGCTATTTTTCAAGGTATGCCGTTTTTTAAATCATTTTTTTGCTGTGCCCCTGCATTGTGCAAGCTGCAGTCGGCCCGAAGCTGAAGGTGTTTCAGAGCTTATAATAGTGTATGGTATTTATTTCATTTCTCTGTGCTGATGAGATGTACAAAATCAATAACGACAGGCTCTCCAGCAAACAAGCCCTTGTTTTAAATGGAGGGAGCAAGCTGTCACAGTAGGGAAAGGGAATGCCTTTCACTGCCTGTGCCTATGCACTGGTTATCTCTGCCCTGATCTATCCTTGTGCTTCTGTGCGTGCGTGGGGGCAGRACATCATCCTAACATGGAGCCAGAATATGCAAAGTGTTCCTCAGAAATCACTTGTACCTTCTCTTAACGAGAAGCAGACATGATCTGGCATGGTCTACATGTACGCAACACTTTACAGAGAAGAGGGCAAAGGGAAGAAGGARGTTGTACAAAAGTGGCAGTGGGAGGTGGTTGTGCTCCAGGATGTGAGGGTCCAGACGCTTGTGCTCAGGGAGGTGGGACAATTTTTAATTAGGTTTTTCATTCTAACACATCCTTGTAATGGTGCTTGATTTTTATTATCCAATCCTGGTCTGCCTTAGGAAACGTAAAGTTGTTTAATAAAACTGATCCAGAAGTGGGGCAGACCTAGTTATGGGTAATGTTTTGTAGGGGTGTAAGTAGATTAATCTGAAATCAGTTTAGCTGTGTAGGTGCAATTATCTCATGCTCACAGGCCTTAGAAGGGCTTGYGCTGAGAAAATGTACTGCTTATAGCTCTTTCAGAAAGTAGTTTTGGATTAAGTAAATGGAACCTGGTTCCATTAGAGAAAATTAAATGTCCTAATTAAAATGAAGTATTTTACATCAAGGAGCATGTCCCACAAAGCAAATTAATTTTAAACTTTGATATGGAAATATCAATTGCTTTCATTTTAGAAACGAAACTGGAGGCTGGAAGAGTGGCTGCAAAATAAGATGCAAACAAATAAACTCATATTTTTAAAAAAATAGTATCTTCTGACTGCACCTTGAATATTGCAATAAAATTGTAATAAGAATGCTCATAATGTGTAATGCATTCTTAAAGAAGCAGACTGCAGCTTTGCCAAACCATGTACCTTAAACTTGTTTTGCCTCTTGTGATTTTAAATATCTTACCATTTTAAATATCAGTCTTGCGTGGTAGTGTTTTTTCATTGGACTTACTTCACCTTGCTAATGTAACAGTTTCATGTAGATGTTTAGGTTGTGCTCAGCATTTCCTCTGGAGAGATAAAATTCTGCCAAATTTCCCACGTCTGAGAGTGAGTTTCGAGTCTCTTGTTGTTTACAGCACTCAGACCCACCTAGTTTTATTGATGTGCCCAGGAGACATTTTTGTATTATACGGGTGATGTTTAGGCACTGAATTGGATGTCATTGAACATTTAAAATTATTTATCACAAGAGGGATTTCCATTCTTAAAGCCCTAATAGTCCTGCCACTGATAGTTCCTGATCACGTCCTTCTTCTTTGGATGAGACACTGCTCAAAAGAAATTCTGCCTTGAAATAGGTGATAGACAGACATACTGATCTGTATGAAAGAGCAATGTCTCTACTGCCTAAAAAGCAAATGTATCAATTGCTCTCTGAGTCAGAAGAACCTCAAGTTTATATATCTGAATGCTTCAGTTATGGAGGTTGAGATTTTCACATTTTTGTTTAACAGACAATGTGTTTTTCCCAAAAGCCAGAGGAGAGGGAAATTCTTACTTTCTCTCTTCCCATCCTCCCTTAGTCTTCTGAGTTACAGCTCCAACTTCTACTCTTTGCTTATTGCTTATTGCTTAGGATATATCTATGTGTTCGGGAGCGCTTCATCCCAGAGGCGCGCCCTGTTCGGCATCACGAGCGGGCAATGTTTAGCTCCACAGCAAGCTCACATTGAAAGCCTGCCTGGCAATTTTAATAGTGCTCTACTGAGGGCTGTAGTATTCAGCATTCAAGCCTGTGTGAGTCTTGTGTTGGTCTCGTGCATTAGGGTAAATTTCCCCTGAGAAAAATAAGAAAGCCAAGCACAAGAAAATTCAGTTGTCTGGTAATATTAGCTGATAGTTGGTAGTATGGATTTTTTCCCCCTTGGAATTTTGTTCCTGAGCACTTATATGGATCTTCCTTCTAGGATTATGGCAGTAATGCAGTGAAAATGAGGTGATAGCTCTCTAATCATATTGACTTAACTAAATATTGTCACCCTGGAGTATTCCAGAGTGGTTTCTAAACGTGTGCAGGAAATTGCTTCACCCACTGCAACATGGCACACGTGCAAGCCAGCACAGCCCAGAGAGCTTCAGTGAGGAAATGCATCACATCGCTTTCCCTCAGGAGAGAGTCAACGTCTCGTTTGATTTAATTCCAAAATATAGTGGCAGAGCCCCCACTACTTTTAAATGTGTTTTTGCCAGTACTGGTCCCAGTTACATTCAAGCCAAACACCTCCCAGGGATTGCAGCCTGGCACCCACCTTCGCTGGGCTGCTTGTATTTGAGGCAGCTCAGTGTGGCAGACAAGGCTGTTGGCTCAACATCCACCTTGGGGCTGCCTCAAGATATTTAGGTACTTAAACAAATAGACCTACAGTCTCCTAAATAGGCCGTGATACGTATACATAATTTACTCAAAGTATTAACAGCTTGAATTTCTTAAAACTGCAAAATGTTTTCTTCTAGATTTTATATGTGGCTCAGAAAAATCTCGGCCAAATCAGTTTGGTGTTTTTTCCCCCACAAGTTGCAGTGAGCRGCATTCCTGTAGAAATAAGATAGGCCAAACTAAAGGTTCTGGTGACAGCCATAAAATTTGTGAAATTGATGCCTGACCTTTAGAAGTGATGGTTTCATTTTTTCTCAGCTTGATTGTTTCTCAGAAAAGTTATTGTCTGCTGTGGCACTCTAAATTTGTACCTTGCAAATGTTTCCTCTGTATTTTTCATAAACACGGACTGCACCTGTCACACAAGAGAGAAATTATGTTTATTCCTCAAAAAAAAATTGATTTCTCTACCTATGACTTCTTCGTAAATAAAGCCTGATGAGCTGACACAGTCCTCTGCAGAATGCAGTGAAGTATGTTGTCCCTTAGTGATTTTTAAAATAAATTGATCTTCTTTTTGAAGAGATAAAGTCCAAACTAGTAAACACTAACTAATTAATGAGATAGTAATAACCTAAAAAGTCATTCATTGAGTATCAAATTGCAATTTAGATAAGTGTGTAACACACCAGCTTTAGTSTTGGGTACCATGCAAGCTGGAAGCTAGGAAGTACAATTTCCCTCTCCAGTATTTCTGCATCTGCAGCAGATACTGAATATTCATTCTTAAGCCAGATGGTCTCTGCTTGTGATACAATTAAAATGCCTTAGAGCAAAACAAAGAAGTTGACTCTCATTAATGTCCGATAACAGGGATTGTTATGCTTCCTATGACTTCATTATGGCAYCAAAGTAGAGACGTTTGACAGATAGCAGTGTTGTAAAGTTCCCCAAAACCGTGTTTATGACAAGCTTGGTGAACGTGTCATTATCAGCTGTGGAGTATTTGATCCTTTCAGCCGCCCCAGATTGGTGTTTAGGAAGGCATTGTGGAAAGAAGGCTTCGCATCAGATCCTGTCTCAGCTGTCATTTCCAAAGACATAGTGCCACGTAAGTGATTATCGACTGACAAACTGAAAATGAGTAGGATTAGTGACCCTGCCAGCCTGTAAAAATGAAGGGAAAGGCTTCAGGAACATGGGCTAGATAGACATCAGCCAATATAAACTAATTCGTTTCCTTCACCTTGTCAAAATAGGCCTCACTTTAGTGTAATTTTCTTGTAACATTTTTTAAAAAATGCTTCCAGTCTGTAAGCACATCTAGAAAACAAGATTTAAAGGACTTGGATTCATCATTCATGCCAGAGGACATAGTCATGCAGGTCTTATTGCAGCATTTCTTATTCAAACTGTCCCTTTGGCACTGTGAATGTAGTAAATTTATTTCATCCTTCCCCCCAGGTGTCAGAAGACAAACACATCACCACACAATAACACCAGCTGTAGAGAATGAGAGTAATTAAATCTCACAGCTGAAAGCAGCAATTCATCTGCATCAACATCTTCTGTGCATGGGAGTGTGTGGTCCTCACATAAAGCTAATCTGGGCCTTTCTCACAAAATGAAAACTTGCAGAAACGTATAATTTGCAGTTAATTTTTACAAAGGGTTTTTCTGGTCAAAAACATAGAGAAGAAAACAGTCTACATAAATCCAGTAACACTGGTCATTCAGCAGGTACCATTTTTTATACACATTGTACAGGGTTTTAAGCTTTCAGAGCCATAGGTGTCTTTTTTTCCATCTATTAAATATTTTATTATTTGTACAGCCATAGAACGATTCTAGGGGAAAGAGGGGGACCAGCCTGAGAAGGCTAGTGGGTAATCTACTGTTAATTCCCCAAATCCTGGTGATCTGGGTTTTTTTCTTGCATGTGAACCCCTGGACTTGGTTATGTGTCGAGGTCCTGACTGTTAACGGGTTATGGGGATGGAGGTCAGCTGCTTTATTTATTGTAACTGCTGAGCACAAAGCCTTCTGAACACAGAACCCTTTGTTTCTGTTTGAAGTCAGGTCAGACCCCTCTGAGGTAGGCTGGCCCTCAGTGCACACATAAATAGCACTGGACCTTGGTCTCCACTGAACCTGTGGCTCCCCTGCATCCCAAGATATCACTATTGTTCTACATGTTTTCTAAGATCTAAGTGGTTAAAATATTTATTTTAAGAGACACGTTGAGAGTTGTCACAGGGTGTTTTGATGGCCAGAAAATGAAGGATTTGTGTTGCTTGCCTCAGCTTATGGCACACAGAGGATTGTGCAGTTGCTGTACAGTACAGCACAAAATTGGTGGGATTATGTCACAGTACATCACAGGGAGTCAAGGATGTTGAAGTTCTTGTTTATAACTTATTTGGAGCAGCTGCTGGTGTGATTTATCCCCCAAACCACACCCAAGCTTCCTCTTGGAGGGTGCCAGTTGGAACAGGCTGAAACACAGCCATGGAGCCAGCAAAAAATGAAGTAGTGTGCACAGAGATCCATCTCATGTCCTGTCCTGCAGTTTTAGTTGTTTGATTAAAAGAAAAGAAACATCCCTTCTTTTTCCTTCTGACAGTGTGAAATGGGAAGATTGTCTTCCATCTTTCAAAATYGTTCACAGGAGAGGAAAACTGTCTTCATGTCTAATATTGCCTGCAGAATTCACCCTTTTTAGCCCAGGAAACGGTCTAAAGAAAAACAGGTTAAAGCTACAAGGTGCACTGTGTGAAAACCCATGCTTGCCCTGTGTGAAATTGTTTTGGACTGGTAAGCAACAGAAATGTCAGAAGCTGTGTGTCTTACTATGTAAGAAAGGGTTTATCCTTAACTCTGGTGTGGTAGAGGATTGCTGATTTAACCTGACAGCCCAGGAAGATTATTTCATTTCTTTTATGTGAAAGCATTTAAATTTGTACCCAAGAGTGAGAAAAATAGTCCTTCCATTGCTGTACCTGGGGAGAGAGTAAGTAAACAGTTAAGAAATTGTGAAAATACATGAGCCTAACCAGTGTTAGCACATCAGCACCTATCACCCTGTAATCTGTAACTGGTTTCATATTCAGAAACCGCAGAGTTAGTTAGGAAAGACATTTTCCATCAATCAATCTATTCCTTGCAGTACTTTCCTAAGTATTTGATTAATACCTTTGTGTGGTAATCTGTTCTCAGTCACACTTGTATATGGAGAAAACACAAAAAAGGAGGATAATTTTGCTGTGGATCAAACACACATCAGGGACTCTGGACTGATTCCTCTCAGTTTAAAAGAAGGTCTCCTCAATGCCTCTAATGTAAAGGTCTCAAAAAAGAGGCTGAAAGATTGGGGAATTAGAGAATCTTGAAATTTCAACTAGACCATTAGCACAATCTTTTAAATTATGTGTTATAGCCTCACACTACTGTAATTCTTCCTCATGCATCAGAGAAGTTCTAAGTCAATCACCATGTGCTTAAAATTCTTTCTTCTGGTCAGGTARTATAACACTACTTGAACCCACTGGCAGCAGAATACAGAGCAGCCACTAATCTTTCTCTTCAGCATATCTCTCAGAGAAAGAGCMAAAGAGAGAGGAAACAACCTCAGCCCCAATGAAATTGCCCATTCAGCAAGGGTAGGAACAGGAGCTGCAGGCAGTTTCTGTCTTCCATGTGAACGAGCTGTAAAACAGAGTTAAGGAGAAAGACCACTGGCTTCTCTTGGAAAATCCTCCAATGARCTTATGGGTGAGCAGCAGTTTGGAATTAAAATAAGAAGACTCAGAGGAGTAGGTTGTGGGGAGTGCATATTCAGGTATATTTATATATAAATATTAATATATTTGCATAATCATAAATATATGTTCTATCTAAATTCCTCATTGTTTTGCTATTTGTGAGTTATGTGCCCCTAACAAACAAATGCTGATAAAATTTGTATTGCAGAGCCCCATCACCTAAAGACCCTACTCAATACAGAAAAAAATAATTTTAGGAAATTTTGGCGATCTACAGGCCCTCCTTTCCTCCTCTCTGAATATGACAGTCTGTAACTTACCAGTAATTGAAGGAGACTGAAAAACCTTTCAGTGTGAAGTAAGGAAATTCTTCCATGAACAACACAGACACAATTTTTGGTGGTTATCCTGAGTTTTCAAAGGTTGACATAAAACATCAGGTTCTACCAAGAAACTGGAAACATGACCTTTTCTAGAGGTCTGAGGCATCTATGCCTGGAAGTCACCTCTGACATGTCTCCTGGTTCATAAATGTCTGAAATATGAATGCCAGCATCAGAGGTGTGATTTCCTCATGGTCACAGCTGCTACTAGACCTGTCTTATCCTAAGATAAATATCTATAGTTGGACAGCTGAATTAAGTCCTTCAAGTGCCAGTTTATCCCTGTGAATGTCAAAGGGGTCCTCTGGTGACTAGCTCAGCGGTAGATGTCTGTGCTGTCTAAAGGTGTAAAGTTAGTTAAGATGAATCCTTTCCAAAGGTACACAATGTTAGTCTTCTGGGTTTCTAGAAAAAATGAACTGAAGATGGTAGGATTTTGGATGTGCAGACGAGAGAATAAGAACTGTAAAGGTGTGTTCTTAGATCTGGGGCACAAGTAATCTGCTATCAAGCTGGTTTTGCAAATGTTAGCGCTAAGGTATTAGACCATTTCCCATATAAGTGGGAAATGTGCTTGTGGGCAGCTGCAGATGAGGAAATCCTAGTTACTTATGAAATGTATTTCTCATATATGTTTATAATCTATTGTGTGCCTTYGCTACAGCATCCACTGGTGAGGAAATCCCAGTTACTTAAGAAATGTATTTCTCGCATGTGTTTACGATTCATGGTGTGCCTCCACAGTTTATCATGCAGATATCGTCATGCATTCACATGGGTAGTTATGTGTACTCCCTGTATGTATTCATAATAGCCTAATGTTTGTAACTAGAGAGAACCATGGGAAGCAAGCACCATCCACTATTTGAGGATGAAATAGAAACAGTAAATGCATATTTCTAATGTAACAGGACCATCCGCCACCCAATTTGTGAGTTATGAAAACTTTCAATTCAGAAGTCACACGAGTAGCTCTGGCTTTAGTAATGACTATAATGATTATGGTTGCAAGCCACAAACTTCTCTATTGCATTTTAGAAAGACTACTGAGATACTACAAGATGTAGTTCACATGGTTCTTTTTGTTCTCATTATGTGCTGAGCTAAATACTTGGGATTTGGTGGATTTTAATAGGTAAACACAAGAAGGGAATTTGGTTTAGTGCCTCTAGTCCTCGTTTTTTCTAGAAGGAACCTGATCCTAGATGTGGCACAAACACATTATATCATTAATACAATCTGTCAAGAACTAGTGGTTTGTATACATTATTACATATTTAAACATTCTGTTTAAATTGTGTCTGTGAGTCTCTTCAGGGCAAATGACTACATCTGTGTGGTGCCATCGCAGTGCTGGGGAAAGGGGAAGTAACCACAGGGGTTACGTTACCGCAGACCAGGCACTCTGTGGGAAATACAGAACATATTCAGAAGAGGATTTGGATGAAACCAGAGCAATGTGCAATAAAACAAGAATGAACTTGGACAGCTTATCAGAGATGGGATTTATAGTGGTATTTATTTGGCCCCATCATGCTGACCTACTTTTCTGTCACTGGAACAGGAAGGARGTGCTGCTGCTGGTCCTAGGCTCAGGCATGGTCTGAAAAAATGAGTTGCTCCCCATGTCTCTTAATTGCTCATCAAAGTCTTGGAGCTAGCCACCACCAACTTACCAGCTTAACTTCCTGTCTTATCAATATTTTACCCAAGTATATCTGTTACTTTTTGAATGACTAGCAGGGGCCAGAGTTGGTGCCCTGTGCCTGGCAGGCCCGTTTTCCCAGGACTTTGCTGTGAGAGACACTGTGCACCCCAGCTGTGTCACATCCCTGCAGCCAGCAGCAGTATGCTGAGGCTGACTGTGTCTCAGGAAGAGATTTATTCAGTGTTGTTGCTTGCCAAGATCAAGATGCAAAATTCAGTCTTCCACAGTCTGCCACTTGTCGTATACGATCCTAAGATGATTAAAAATGTAGAAGGAGAAAAGCTGTCTTGTTGTTTTTAGAGCTCAGAGTGTTGAAAATAAACTTATACAGACTGTGAGTATATTTGGGTGCCTCCCACCTGGAGTGCTGCATCCAGCTCCAGGCTCCCCAGCACAGGAAGCACATGGAGCTGTTGGAGYGAGTTCAGAGGAGGGACACCGAGATGACTAAATGGATGGAGCATGTCTCCTACAAGGAAAGGCAAAGAGAATTTGAATAGTTCAGCCTAGAAAAGAGAAGACTTCATGGTGACCTAATTGTGGCCTTCCAGTATCTGAAGGGAGCCTACAAGAAAGACAGAGACTTTTTTTTACAAGGACACGTAGTAACAGGACAAGAGGAAATGGCTTCAAACTGAATGAATACATTTAGATCAGATATTTGGAAAAAATTCTTTACTTTGGGGATGGTGAAGTGCTGGAATAGGTTGCCCAGAGAAGCTGTGTATGCCCCATCCCTGAAAGTGYTCAAGGCCAGGCTGAACGGGGCTCTGAGCAACCTGATCTAGTGGAAGGTGTCCCCGCCCATGGAATTTGTGTTGGAACTAGGTGATCTTTAAGATCCCTTCCAACCCAAACTGTTCTGTGATGCTAAAAAATATGTAGGAAGGACACTATGAGGCAGCATACTTGTTTTTTTCTGTCAGGAATGTGCATTGTCCGGTTTTTATGACTGCCCAAGCTCTGAATGTAGTTTGGTAATTTTTCAGAGAGGAGTTCAATTATCACAACTCTCATGCATCACAACCAGTAACAACAGCTTAGGTCCCCATTTTCCCTTGCACATGAAATGATGACTTCCATCATCATGAAGTTTGTGGTACTTCATCAGTGGCTTTAGACAAGTGTAGCTGATTGGAACCTGCTAAAGAMGTAACTACAATCTGAACATAAAAGCATCCAGGTCCGAATCTTACTGCATATTCTTCTACCAAGGATTATCTGATTTGATTTCATATCCTCTGTGTGGAGTACTGTTCTTTTGTAAAGCATGTAAAACATGCCTGATCCTGCTCCTTAGAGGTTCTCCTTGATCTGGGGCTGGCCTTTTATTTTTCTTGCCTGGTTTGGGTTTGTGGCACATGTGTCCTATTTTATATGCCTGTTATCTCGGGAAGTGGATTAAGGCTGGCACAGATACACTGAACCCTAATCGCTTTAGAGGGCCTGCAAATCTCCAGAGGTAGTAAGTACTTCAAATGTTTATAATACTAGGTTCAGCTGATGTTGCTTGAAATCCATTCAAGAAGATCTGGAAGACAGGAAGCCAGGCATTTTGCATAGGGTTTTTCTTTTAAAATATAATTACCCTGTTAATATTATTTTATATACACTTAGTGCTCAGTTTTCATTTTGGTGGGGTTTTTTCTCCGCATTGTGAGGCAAGCCTCAAGYGCTATTTTCACTGCAAAATATATCCATCACCCAATATCTGGGCTGTACAATTTCTCCCATGAGAGTTTCAACCCACTTGTTATAGTTCTAGGTTAAAGGCAGACTGCTGGTGTCATTATTTCCAGCTTTTTGAAAAGTGATAAAATATGAAATGTGTTTGTGCTCGGGTACCTGGATCTGTCATCTCCAGGTCACTACACAGTGGTTTGCTCAGAGGAGCCAAGGGGATTATAAAGTACCTCCAGTGCTCAGAAGCAGCACTTGTACATTTGATGTACAATCTGTCGCATGCTCTCCTGGTTGGAAAGAAAGAATTTGCGGTGTTAGAGTCATTAGGCTTTGTAGATGTGAGCAGGTACCATCCTGCTCAAGGYTGGAACCAGTGCTGTCACTGTTACCATAAAGACAACAAACCCTTCGTGGGCTGGTTTCAGTTTGACTCTGTAGAAGCTCTTGGCAATTTTTTTTCTTCTTTTTATTGTCAATTTATATCATGATATCTAGCAATAGTCTCTAATCAAACAGGAGTGAGAATGCTTTCAGGGAAACAATTTACTCAAGACAAGAATGAATTAAAGTGAAGTGACTGGAAATATATTTACTTTGAGAAACTGAGAAAAAAATAAGAAAAAAGAATAAACTTGTTTCTAATCTTTGGAATCATACTCTGGAAAAGGCTTCCACAGAGCAGTAGCTACAGAAAGAGTGTTTTTATGATGGAGTTTAAATGAGTTTTGGAGAAGAAGATCAGCTGATAGGTTATCTGCAAAATTAGATCAGAGATGTCCCAAGAGGGACTGTTGCTTCTGAATTTTTTTTGTATTTAGAATCCTTTTTTTTTGCCTCAGGTTTACCTGTTTTGCTCCCATGCTGAAAAGAATAAACAAATCCAATATAAGGGTGCAGAAATGAAGATCTTCTAAGAAACCTCCATTTTGATTTTGAACTTGTGGAATACCTAGCAAATTCTTCTTTAGGAAAACCTTTGGCAAAGATGTGCCATTTCTTGCACTCGCCTCCATCTTTGCCTTTCTTGACAGTAGTTCTTCCAGTTTGCTGACGAGCTGTGTTGAACTGTCCAGTAGTCTAGTCCTTGCTTTGGGTTACAGGAGAAAAAGGGAAGATGACAGCTATGGATCAGCCTGAAGAGCCTTCAAAGAAAATGAGATCCCTGGTCAACAAATCTGTGCGTGCTCTTAAAAAATGAAGTAGCCAAGATAAATTGCCAGTGGAGCTGTAGAGATAATTGACATAGCCATGCAGTTGGTCTCTAAGCTGGGTTACAGCAATGCTCTTCACAATTTGGTCAACGCTCTAGAGACCCCTCCCAGCAGAGAGGCTGGGCAACCACGGACCTCAGTGTGACCCTTGAATGAGAGACCACGGCTTCCCCTGTTTCCACAGACAGCTCAAGGCCATTGTCTGAGGTCTTCCCAAATGCCTGGTTTGCATCTAAAGTACATTCAAGATGTCTAGTGTTGGGGAGCCTTGTAGTCCTGCTGGAAGTCAGCTGAGGAGCTGAATCCAACTGAGTGTCCAGAGTAGACTAGCAGGGGTCAGAAAGGCAAAGGCTTCCGTTTCTAAAATGTCGAGAACAGAATTTGGTTCAGGATTTTTTCTAAGGGAAGGAAAGTTATTCTTATATTCCTCTTTTTTGATGTCAGCTCTCCTTGACCTGAATTGGTGTTTTCACTGCTGCTAGCCATGCTTTTCTAATGGAGAAACTATACTACATGTTTTAAAATAAWTTTTTTTTTCCTTTTTTTGGTTTGTTTTCTGATGTTGTGGCCTTTTTAATTTAAACCATGGTGTGATATTGTAGGGAGGTCAAAACTGAGTGCTTGATCTTTCTTGGGTGGGTCTTTCAAATCAGGGCAATAGACTTGCTGCAAACTACTGGTCATGGATCTATTATGAGAGCTAAAATTTGTCCATGCTCCAAATGACTGAGTAAAAGTTTGCCGCCTGATATGAATGACTGCCTAGATTTCAAAATAAATCCTTTGGATTGTACAGAAAATTTGAACTGTCAAGAAATAAATGGTGTGGTGAACTGAAACATAGGTCTCAAGATGCCCTCAATTTAGCTGTATTTCAGTAATCTCTCATTCACCTTTCATTGCTGTCAGTGGCCTGTAGGGTTTCTCTTATATTTCTGATGGAAATACCTGTCAATGAATCATGTCGCTGAGATGCATGTGTTTTTGCCACTTCGAGGAATTGTCAAACACTGCATAGTTCCTGTGGTAAACACCACATTGCTGGGTCATTTGTAGCACCACGTATTTCTTCATGTAAACATCTTTCTTGCATAAAAAATTACTGATTTTTATGTGTGGTAGGTGGAAGGTATTTTTGTTAAGCAAGTGCATATGATTTTGTTTCATGTTTTTCCATGTTTTCACTATCAACTTGTATTCTGTAAAAATTTGAATGACAGTAGGTATTTATTAGCAGAATTTTGTAAGTATTACTACGGTTACTTAGTGCCTTTATCACAGAAAAAGAGATGTACCTAAAATTCAGGAGTCTGAAGTGCCTCTCATGTTTTGGAGTCCCTTTGCTTAAATTTGTGGAGRCTAGATAATTTTCATGTTAAAATATTACTTACTTTCAAGTATAGAACTTTTTAATATACAAAATTATATTAATAAAATGTAATTTCCTTTTTTATCATATACTAACCAAAAATGTAAACTACTGTAGGTTTACAAGTTAAACAGATATTACTAAGTAGTTTTCAATAATATTCTTCTACTCTTAACCTTACTCATCTGMAATACCTGATAATTTTTAGGAAGGATAGATAAATAACCCTAGCAAAATGCAAAGCACTGAATATTTTGGAAGACTGCAAGATCCTTTTAATTTGAGCTGCTGTTTGTTATTGTCACTGTAGATTATGGATGAGAACAACTGCAATTGTCCTCCAGTTAATATACCTTTGAATTAGAAGAAAGGACAGAGCTACAGAGCAGCTGACAAGTGCTCAGTTAACCTCCATTCCAAGTGTTTAAAACACCTCTTCAGTGGGGCTTCTTAATGATGAAATACGTAGGGCTGGGTTTTCTGACAACCCGTGGAATGAGATCAATGATTGTAACCTTTTCTCTAAATTAAACTGGAAAACCGGGAGCCAGCAGGGCTGTATGCTCAGAGCTTTGGAAGAGCAGCTCCTTTCCTGCTCATCACCCCATAAATAYATTTTTAATATTTATTTTTAAATTATGTGAATATATTCTGGGCTATGCTCTCATCTCCATTTCATAGAGCCTACTTCATCATTTATAGTTTTGAAATAGTTATATTTGTACTTATTTAATGTAGCGGCAGTTAGATTCAGCCAGAGTACTGTCTAGGTTTTATTTCCTTTTCAACACAAAAGTAAGCTTTAAGAGATTGAGCAGCTCTCTACCACTTGCAAATGAGATGTATGCTGAGAAAATTTTCAATCTTATTTTATAATTTCTCATACTTGCCTAAGTAAAAGGAAAAAAATACCCTGAGTGAGCTCATTGGAAATGAGTTTATATTTTCAGAGAAGGAGTTTAAGAGCATGCTTGGCTCGGGTATCTATTTTCACTTAGAGAAACATGTTGTGTAAAGACATGTAACTTAGTGCTATTTTCTCTTCAGATTTCTCTTTGTGGTTATGTTTGTTGTTTGGTGCTCTTTTTCTCTGCTGTGGTCATCTGGAAATATTTTTAAATTCTTCATAATATTAATTTAGATGAGAAGAGGAATCTCCCTGATTTTTCAAGTGCCAAACCACTTTTCCTCATTTTATTATGTTAGTAATTAAAAAATACTGCTGTTTTCTTATGCAGAACCGCAGCAAGACACCCAAATATGTTTCTAGTCACAGCTGAGCATTAATTCTTCTGAAAATCTGCCCCTCCTATCAGGTGCTGCTGGTAACTGTTGTCAGATGTTCGAGTAGCTGTGCTCTGATGGCAGGCATGGTGTTGTTTCGATTCACTTTCTAAGCAAGGACCAGATGTTTGTTCTGGGCTAAGCAGAATTGATTTGCAGTTAAAACCTCAAGTAAAGGAGTATCATATCAGGCTGTAAACCAACCATGTCTCAAGCCACATGTGAATCAAAAAGAAAAATGTGAGAGCTGGTGGTAGTCATCTTCTTCACTGCCCTGTACATCTTGGATATTTGTTTATGCAAGTGAAGAACAGATGGGTTGTTCTCTCCCCTGTGTTAACAGATGAGAATTAAGATTTGTACCTTGGACTGTTTCATGCTTTTCCCTTGCTCTACACAGAGATAACAATAAAAACAAGGCAAAGGGCTATATTTAGAGAATTAGGCCAATAGGAATTCAGTGGTTCTCTGTAGGAGCCAGTGATAAATCTGTCTCCTTAGGACACTTCAGTAAGCCCTGAGGCACTCCAGCTCTGGCCACCCCATGTACTTCCAGTTGCTCTCAGCAGTAAACCGTTGCAGGCAGAAAAAGCACCTGGGAAGGCTTAAAAAATTTGCAGTCCAGCAGAATTACAGTGGACCTTTAAAAGGTGAGGTCTTAATCATTTTGAGACAAAAAATGTCTTATGCAAGAAAAAGCTTTGCATGGAATCCCATGGCTACCGCTCTCCGGTAATAGTCATGCCACTACTATTAGCTAGACTTATCCATCAGAAGTCTAGCTTTTACATTTTATTCTAGTTGTCATCAATATATTCACACTAACATTTAATATATTCACAGTATAACAGGCTGGAAAAATTACACTGGGGCTAAGGAACAAAGACAAATATTGCTGAAGAAATTTTAAATAACGTGCAGTTCTCTAGTGGGCATTGATTCATGTGCTTCATGGTGTCAATAATTGTTTGTGAATTGCAGTCATTTTTTTCCTCTGAACAGAGCATTACTCCTGAAATACAGTCATTACCTATTGATTAGCTCTGTAGTTATTTTCATGCATCAGTAGTGCCAATAAAAAAATGGGTAACACTTACTTTACACCAATGTGTAAGATCTGTACATTGTTCATCAACAAGTGAAAGGAGTCTTTAAAATGTATTTTTTTTTATTGCAGAGACCACGTCAACATTTTCAGTAGTCTTAGGTTTCAGGATAAATGGGAAAAGTTGAAAGGACTCATTTGGGTTTTTAAGGCTTTTTTTGGTCAGGGCATTGTAAATGTTCTGCTGTATCAGGACAAGAGTGCAATAAGAAGGACATATTTGTCACTGTTTAGTGGTAATGTAATTTCCTATTTTCCCTACTGTATGACTCTCCATTTAATCTCAATTGTTTGTAATRTGCTACTTTTTGATTAAATGATGAGAGCTGAAATTCACCAAGGAGAAAATAAATAAAACTATTTGTTTCACAGACTGTCGGCAGCTATTAGGGAAATTAAGTGTATTTTTCCCTGAACCATGTTACAGACTTTGCAAAGTTCACAATCAGTTGGAATCCTCTTTTATTGAACACAGATTTAAAAGCAAAGGTCAGTTATGTTTTGGACACTAAGGAGTTTATGCAATTGATAAAACTCAAATATTTAGATTATTTTTATATAAAATTTGCGCTGCTTGGAAATTCTTGCTTTTTGACTGCGGCACCCTTACAGCCACAGCTCAGAAGATTTGCAGAGTAAAGAGGTCTTTGCAGCTTGTCCCCCCAGCTGCAGGAGTGTCTCATGCCATGGCGAGGGCCAAGCAGCAGTAGGGATTGTGGCTGATGTTGGTAGCTGGGGACCAGCCTCCCTTGCAATCCTTTACTGCAGCCCCACGTCCAGCAAAGTAGCATCCTGTCACACCACTCTTTTGCTTCAAAGAGGAGCCTTGTTGTCTGACCTGCTCCAGGGGCTTGGCACTGCTTGTGGACCCACCATTTCTCCTGAATTGTCAGATTTGGCTGGGTCAATGTATTGACAAGTTTTCACCTAGTATTTTCCTCTCCTTTTTCTACCATGATAAGGCTTGAGCTCACTCCTTTGTTTGCACCACAGATTGTACATAGCATCTACCCCAAGACCTCATGCTGTGAAGTCTGTTTTTTACCCCTTTTTGGTTTCTGAAGGGGCTCGATGACATGGATGGGTGATCTGAGGAGGGTGAGTGTGGGTGCTGCACTGGGAAACCCTCCTACTCTGAGCCCCTTCCTCCTCCACGTGGTATATGGGCTGCAGAAATGGATCTGCAGTGGGGCAAGTGGCACACTGATGTAGCAGCCACACTCAGTGAGGTTGCAGTGAGGGCCTGGAAAGAGGCATTTAGGAATTAATGAAGAGAAGGGAATGAAAAAGCACTGGGACTATCAGTGAGATTGTTGTGGGGCACGATGAAAAGGCAGGTGGAGAAATGGATGAAAGTTTTGTCTGCAGACAAGCTTTGCATACCACRTAGAGAAACAGAACCTAATCTTGATTGGAACAATTCAATTCCATTGTGAAGTACATGTTAAATAACAATAGGCGGCTGCAGAGCTGTGCAGACTTGCAGGTGAAGAGCAGAATTTTAAGCAAGTGGCTGTGCAGGCAGGAGAGGCAGAGGGGAGGGCTGGGATAGCAGCTGGCACTGGTGTTCGAGCTCTGCTCAGACCTCAGCCTGTGCTTTTACCAGTTAAAAGCAGTTGCTTAAACCTTAGCACAGTTCTGCACTAATTCAGCTGGAATTTTTCCTGGGAAGCAGAAGTTTAATCATCTGGAGCTTTGCTGCTTGCAGTGTGTCACCTAGAGTGAGCAAGTATGTGGAGGGGACTCATTGGTTGAACTCTCAAGGCCAAAGGACTTGTGTAGCAAAATGACATTACCAAAGAGCATAGTTCAATATTGAGCTTCCTAAAGTGAATTATTTCAGCACTAGATGAATCAGTGAAATGTATTCATCAAACCACAAAACCTCACAGTATTTGTTTCCCATTCTAAACAACTGCTCTAACCTTTATATCAAAAAGCCCTATGAATTCCAGTGGAACAGGAACTCTCCTGGGGAGTTAATGAAAAGAAAAGGTTAATTTTCACTGTTTTATTTTGTCTATCAATAGTTCTGCAAGAGCAGGTCTCTGGGCCATGGCTACTTAAGTCCTGAATTAGTCCAGTATCAAAACCGCAGTCAGAAACTCTGCAGAGACAGAAGGTACCTGAGAATCAAATAAAAGGAATAAGAAAACTTGCAGGAAGACTGTTGGGATTTTTAACATTCAAGCCCCACAACTTCTTTTTTTGTTGTTTCATTGGGTTTTTTTTTTAACAGCTTATTGGGGAAAGACTTTGGGTGTGAAAAGGATTAAATGTTTTTCTCCTTTCCAGTTTTTCATTGTCCTGTTTCAGTTAGTGAGATTTGACCATTCACTATGGGTCTCATTTTTGGAATTTGAGCCAATTCTTGCTTCAACAAAAGCCAGGACAGTGAGTGTAGTCATTCACMCAGGAACGGGGTACTCTGTGTCACCTGTACAGCAATGTGACCCGTCTGCTGTGACTTCTGTYATCCGGAAAGGAAACAAGAACATGGCAACGACCACATCTGTCACCAAATCCAATCCTGGCCTTTGCAATGGATACACAAAATTTTGAGTCCATCTGTTACCTTAACGAAGGTTTACAAAACCCCCTTAGAAATAAGCCTAGATATTAAATTTAACAACTTCAGTGGATAGTAGATCTGGGTCTTTCTACTTAGCAGCAGCTAACAATTTTAAGTACATGCCATTTCATGCTTTCCTTTATCTGTTCCACTGGCAAGAACTGACACTTGTTTTTCCTCTAGCGCCCCTGCAAATGAATACSTTTAGCACCCCCCTCTGCATTATGAGTACCAGCCTGCCCTTCTTTCAGACCATTTAGCTGATTAAATGTGATAAACTTAAACTCTTGAGTAATTGTTTTCAAGATGGAAGWTTTTTGCTTCCATTTCAAACCTTGGGAAACATTTGTGTGGCTGAGGGTCTGCGTGTTTTCTCTCGCTATAATGAGCTCTGCAGTTAAAGATATGATGCCTCAAATCTTGTCTGACATAGTTTTAGAGACTAATCTCATTGAAATCAATGGCGCTCTTTGCCTGTCTAAAGTTATACATGTTCTTTGGGTCTCTTCTGAATTTAAGCCATCAATAGGTTCCTTTGCGGATCRTAAAGAGCCCTGGGGTTGATTGGTTTAAACAAAGGGATTTAAGTTACAGAGATTAAATTCACTTTCAGTCTACACCACAAAAAACTTGATTTGAATAATCAGATTCAGTCCTCCTTTGCATTTGCATTTTTAGTTATTTTGTTAAAAAMCAGTTGATTCTGGTGGGTTAATAAGCATTCAGATATGTCAATTTGCAACTGAATGTAGCCTTTGCCTTTAAATTTAGGACTTCTCTTGGGTAACAGAGKACAAGCTATACAGACAGCTTCATAATCGTATGGTTTCAGAATCTATCTGTTATTTCATGACTCTAGCAATCTGATAGCATTGTGATAGAAAATGGGAAATGATAGTTCTGTTTACAAGATGACTTTTTAAAATTTATTTTTACAAGCTGCTTCCTGATAAAATAGAGTTTAATTAAAATGAAGAGAACTGTAATTTTTCAAGGGTTTTATTACTAAAACAGAAAAGCCTTGAACTTATTGGGCAAAACTGAGGACGTAAAATCTGTAATTACTTACTTGAACTACCTAACTATCTGTTAAAAAGATATGATTAAAAAATCAGAGCCACTCTCACCTAATTCTAGTCTTCCACCTAAATAACTATAGTAAATAAGTCTAATCCTCTTGTTTTCCATCTTTATGGTAYGTTACTAGGGACAGATGTAAATTAACCCTTTCATTTATATCTTTTTGGTTTATCATTCAAGAGTAAATGATGAAATTGCCAGCAACTGGAATTACATGWAACGAATTTCCAGAATAAGATTCCTTCCCTCCCCGCCACTTTTATCTGTCTTCCAGTTTGGGCTTTCTCCTCTCAGTCTGGGGAATATTGTGAAACTATGATTTAAGCACAATAACTCTGTAAAAACCGGAAACTCAGAGCAGCTGGGACATAGACAGTGCTAAATTGTTGTTCTGGTTTGGGCTGGGATAGAATTAATTTTCTTCTTAGCAGCTGGTAGAGTTTTGGATTCAGTATGAGAATAATGTTGATAACACACACTGATGTTGTAGCTGTCACTAAGTGGTGCTTACGCTAAGCCAAGGACCTTTCAGGTTCCTTTGCTCTACCAGTGAGAAGATGCACCAGGAGCCGTGAGGTAGCATGGCCAGGACAGCTGACTCAAAGTGGCCTAAGAGGTATTCCATACCACAGAACATCATGCTCAGTGTATAAACTGAGGAGAGTTGGCCAGGAGCCATTGGTTGCTGCTCAGGGGGCCTCAGTCAGTGGGTAGTGAGCAATTGCGGATTTTATCTTTTTCTGACTCTCTTCCCCATCCCACTGCGGGGTGGGAGCGGAGTAAGTGGCTTACTTGCCAGCTGGGATTGAACTGCAGCAATGRTATTTGAGCACCTGCTTTGAACTCCTTCCTTCCAAGCAGCTCAGGGACAAGGAGACAAAGGCTGAGACCCAGGGTGAGGACAAACACTGCAAGGTGGTCTTTTCCCATGCAGGAGCTTTGTGTGGAGCAGACCCATCAGCAAGATGTATTACAGCCCAGCTAGCATGCCACTGCAACGTAGACCTAAGAAATTTGGGGAAAAGTGTACTTTTGCTTTCATCTCTCCCATCTTCCCAGATATATTTTCATCTCGCATGCTATTAATGCATAGATGTAGCGCCCTGTAGTCATTTTGAGTTAGTTTGTGCACTTCRCTGGTTCTGGTCCTCATCTTTGGCAGAGCAGGCATATGGCCTGCCTGAGTCCTGGGGAAGAAGTGTTCTCTCCTAACCTTACCTGGTGATCCAGGAAAGGATTTGCACTTTCACACCTTTGCCGTCTGTTTTCAGCAGGTGCCTCCAGCGGGAAAGGTGAGAAACCGAGGCTGGCAGGCACCCTCTCCCAGCCCTCCTCCACCTGGTTGAGCCCACAGCTGAAAATAGTCCTGCTGCTGTTTGGGGTGCAAAATGGGGGTTGTAGCAATTTAAAATAAGAGGCTGTGAAATAGCTGCTGGCTTATGTAATTTTGGGTTATTTCATTTTGTCTGTGTTCTGTACAGTCTTTATGCTTTTTCATCTTGTCATAGTTCATAAAGGCTTTCTATATTGTGGTTTTCTTTTAAATATTTAGGAGTTCCATGCCCATCCTGAGTTCTTATAATAATTAAAATAATAAATAACAGTCATTATAAGAAAGTTGTGAAGTGGGAGATGTGTCAGTTTCTATTTTCTATCAAGGAAAAACAAGATACGTGACTTGTCAAATATTAAACAGTAAGTAAAAAATTAGAGATGATGGTAGGGGGCTACAAGTCAGAAGTTGCCATATATCTTATTCCTGAAGTTTTGCGTTTCCACCAAAAGCCAGCAAAGGTATTTTACTTTGCATGAGCAGGCAGGTAGTCAATTGTTCAGAGATATATGTACTCAGGAGCATTATCTTCAGCACMTCAAGCCTTGCTATGTCTCTTTTTTCTCTGGGGCTGCTAAAAATGCAGCTACCGCTTCAAACACAAATACTTCCGTGTGCTTTGCTGTGTTGCTTTGATTGGCAAAATCTATCTTCTTTGAAAGAATTCAAGAAACTAAAGATGACCCATGTACTGGGTGTAAGATAATGCATTGAAAATTTAAGCTGGAAGTAAACAAATGAATTGTGTGTTTTCCTTTACAAACACAGGAAAAGGAGTTACAGTCTAGTGCATGAGGCATCAGGATTAGGATTTAGGAGACTCATTCTTTCCTCATCTCTTCTGACCTGCATATTTGCTTCAATAAATCTCTTGTGGGTCTCTAAATAGACAAAATTCCAGATTGTGTGAGGATATCTAGGACAATTCTCAGTGTTTTAACTTAGGCATCCTCAGCAATAGGTACATGCAGGACATCAACTGGTTTCCAGAGAGCTCATTAACCAGACAGTGTCATGCTCCCGGAAGAGGCTTCAGTATTTTGTGAAATACATGTACTTTCTCAGCTCTCTCTGCCTGTTATTGCCTGTCTTATTTCCTAGAGACTGGATGTTCCAKCAAGTGAGTGTCTCTGGTTGGATGTTTATGCAATGTCTGGGGCAGCAGGCTCTTATCTGTCAAATTTTGCATACTGTTACAGAGCTGAGYGAGGTAACAAGTGTAATGTGATTTCAGTGGCTGCAGCGATATCTCAGTTCTGACTTTGAAGACATTGCTGCCTGCTGCAGAGCAAGCTCAGGGATCAACCTCCAGGCAAAGTAATATTCCTCAATGCACTTGACAAAAAGAATAAAGGACTCAGTTATGATTAATGACTTTGACCCAAAGTTTCAAGTCCCTGCTCATATTCAGCCATGTAAAGTTGGGTTCTTATTTCTATTTCAAAATTGCTTAAAAGTGAACATAGTTCTTTTAGTTTTCTATTCAATATCTTAGAAAATGCAAAGTATGGATCCACAAACACTCCTGCTCACATCACCAATGTTATATTGCACTTCTAACCTGAGAGAGAGTCAGTTTGAAATTAAGACACATAAATATAATTTTATTATTTTTATATATTATTATTATTATTATTAATATTCATATATATTATTATTATTATTTATAATACCTACAATTGAGTTCCCTGTTGGAGTTTCTCCTTGAAATCAATGGAATTTCTTCAGTGTAGCCCAGGAAGCTGGCCAGCCAAGAGGAGCTTCATTCAGCTGCCTGAGGACACAGGTATCTCAAGTTATTTGACATGACCCATGATGTCCTGTCGCTGTGTTCAGCAACCAAGCCCCATGCAGCAGCTCACTCACTCCTGACCAGTGGGACTGGGGAGAGAAGAGGAGTATGAGGTAGAAAACTCGTGGGTTGAGATAAGGACAATTTAATATGGAAAGCAAAAATTGTGCACTTAAGCAAAGGAAAACAAGGAATCGATTCTCTGCTTCCCATGGGCAGCCAGCCATCTCCAGGACAGCAGGGCCCCATCACACATGACAGTGACTTGGGAAGACAAACAYCATCACTGCAAATATCCCCCCTTCTTTTTCCCCCCACTTTATATACTGAGCTTGATGTCATATGGTCTGGAATATCCCTTTGGTCTCTTGGGGTCACCTGTCCCACCTGTGACTCCTCCTGACCCCCCATGCACCCCCAAGTTCCTTGCCAGCATGGCAGTAAAAAAAAGCAGAAAAGTCCTTGGCTCTTTGCAAGTCCTCCTCAGCAATAACAGAAACATCTCTATATTATCCACCCTGTGTTCAGCACAAATCCAAAACACAGCTGCATACCAGCCCCTGTGAAGAAAATTAACTCTACCCCAGCCAAAAGCATCTGTTTAGCCTGAAGTAGCTGCTTTAGAAGAGGGTTCAGAGTCATGGCTGCCACTTTCCTCAGTAAAACTTAGCTCATGTTTTGAATCTGCAACAAGACTCACCCCATGGTTTCAGAGTAGAGCTGCTTGGCCATTTTTCCACAAAACAGATTTCTCAGAAGGCATTACTCTGACACAAAACCAATAAAAACCTTTTACACCAACTCCATCAAAAGATTCACAGGAAATGAGGTGTTTAGACCTGGGCACATGCCTGCTTCCTGGATTCCCTGAGCAACAGGCTGACCCTGACGGTCTTTTGAGGACAGTTCCTTTCTTCCATAGTCTACCTTATCTACAGGCATCCCAGCCACCTATGCAGGGGCTGATATGAAGATAAGATGGGACTTTCCAGCCTTTCTGTGTACCTGAATTTTTTTTTAAGGTCTTTCTAGAAAATTTGCTTTCAAAAGAAAAAGAGATTCAGGATTTGAGACTCTCTGTGTCTGTTTGCCAGCTATCTCTGCTTCTGTTCTTTCAGTATCTTGTGCTCAGGGAAAACTTCTCTTTTTTCCCCAAATAGTCATGAATTATTCAGATTATAAAAGCTCCTTTCCTTCCAAATTTTGATGCATTTTTAGTGKGAAAATTGCTTTGTGTTCGTAATTTATTGAAGTTTCATCTTTTATTATATATTTGTATCTTTGATTAAGAAATTATTTCTCTGTGGCCACAACATTGTCAGGAGAAAGGCTTCACATTTTAACTGAGCAATTTCTGCTATTTCTTTCAAAGACAAAATATGAAGAACTTTATTATGAAGTGAATTTATTAAAGAATTCTTATTGCCACAAGTTGGGTATTGAAGAGAAATTAATTTGATTGGTGCTGACTGGGTATCTAGGGAGAACTATATTCAATAAAATATCTCYTTCTAGTCTATTATCAAGGCAGARATTGGACAGAAATAGCATAATAGCAAGCTACATATGAAAGAATAGAAGGAAAGAGAGAACACAGAYGGCAATCAGGGCTTTTGAGTGAAGGCAGAGATTGCTGAAAAGCTGTGCTGCCACACTTCTCTGGCAGCTTTGGCTTCCCAGGGACCTCACAGATGGTCCTGGCCACTGGTCTCACCAGGACATAAAGTCAGCTGCTACAGCCTTATTGATCAAAGGTGGCTGAACACGTCCATACACCTGCGTCATGGTTTCCTTTCTAGCCTTTGTCTTCACACTCAGTATGTCAATGGATTACTTTTTGTCTGGAATTTTCAAAGCAACAATCACGTTAGGAGGTCTAGACAGCGCAAGTTACACAACACACACTGAACACACATAGCCCCTGTCTTCACCTGGAGGCTGTGACACTACAGCAGCTGTTATTTTACCTTGGGCTCTTGCACCAAAAAGTAACCTGGCTTTGAAATGATTCAGTGGTTCACAGATCATAGTAATCAGTGCACCCTAGAACACAGGTAATTTGTTTCTCACAAGCTTGTTTGCTTTAATATTCATGGGAACACAACCCCAGCTACTCTGTTTCTGAATTTTTTTTCAAACTATTCCATATTCTGTGTTTTCCTTTGTTCTTGAGATTAAGGCAGTGCATTGAGGGTGACCGGGTGTCGCCACTCCACTAGCTGCCACCAAGTAGATGAAAGACTTTGCTGTACCAAGCAACAGTAATTTCATGTTCTCTTTGTTATTGCTAATCCCTACAGTGTATATTCATAGGGATCCCAGATGATCATTGTCTTTCCTGAAGGAAGACAGAAAAGGAACAAAACTCTGCCTATACAGAATTTTTCAGTACAGAAGAAAGTCAGTAATTTACCAGCATTTAAAAAATATTACCAGAATAACTATCATTGAGAAAAGTGAAGGAACACAGGCAAAAGTACCTGAGTACTGAAGGCCAGAAGATGGCCTGTTCAGTGCTTTCTGTGTCTTCCTAGCTGGGACCAGGGAATTTGTTACGCACTCCAGGAACGACCTGATTGAAACTCGCTCATTTAAAAAAGCAAAGCTACAGAGTGAACGCCATAAACACCTGTGGCTAAAAGAAAACCAAACCAAACCACATCTGCAAGTTCGTTTAMCTCCTCAACTCAGGAGTAGATTTCCCACATGAACTGAAAAGTGCATGATACAATGGATGGTACTTGAGGTAGGACCAGTGGTATAAGCCCACTTTTGATGAGAGTTCCTTCAGCAGTTTACTTAATGTTGCTGATGAGGGTTATTCCACCAATACTTGATGTATCCTGCAGCACAAATTGTAGGGATAAAGGTGTTTTCACAGGTCTTCCCTCAGCATTAAGTGATCKTCCTGCTTACCAGACAGTTCTGTGTGCACATCTCTCTGTTTGGCCCCTTGTTCATGTCCCTCAAAACTCAACAGTGATGTCAGTAAGTGATTCTGCCAGCTGCTTCCTGCTCTCTGTCCCRTGTGCCCAACCTTCTCTCCTATAATCTCTCCAGATGGCAGAATCCTGAAGTCACTAAATAGAAATCAAGTACAATTTTCTGATTGAGTGGGATGAGGGGGAGCTATTCCAAAGCCATTAGTCCCCTGATACCATGGCTTGTATCACTGCTGCTCTTTCAATCATATGGCCAACTCTGTTAGGCAGTACAATTTGAAGTATATGCATCCTGTCCACTCCAGCTATTTGTCACAGTGTTTCAGACACGTAGCACAGTTGTCACTGTTTGCTGGTAGCTGCTGCAAGTGGTACTGAGAAAATGAATGGATTACAGAGGAGGAATTATAGGAGCTTATTAATTTCTTTCCTGTCCCATTTTCTGTGGTTTCTGATGAACATAACACACTGTCTAGCCAGGACTCTGAGCTATGAATTCAGGTGAAGGTGGAAGTGGATGAGTACGTGGATTATCATGGAAAGCACCACAAAGCCGTCATGTCTAACTGATGCAGACACCTGATTTCTAAAGAGTTAAGCTGTTGCTCCTGTTTTAGACAAATGGAAAGGATGTAATATTTCATGGCAACATGGCTGCAGGAACTGACTGTTGTCAGCTAACACATTTTGCAAGCATTAGTGCCCAGCATGGACAAAATTATATGTCCCTTAAAATTGCATTAATCAAAATGCATGAACTAACAAGTACTAAAAAAGCAAAATTAAAATACAAACTCTCTTAGCACTTGTCCCAGTTTTCCTAGAACAGAATATTCCATTTCATACTGAGGGGAAATTATTCTTTGTCGATGAGTTATAATTGATGAATATTAAAAAAAAAAGAAGTATCAGAACTTCTGTAAAAATAAAAGAGCTTTTACTTTGGGAATAGATAGTGCCAAAACAATGTAATTTTGTGTATTTAGGCTACATTTTGCTTAAATGAGCTGGTCACATGCTATCTTTTCTCTCCTTCCACAGCCTCCACAGGTAAAAAGATGTGTAATTTCAATCAGACCTTTACTTACTGTTGAAGACAAACATATAGTTAATTGAAAAAGAAAGTAAAAGATGTGATCAATACTATAACAAGCAAAAGGAATGACAGGTTCAGAATTTCATTTGGAAGAAGTTAAGCAGAAATCGTTTTTACCTGGATTTTACAAAGGCATTAATTACAGTTCCTTGGATACTAATAATATAACAGTTTGCAAACAAAAATCCAATTTAAAAAAAAAGTTCAGCACCAATAAGTTGGTAACTGAAGAGTGAAGAAGCAGTGTGCAATTTATAGGCATCCCTTTTCTCTTAGGACAAGTCCAGCCAATTAATGAACAAGATGTTACTGATTCTATAGATACAAATATGATTCTTTTACTGTTTTTTAAGGCTTTTTTACACTGGCAATGTGTAGAGAATCCTCCCCTGTGATTTGAATAATACTGGTTATTACTTCCTGTCTATCTGGAACTCTTGGTATAATACTTCAGGGTCCCAAAGATGGAAGAGGCTTTAAAGACCGTCTAGTTCCAACCCCCCCGCCATGGAAAGAGACATCTTCCACTAGACCAGGTTGCTCAGAGCTTCATCCAACCTGGCCTTGAACGTTCCAAGTGATGGTTATTCCTTAATGTAGTATAGTTGGGTTTTTTAACATGCATGTTTAGATAATTGCTTCTAGCAACAGGTGATAGAAACTGAACAGGAATTTTGCATAGAACTTTCAACTCAGCATATTAGATATGGTGGATGGGAGGAGCAAAGTAAATCTTAGGAAAAGTTACACAAGCTGACTTTAATGCATGGTCACAGTGTTACTGTGCTTATAAGTCACAGTGTGGGCATGTAAGCTGTTTCACCTAGTGCATAACCTTTATTTAAAATATTTGATATTATTTTGAATAGAAGAGAGTAGAATAGACTATTTCAGTTGGAAGGGACCTACAGCAACAGTGACCAATTCATGACTGAGCAAATGATAAGGCACATTTTTAAAGGCATTGTTCAAATGCCCATTAAACACTGACAGGCTTGGGACACCAACCACCTCTCTAGGAAGGCAGCTCCAGTGTTTGACCACTCTCTTGAGATAAGTCTCTGGTGGGGAACTTATCTGACGTATCATCAAAAGTAAAAATCTTGATAAATCCTGCATATCCTGAGAGAGCTTTACCACTGAATCAGCAGAGACAACGTGGTATTTCTGATGCTGTAACAATATCCGTACAGACCAGGCTCTGARGCTGTAGAGAGCCCTGCTCATAAGAGCATAATCACATGAATTCTGCCCACAGACAATTTTTCTAAGGCATTTTAGTGTTGAGCTGTTGTCATTAAGATTTGGGAGTCATGATATTGACGTTTATGCCTGTTTGTGCTGGAGAGCTGTTAAACTCAGGAACATAATGTCCAGTGAACCATCACATGAAGTAATGGTTTATCCATGTCACTAATTTTTTTTAAGTAGAGCACAAGAGTATGTAAGAAAACTTTTGGTTTCTCTCTGTCATACAGAATAAGTTGTATAAAATATGAATGCTCATATTCATCATTGTTCTGCTACTTTACAATATCAAGATATTTTATATTGCTGATCATAGCTGATCATTATGTTAGCCACTCCGTGAGCAAAGAATTGTGCAGGCCCTTTATGTTATTTGCGTAATGTACTGCAATATTTTCCTTAGGATAAAGAAGGGTGAAGTAGTAGTAGGGTACTAAACCAAGGTAAATGAGCATTTTTAAAGCGATTTTAGACAAATCTCATAGTACAGTCATTTTCTAAAAAAACCCAAACGTAACAAAAAGCTTCCAATTACTTAGATTTATTAGTTTTTATAAGGCACCGAGTAACCTATTCACTACTCTCTCATTCATCAAGTGAGTTCTTCAGGAAAAGACATCCTGTCAGGTGCTGCAGACAAAGCTCTGAGCAGCATCAGTACTGTTAATGCCTCAGATAAAGACTGCAAGGATTGCAAAATGATACATTATTATCTAGCAGGCATTGATCATAATTATATCACTGATAAAGGCAAAGCATATCAAATGTTGTGTTTTAAATATGTCCTTCAATTAGAATAAAAATGCTGTGGAAATCATTTCAGTGGTAGCTGTGTGATCCTTCCGAATGCAAAATGTAGATGTTTTGCATATACTCAGGATGAAAGGAGTTATCACTCTAAGCTATTCACTTATTAATTTTCATTTAATACTCATGGTATATCAAACATTATAGATCATTCACCATTTTGCTTTATGACAGAGCAGAACCCTGATAACTATGCTCTGTCTAAAATGTAATTCCCTCATTTACCTGCCTGCTTGGACTGAACTGCAGAGTCTTAATTTGCTGTCATGGTTTCCATGATCCTTTGCTCATGTCACATTGTTGTTAAAATGAATGCATTGCATATACAGCATAGCCTTCATCTTCTTAAGGCAGAGCACAGACCCTTTCATCCTTGCAAAATGGATAATTAAACTAGGATTTTAATATTTGTGTTTGCTTTTGAGTTTATTAGCTCTAACTGTGAAAACTAAATCAATTATTTTGTATGCTCCATCTGACTAACTCTTGAAAAAATGGACTGGAGTTTTCCATATATCTGTTCTGGCTTTAAGCTATCTTAAAATAGCACTGTTGAAGAAATGGACTCTGCCAATTGAATAAGTGGCTTTCTTATTATTACAAGACCACAAGTGTAAAGCAAAATTAGGGAGCATGTTTGTCACTGATAAGGTCCTATGGTGGTAACATCATTCTTCTGCTGTACCTGCCTCACTTGAATTTGGGTTTTTCTGTTTCTGCAGACCCCAGAGGAAGGAGCCTCTATAAGCATCTATGCAGCAGTGTCGCCCGAGATGGAAGGAGCTGGTGGCTGCTACCTTTACAATGAGGAAAGGACAAAGTCGGCTGACGTAGCATATGACGAGGAGCTGCAGAGAAGGCTCTGGACAGAAAGCTGCAAGATGGTTGGGATTTCTGATGAAGCCAGCAGGCTTCCCTAGAAGAAGCCACTTTCAGCTGGGTAAACGAAATGCATTGAAAAGCATCTTAGGTGAATTCTTGCAGCATCAGTCATCATCCTGGAAATCACTGTTCAGTCCCAAAGGCAAATGTGAACAGCTATTCTTCACTTGAATCCCTAATCTGCTAGGGTGTGGGGGGAATATTCCCACAGAAAGGTGTAGTGGTTGGTTTTAAATCTAACCATCAGTTTTGTAAATCATGATGTTTCAGTCTGTGATTAAAGTACAATCTTTAAACATGTGCAGAGATGCGTTTTCATTGCTCTGTTCAACAAAAATAACACTTGAGCATGTTGTGCTGGGAGGTTTTGAACTTAAACCACCTTTGTATATATAAGTTACTCTTCTAAATCAGTTTTAAAAGTTGCAGCTTTATTTCCTTAAGCTTCATCAAYCTTTAAGACACTTTCATCAGCTTATTCTAATGCAGAAAATTGGCATTCATGATCATGATGTTGTTTCTGTCTTAAAGTTAGTTTTATATGTCAGCTTTTATCCAGAGGTATTAGCTGAAGGTCAGAACAACAAAAAAAAGGAAATAAATAGTGTCTTCTTCAAACAGGATATTGAATTCACTTGTTTCCAGTTTAAGTTCATCTCTCCTATAAAGGTGAGGAAGGGATCAAGCATCATAATGGCAAAACTGGCTTTGGCAGAGGATGCAGTCAGCCTATTGTCTTGTCAGTGGGCTAAGATTACTTGTCCCCTTTTCTCCTGAACCCCTGTAATGTTGCATCCACAGCTTCTTTCATTTTCTTTGACAAGGAGGGTCACACATGTACTGTTGCATGAAGAATCAACTCCTTTTATTGGTTTTGATCCTAGTTCATATTAGTTTCAGAGCTAGAGTTCATGGTTTGGAAGAGACAGCAATTAATGCCTGCCCACTTTTTCCTTTTTCTGGAGATGTACAATGCATCCTCCCTAAACTGTGTCTTTGCCATTTTTAAGAGTAACCCCTGCCTACTCAGACAGTTTACATAGGAGCAAGAGGGTATTTTCCTTTTAGTTGTGTATGTCTTTCCTTAAATTCCGTAGCAGCTGTTTTATTTTTAGTTTTATTTGGCTGTCTCAGAATGTGGAGCGGATATTGTTTTATGAAGCTATTTTCAGCAAGCACTAGGATTTCTCCCCGCAGTGGGATACAGTTGGTTCAGATGCTATCAGCTTTGAACACACTTCAGTTGCGTACAGTTCAGGGAATACTACCTATGTCTACCAAACTGAATATTTAGGCATGGTGTTCACATTCATGGAGTAAAAAACAAAAAAACACATGGGGCAATACAAAGATAGCCTGGATTTATACAAGTGCAAATATCTAAAAGAAAAAACTGAATTGAAGATAGAAATATTTTAATGGGAATGGTGGTACGCCATGAGAATAATTTGCAGAGAAACTTCCCTGGACAGTTTCAGTTAAGATTATAAGTCTCACAAAAACACCTAGAAGTGTCTGGGAAGACCTTACAGCAGCTTTAGGGTACTTATAGGGGCCTACAGGAAAGATGGGGAGGTGCTTGGGCAGTGTAGTGATAGAATAAGGGGTAATGGTTCTAAACTGAAGGAGAGAAGATTTAGATTAGGCATTAGGAAGAAATACTTCACTGTCAGGGTGCTGAAGCACTGGAACAGGTTGCCCCCACTAACTGTGGATGTCCCATCCCTGGAAGGGTTCAAGGTCAGGTTGGACGGGGCTTTGTCTAGTGGAAGGTGTCCCTCCCTGCTCGTGGCAGTGGAGTTGGAAACAGATGGTCTTTAAGGTCCATTCTGATCCAAACCATGCTGTGATTCTTTGATCTCTTCTCAGTGAGTCTTTCCAAGCATGGAGTCTGCATCTAGGGAGCCTGAGCTCTTATTGTTAATGGAGTAAGGTCTACCCTACTCCCATCTTGTTGATTTTAGGTGCCATCTGAAAAAGCCACATAATCCTATAAATGTCCTTGTGTTTCCTTTTTTAAGATATACACAGGGAAGGAGACTAATAGGTGGGCATAAAGCTTATGTTCATTTTGAGGAGTTGGAAATCACTGCATGACAGAACCAAGTGCAAACAGAGTGTTGTGCTCTCCTTTGCAGCAGACTAGAAACAATAAAAACRTGTTCCTATGCACTGAACCCTGGATTAATATCCCTTTTGGGCTTTTTAGCTCAAACTTGGTACTTCATTCCAAGTGACCTTATCTCCAGCCTTTGGTTCAGAGGAATATAACATCTTAGTGAAAGTAAGCATACTCATATGTCCAGAGACTAGGAAGGAGATGCACAGGAAAAAAAAAAAAAGTATGAGAAAAAAGAAAATCATCTGGGAACAAAAATAATAGACAAATCGGGGGAGAGCAATTTCCTCTCTGATTTAAGCCATGCATGATCTATTTCTAGCTTCTTAGAGTTAGTATATACAAGGGTTAGCAGCAGGAGATTTATCACTCAGTCACTATAGCACTTTCTCTGACTGGCTGACTTTTTTTTTTGGTAAGTGAACGTAGTGCTTGTGAAATGTGCCAGACTGACACTCTGGGAACTAAATTCCTCTGTTTATTCACGGATCATGCACAGGATGCAGTAAGTCTGCCAGACAGCCAACATTTTGATGTTGCCATAGCATTCCCATGGAACATCACTGCTGCTAAAAGTGTGTCCAGGATTACTCAGACTAGATGGGATGAGATTACCATCAGTTTTAACTCTCTCAAAGCTCCACAATATTTGCACAACCAGTTTCAAGTGGCACAGGGATTAGTGAATTAGCAAACAGTAAAGAGAGCTAGTCACACTTTCAGTGTAATCTGAACCAATTTATTAACAGTCTCAGTCCAGTGAAATCTGTTTTAAACCTGAAAACATGGTTTGAGAGAACCAAGAACACAGATGTGCCTGAGTGAGGGGAAAAAACAAGCGTCCTAAAGCCCGGGATTTCTACGGAATTGCAGTTCATGAAGATACGGTTGAGCTAGTTTCAAAACTGTTATCTCAGGAACTAAAAGCAGAAAACTGTGTCAGCTTTGCAATGTCACATAAGCACGTGAGCTTATCTGGAGCAAAACCCAGTATTGTTATAAAGTGCTCCCWGTGTGAATGAGAACAATCACTTGTGATGCTGCTGCAAAAATCCAAAGTAACTCTTAACTTATCTATCTGGGGAAAAAAATACATGAAACAGGTAAAAAGATGACCATGATTTTACTTTTGCACAGATAAATGGTTAGAGCTGATTTAATTTCACATTTTAAGGTCATGGGATTTCCAGAGATCTGAGAAAGGCTTTATTTCACTTCACTGAATATGTGGCTGAGAGGTAGCTTTGTCATAGTTGCATAGGTATAGAAAAAACACCTGGGAGTTCTTTAACCTTGCAAAGAAAGGCTAAAACAAGCCCCAGTAATGGTAAATTGAAGGTAAACAAATTAACCTTGCAACATCAAAACAGATCCTCTCTGAGAGCAATTCCGTATTGGAACGCACAGATCTGATATCTGAAGACAACTAAAAGATGCCTCTGAAATGACACCTGGCAAAGAGGCCAGGTAGGCTCCTAAGAAAAGTGGGTCAGGCACAGTGAAGTCGTGCTTAGATTCTCCCTCATGTCCACAATGACAGCACTTATTTTGATTAGTATGAGAGCACTTATTTTGATTATTGCTCACAACTTCTAAAATGTATATTTCTGTGCCAGTACTCCACCAAGGCTAATGTTTAGTTCAGAAATCTGTCTCTACCTTGTTGCAAAAAGGCACACAAAATCTATAGTCCAGTTCAAGGCTGAGATAAACAGAAGCATCCACTAAGTACCAAGGTAATCTGACCCTGTTGCCTTTGGTAGCAGAGTGAAACCCTGTCCAACGAATTTTTTTTTCTTAAAAAAGGATTACAAATTTAAAAGTAAAAAAAAAAAAAAAGGAAAAAGAAAAAAATTCTCTAAAAAAGGACCAAAAATAGATGAATCCTGTTATGAAGGATGGTTCAAATAAATATAGTTCTTACGGGAATGAATGGATCTTATGGGAATGAAGGCAATTATCTAGGAATTTGATAAGGCAACGTTATTTAAACAATGAACCTGTACAGGAAATAAATAACTTGCTGACAAAAGAGATCTAAGGTTCTTGGAAAAAAAAAAAAGATAATTTCCTCAATAATTAACTAGTTTATTTGTAAACTGTGGGGAAATTATTTATAAACTGAAAAAGTAAGTGCTGTAATTTGTGTGTGAATACATTGCACATAATGGAGTAGCTGCATTCTTGCTTCCAGTTCAATACTGATTTTACAAGCTAGATGTGGAGTCACTGGCCACACTTCCACAATGATGTTTTATAAATATTTGGAGTTCATAGTTCACTTTTTGCACAACTATCAATTACTTTAGTAAACAGTGAGAATTGATATTGTAGAAACAAAGGACTTTGTTATTTTACATCAGGCTCGCTACCACCTCTTCCAAATGCACGGTAGTGTTAACTCTAAGTAGAACAATACATGGCAGATATTTAAATGYTCATCCTAAATAAATTTTCTACATACAGGCTCCTGTTCAGTTCCGGTGTTAGGCTGACCTTGCTTATTTTATGACATGGTTTCTGCTTCAGCTGCCTCCATGGAAAGACAAAAATCAGATTTCAGCGAAGTTAACATGAAATCTGTCACAGATAAGACAAAATTCCCATGATTTTAAGAGGGAGAAGGCTGAGGATACTGACCCATCTGCAGTAACTGAGGAAGTCAGTGAAAAATATATATTGTACAACATCAGACCAGGCTAAGTGGGTAAACCACAAACAATTCTTTGAAGGTAATTTTATTCCTTTTTTAAACAAATCTACTGTGCTTTGGCAATCTACTGTGGCAACATTGAAGGAAGGTAACAGGAAGAAAACAGGCCAGTGGCCAAGAGTGCTGTTTCCAAATACATATGGTTATTGGCTTCCATACTGTACCCATCAACTCTTGTTGGCTTCTCTCCCTTTGGAAATGGACCTTAGCCAAGAATCCCTTTCACACGGGCAATCCAGAAGAGACAAAATGTAGCACTGACTCGTTTATTTAGATGAACTGTCTAGATGAAACCAATCACTTTGAAGTACAAGACTTCCTAATCTCAGAAAGGAAACAGGAAAAAAAAAAAACCAAGACCCACTTTTTGAATGATATTAAACCTGGTCATCTCTTCACGGACAGAATGCAAGACACATTGAAATGGTAAGCAGCCTTGTGTCCTTTCCAAAGAATACAGATCAACAAACATTTCCTTCCCCTCTATCTTGGCATTGCCCGAACTCTCAAAACTAGCTCAAGTAACATCCCTGTTTGCAAACAAACAGATCAATTTAGTCTATCACTTATCTTCCCTGTTTTGGAAGTAGAGACAAAATTTATTTCAGCTTGGCCACATTTTTGGAACTGATTGTTTAGTCCACATTGATCTGCATATATTGATGAAGTGTGCTGCATCTCAGGCTTTTTTAACAATACTGAAGGAAAAAAATAAATTCCTTTCAAGATGCACAGGATAGCTAAGGGCCAAATCCTGCATTTTTTTCTCAGGGAAAACTTTCATTGAAGACAATGTCAGTTCTTTGCAAGGAAAGTAAGACCATGCTCAAGAAAGTTGTTGTAAAGCATCTGCACAGAACTTTTCTGTTAACTACATGGCACAGCTCTGCTGAAGTTAATGAGATATCCCAGAGTCACTGTACACACGTAACTTAATAGCAGAGGAAGCTATAAAAACCTTGTATCATTTAAATTTGATAATGCCTCAGAACATTATCTCTGGAGTGAAAGAGACTTCATGCTTCTACTGATACATTAGAACTCTCTCTTTGTCTCAAAGAAATTAGTCTAAAATAATGTGCAACCTAAAAATTCCACTGATATGGTATATTGAGGAGATAGAGTAGCATTTATCTTGCTTAAAATCATCTAAAAACAGGATAGATGGTCTAAGCCTATGAGTTAGGCTCCATCTGTGGTCAGTGAGTGTAATACTCCTATGGGACAATTCCTCTCACCGCTATTTGGGTGCGAAATGAGTCATGACGCCATGTCTCTGGCTGCCCAGAGAGGGGAAATAGAGTAGTAGCCTAAGGTAAATGTCAAATACCTGCACATGGTTAAACCACAGAATTACAGAATCGATTAGGTTGGAAAAGACCTTTGAGATCATCAAATCCAACCTATGACCTAGCATCACCATGTCAACTAGACCATGACACTGAGTGCCACGTCTGGTCTTTTCTTAAACACCTCCAGGGACGGTGACTCCACCCCTTCCCTAGGCAGCCCATTCCAACAGCTAATCACCCTTTCTGTGGAGAATTTCTTCCTAATGTCCAACCTTAACCTCCTCTGGCACAGTTTAGGACTATGCCCTCTTGTCCTGTCTCTGGTTGCCTGGGAGAAGAGGCCGACCCTCATCTGGCTACAGCCTCCTTTCAGGTGGTTGTAGAGAGTGATGGGGTCTCCCCCGAGTCTCTTTTTCTCCAGGTTAAACAACCCCAGCTTCCTCAGCCTCTCCTCATAGGACTTGTATGAGCTCTTGTTGACTCAGCCAGGTCTCCATGCACTTAAACGGCCTGAGAACGAAGTTTTTCTTTTCTGGTCTTTTTCTTTTGTTTGTCTTTTCTTCCCCCCACTACAGTTTCTTAGCTCAAAAGGCACAATAGCTAATTTACAGTAATTTTGATCTTCTGCACAACAAAGATCATCTAACCCTGATTTGAACTCGCTGGATCATCTCTTCTAGATTGTTGTCATCCCTAGTTTAAAATTTTCCAGTGAAACAGAGCACCTTAGATACGATCTTTCCAGCCACAAATTGTTTTCAGCTTTAAAAGAAATGAGCTTTATTTCACTTTTGAATCAGAGTAGCTTTTCAGCTCCCAGCTATTTGATATAGTTACACTTTCATCTGCTGGGCTGAAGAACCCATGTTCTGATCCCGATGGAGATGGACAGGCAGGGAAGAAGGCATCTCTTGGCATATTTTTGATAAACTAGCTTGATCAAGCTCTTTGAGTCTTTCATTGGAAGTCACGTTTTACATCTTGCAACCATCTTCTTATCTCTTTGTGAATCTCATCTGATTTTTCAACTTTCCTCCTGCTCTTGAGATTTTAAGAGCTCATTTTGATATACACAGGTAATAAAGCCTCACTAGTCAGCTTATTTTTTCTGTTCCTATGCCCCAAGGCCATATGGACCTTCTTCCCCGAAGCATCATAGAGGAACTCAGATTTGGAGATTCTATAAGCCTTTTTTTCAGACACACAAAGTCTTATCCTGTAAATACAGCCCACTTGATTTGTTTCAAGATGTATGATCTAATAGAACTCTAAATGCTTCTTTTACTGTGATTTATTTCCACTATTAAAGCCCTAAATCTGCACTAAAGAGTGCTTGAGAAAATTCTGGAGCTGTTGAGTCAGGAGATGCAACAGGGACTGAGAGTCAGAGCACTGACATCATGAAACCATGCCCTAGTTCAGCAGCTGAAGTCATAGATAAAATAGTGCGCAGTGACTTGCTCTGTCTGGAACACAACAAATTTCACCAAATCAGTAATTTCCTTTGTTTTAGAAATTATTTCTCTTATTTATCACTCTGACAGAATCTCCCAGAAGATGTTTCTCTCTCATCCCAGACAGGACTAGCAGGATAAATGCGTATTGCTCTGCACCTCTGAAGCAAAGAGATCCCCCAGCAATTACACAGTACTTCAGCACAGTGCTGGAGCTTCGGCAGCTTAGCTACAAACCTTGGCTCTAACAGTGATTTAGAAAAGCAGATTAGGCTCTCAGAGATTTTTTTTTTAAATTTCGTATTAATCTTTTTTTTCCTAACCTCTGTTTTCCTCTCATATGTGACTTCTCTTTATAGCCCTCTGTACAGGTGGGGGGCTTCTCCCAAGGCGGATGGAAACAAGTTTTTTTCTACGCACTCACTTGGCAGAGCAGTGGTGATTGCAGTACTGTAACTCCCTCTTGCCCTGCTGGGTCTTGTTCCTGGACACTGAATTCAAGCTGCAAATTCACAGCTTCTCAGCTTATTATGAGGAGAAGCATTACCATCTGTTTTATGGAACTCTAAACCACATTTCATACCACATTTACTTGATACACAATTGCTGCTCCATTTATTACCCATCTACTTGTAGAGCAGAAACAATTTTTACCACCAGCTCATTCTCTGAAATACTGAAAAGTGCAATTCTCATCCTGGGCCTGAACAAAAACCCAAGATCCAGGTATTTCCCACAGAACGCAGGTTCTGAATGATTTCTTTTGGCAAACTGAAAATGTCTAATCCAAAGGTTTAATTTAGATAATGTTGAAAAGGCAGTGGTATTATTAAAATCTTAAAATACTTAATCTTCTAAATTTTACTCAAGTTTGAAGTGATCTGGATCAATACGACTGTGTTCTTCATGTTTTCTTTTGATGGTGTAGCATTTTGCAATGAAGTTGTTTTTTAAACAAGCTCAGGGAAGAGGCCTTTAGTGAAAGGCATGTCTTTCATTCTGCTCTGAAAGTTAAATTCTGTATCTTTAGCAATTGTACTTTGAAGAGATTTTCCTTTTGACAATGATGACTTGATGACTTAAACTACAGGAGAGGATTCGTTGCATAGAAAGTTTCCTTCCATATCACACTGCTGGGGTCCCTGAAGATCCAGAAAGGAAGATACAATACATATGCTTGATTTTTCGTCTCCTCTCCCTCCGCTTGTTTCATGTCTGAAGGCTGCATGAAAACACAAGAAGGAAATTAGTAGCAATTTGCTTCCATTGGAAAAGAGCAAAAACAAAAGAGCAGTTATCCAAATCTTAATCAGACTAAGTATTTCATATATCTGATGTGTTCACTGGGATTTTTCTAGGTTAGATGTTAGAAAAAATTTCCTCATGGAAAGGATTGTCAAACATTGGAACAGATTGCCCAGGCTGTGTTATCATCTCGAGATATTTAAAAGACTCGTAGATGTGACACACATGAACATGGTTTAGTTGTGGACTTGGCAGTGTTAGGTTTGTGGTTGGACTTGATATACTTGGAGGTCTTACCCAACCTAAATGATTCTGTGATTTTATATCTCAGTTTTGATTATGTTCTTGAAGAGCAGCTCTCAGGATCACAGKACTTGAGAAATTTGGTCCCATCTGTTAAGGATATGACTTATCTTCTCTTAAAATGAAAGAGCTTTAGCTTCTGTACTTTTTCACCTTTGTTTCAATATAGCTGGTAATAGGAAGCGGCTGCTGTTTTCTGTACAGCTGAAAAGGTCAAATACTGGGTGTTGCTCTTTTTTGAAATATCAACCTCTTAATTCAGTGACAAATTCATATGGAATCATTCAATTTTTTTTTCAAAGACTTTGAGGTCTGGACACAGCACCACAGTTACCTGAACAACAACTTTTGAACTTGAATATCTGCAAAGTACTTTTATGAATGTTTTGATCCTACAAATACCTTTCTATCCTGCATTCTTCTAAAGCCAATGAAAAGATCTGGGGAATAGCTTAGACTGAATTTGTAATTTTTTCCTTTCTGTGAAGTTCCATAAACCTACATGACCTAATTGCCCTGAGAGTAGATGTTYTGGGACACTGCGCTTAGTCTACTCTTCAATTCCATTCAGTAAAGCACATAAATATAAAAGCATGTGCTTGCACGTATTCTAATGAGTAAATTCCTTTTAAGCATATGCTCAAATTTCAGCATGTGCTTTACTGACTTGATGCTACATTGTGTTGAGCTACAGGTGTGGGACAGGTGACAAAAAGGGTTTGAAATCTCACCTCAGTAGGTATAATACACAGTATGAGTTGGAGGGCTGATTTTTCTCTGAAATAAGGACCAAAACAAATGGTCTCCATGTTTGAAAGCTTTTCATAAACACCAATGCTAACCCAAAGACAAGCTTAAACTTTAAGCCTTTTAGTTCAACCCATTTCAATCAGAAAATCATGGTCTGCATAATCTCCAGAGAAAAATAATACAGACATTAAAATACATCTTAAAAATGGAAAACCAAAACTAGTGCTCTATTGCTGAACAAATAGGCATATACCACAAATTCAAACCATACATCAAAGCTCACTAAAGACAAGAGGCATAGAGTTTTCATGTACAGTACTACAAAACAACTCAAACGCCTGCGCTTCTTTACAGGGACTTAAACTGGAGTGGTAACTGTGTGCCAGCGTGAAATGGTTTATTTCATTAATGGAAAATAAAGAAATTCAAAACCAYCTGGATTTCATACGTTCAAAAGCAGTTGATTTGCTGAGTATAGATGAACACTTGTACTTTCTCCTATTTTTCTTGTGTCCTCTTTCATTTTTTAATGTCTTTTGTTAGTCAGATGGGATAAAAAGCTTTAGATCAAATCTCATGAGGTAAAATCCAAAACTCTGGAGAAAACTAAGAAAGATTGATTTGTTTGGTTTCTAAAAACATAACCACATTGCCAAGAGCCTCCAGCTGGCAGGATAGAAAAAAAGTCTCTCCTGATTGCAAATTGCCAATTCTAAAATGGCACAGCAGCAGCTGTCCACCCTGACTACCTGCAGCTGGCCTGCTTTCCACCTTCTCTCTGCCAGGCAAAATAATAGCTGCCTCTTGCCATCTCTTCCATCCACCTCCCCAAAAATGCACATCAAGTTATGAAACAGAGTTGAAAACTGTGTATTTGTGATGAGCCTGTGTTATAGCTGTTGGGCTCACAAACAGGAGTGAGATGAAGTACACATCTTTCTCAGGCCAGCTGGTATGGCTGTGGGGAGAAACACRAAGGCTTGCAGCTCATAAAGCCTTCCATGGGTCTAAAAAACCACAAGTACTGATCTTGAGACTAATTGTTCTCAATTTAACTTCATTATGTTAATCAATTAGGTAGATCAAGAGAAAGCTTTACTGACAGCTATGGGCCTGAAGAAATCTTCTTGGCAAAAGGAAACAAGAGCTTTCAATCCCAGGGAACGGAGACAGTTGTGCAGAGGAAACCAAGGAGCAGGATAAGTTTTTATAGGATTTAAGTGGCCTGGATGTTGCTCAAGATGAAACAAAAACTAAGTAAACTGCTTTGTAGATGTTAGAAAAAAATTGGTGAGTCTGGTGGGGTGAGATGTGGGTAATGTATTGTGCGAGTTCTCTTAGTAACAATGAAAGTAAACACAAACTTAAAATAAATGTGGGCTGAGATGATGATCCAGACAAGAGGAAGGAGCAGGGCTGGCACCTCCCTGCTGCAGGTGAGTTCAGGATGCTGCAGAGCTTCAGACTTACTGCTTTGCTTTTCTCCTGGGTTTGTGTCATTCTGCAGCCTGGCAGAACTTCAGCACTGGCTGTGAAAGAGAAGCCTGCCTGCCCAGAGCTGCTAATCCTTTGCTGTTTGTGCTATGCTCCTGGAAAGAGGGAGATTAATTGGGAGAGGGATGATAGAGGGGGAACTCAATCCCCAGCACTGAAGAGGTGGTGAGGTTGGTAATTTATGAACAATACTGTCCCAGTGCCTGTTGTAGAGGTCCAAATCTTACAAGAGAAACTTAGGAGAGCTCAGAATATAGTTCAGACTGTAGAAGGTTTAATCACGGATCTGCCTAATTCCTGGGTAGAAGAGTTCATATAGGAGCATCAGCTGTCAAGATGGAGAAGGTCCTTGTCATGCACGTTAGCAGATTTCTGGGTGCCTGAGGGAATCCCAGGTGAGACAGGCAGGCTTCTAGCGAGTTGGAGTGCTCCTAAATTTAGGCAAGTCCTGAGCAGGAATATTTGTGGTGGGTTGTTTTGATATTATGGTGTTCATTCCTTTCTTATTTTAGAGGTTTTGGTTGGTTGGTTGGTTGGTTTGTTCTCACTGGAGCATAGTGCTAGAACAGTAGATCTGAGACATTTTGCTCACTGGTGGGAAAGCAGCACAGGGCAGTGGCTGGTAGAGGGCTGAAGGGTACCTACCTGCCTTGGGCATCCAAAATTGCCCCTGTTCAGAATATGAAAAGGAACTGCAGGACACGCAGGGAGCTATCAAACCCAACAGAAGCATCCCTGGCAAAAAATATGAAATCAATACAAAAGCCAAACTGTTGCAAGGGATGGCCATCACACTCTTTCTGTGTGTGTTCTCCTTCCCTCTTTCCTCCAAAAGAACACAGATGATTACAAAGAGCACCTGTGTTAGATGAGACCCAGATGGTAGGTGTCTAAACACATCCCAATGTCATGGCTATAGGAGTGTCTCTTTGAAACAGCCCAGTGCCTGTTTCTCTGTAGAGAAACTCTAGCTTTCATCTGTAAACACCATGGGGAAAATGAATATTTAAGCTAAAAGACAGGGGTGGTGGCACAAAGAGCAATAATTCAGTGATGGATAAATTAGGCTGAACAACAATAGAAATTTTCTTATGATCCAGAGTTTTGTTCCAGGAATAGTTTCAACAGGATTGGGAGAATTAAAGAAATTTAAGAATTTTTGAAACTGGAGTCTCATTACAGCAGGGATGGCTAAATACACAGCTTTGGACCTGAGCTTGATGACACTAGTGGCTTCTTGCAAACCTAAATTCCTTGACTTATTTAACCTCACGCTTTCTGGAGTGCAGTTTGCATTCTGGTGAATGCTGGTTACTCGTGAAAACTATTGAAAGATTTTTAGGAATGACAGCCCTGGGCAAGCCTTCCACTAGCAAAGATTGTTTGCACTGACTAGAATTGCAACAGAAAGCAGAAATTAATGAGGCTCCTATTAGAACTGTAATTCAGAAAGCAATAAAGACTCTGGCTTTAAACCATGTTAGAGGCTTGTGCTGTAGCTCAGCATCCAAGTATAATGAGGGAACAGAGGAATCCCCTACTTCTACTTTGGAGATTCCTCTCTTTCCAAGGGAACTTGGTCTCTCTCATGTTACAAGGCTGCTCTTGACCAGAGTGTCTAGTCTTCCTCTGTGGTGATTTTTCAGCCCTCATACCTGTGAACAACCCATAAACAGTTAAATTGTTAAGTGTCTGAATTAGCTTTCTCAGGGTAGGAGGAGAGGGAGGGAATGGGGGTGGGGAGTAGGGTCTGGTAAGAATTGAGTTTAGCAGCTCTTGAATTCACATCCTGGTTTTGAGTGCTTTAAATCCATGTCTACATAACACAGGTTTTGACATATTCTGACCACATCATAGGTGATTCTTTTAGGACTAGAAGATTCTTTTGGTCCCCAGCTCTATGTGATGTTATGAAAGCCTGGTGCTCTCTATTCCTAGAAATGGGGAAACCTCCTGTGGTTAAACTCCTTCAGCTTTCCTACTGACTTCAGTCATGCAGCTCTGAGAATTTTTTTGTTGGCTAATTTTATATTAAAATGCCTCTTCCCCTCCCACATTTCCTGAGTAGATTATTTTCCTGGTATTGTGTTCTCAGATATGACTGATGAGGTTCAGACAGAACTGAGCACACTGTGCTGCCAGCAGGGACTCTGGAAAGCTGGGGCTGGCAGGGTGCTCCTGGTGTCCCTGCTCAGCTCCTGCAGGTTTGTGGGCAAGGATGAGGGTAGTGAGTGATGGCTGTTTGTCAGCATAGGTCATATAAGTTCAGATGAGATTATAATTTTTTGGTACAGCCCTTGCCTCTTTAACTTTTGCTATGAGTGGAAGGACAAAAACATGTCTGTAGGCATAAAGGGTAGAGAATAGCAGCTCAAAAATGGACTAACACATGGGAGTTTGGGTCATTCATAACACTAGACAAAATAGATTGCATTTGAGAGTGGGAAAAATAGAGCAACATTTTTACTTAAAGGCTTCACTTATGTATCTGAATTATATTTGAGTGCAGAGAGACCGGGAGATGCTCTTACTGCCTCTAAGTTACTTTTCCAATGTGGGAAGTATAGGAGAGTTCAGAGACTTTGCTCTCCTGCGGTGTCCCAGTATTGCTGTAGGGCCAGAGATGAAGCTCTGAAACAGAAATGCTTCAAAGAAAGAAGGTATTATGTTCAGACCTGAGGTGTTCAAACCAATCCAGGTTTGAGAGGGGCTTTGCTGTCTGTGCAGGCACAGTCTTAAAAGGGATGTAGGAACTGTTAGAGAAAAAAATCTAGAGAAAGCTGGAGGATACAACTGAAAAAGAGTAGAATGAAGGGATTAAACTTCAAAAAGTCTGTATGACCAGAAATATTAGTTCCCCTCACCCAGCTTGCTTCTAAATTCCAGGGTCTTAGTGCGACCAGCTTCTGAACTCCAGTAACTCCATTGCTCACCACAGTCAGTGGAGAATGGGAGGAGTCTTTGCAGATTCTCAGAGGAAGATCTTGTCTGGCTGTGTTAGGTAACAGGAGCTCACCAAGGGTAAATTGCAATAGGAAAGTGGGAAAAAACAGAGCAGAAAACAAAAGCAGAAAATAAGTACGCTGGCTAGGGAGCAAAACAAGAGGTTGGACAGCAATTTCTAAGAAAGCGTGGGATAAAGAATTATGAATGATGCAAGCTGTGAAGGAAAAAGGAAATTGTCAGGGATAAGACAGACTGTGAAGAAGGCAGCTGAAGAAGAAAAGAGAATATAATCCCAGCTAAGCACTTTGAAGAAAATGGAGTAAACAAGTAGAAATCTTCTGTTTGTCTTGAAAGGCTGCTTCAGACATTGCTGCCTGGAGAGCAATACCTTTCGCTTATCATTATTTTATTGCAAGAGAGTGAGAAGTTCTAATTATTCATGATGACCTGTTTATTTTGGAAGTAAATGCCTCACATGTTCTCTTTGCTTGATGCACTTTTAAATTACTGCCCTGATCTTAGCATAAAATCTGAAAGAGGGAACAAAAGCAAACATTCTCTTTGGGTCTGTGCTTCTGGAACTGAAAGAAAAAGTGAAGCTTCAGTTACTAACAGACATTTAACTAAAAATGGTAAAACAAACTACAGCTCAGTGCTGGGTTAGTTGGATCTTTTTCTCAAGTTTCAATTCTGGTTCAAAATGGTAATCCTGAGATCTTCTCCTCCAATTTGCTGCCACATTACTCCACCAAAATATCTTAAATGCTCCTCAGCTAGCTTTAATTATGTCTCTGCCTGCATTCTGCTCTCAAGCAAGCTGAAGTGCTTGGTATTTTCTTCTCATTTGGCTTAGGTTGGAACCCCTGAATGTGGGAAAGGAGCTTTTCTCTGAGGAGTTAAACAGGCTGCAACCCCTATAATAAGAGGAGAAAAGTGGCACACAATTCACCTGTTTCTTTGTCACAGACTGAAGCCTTCTGAGGTCCAGGTCAGACATCCAGCTTCTAGGCTGGGTGAACTTCCCTCTGGGCATTCCTGCCAAGGAGGCAGGCAGGCAGTCCCAGAGCAAAACTAGTGTATCTCAACAGGGCCAAGAAGTATGTGGCTTTCTGAGAGGTACCAGACTGCTCAGAGAGGCTTGGAGATACCTTAGCCTGGGTTGGACAAAGCCAAGCAAGACTTCCTTGAGCCAGAATTCACTCTTCTTTGAGCAGAGAGTTGGACCAGGTGGCCCATAGAGATCCCTCCCACTTGGGAGGGCTCACTGAGAATATGAAGTCCACATGTCTCTGCAGAGTACCCTGATGGCAAACTTTGTTGTTTTTGAAGAAAAAGGAGGGGAGGGGAGGGGAGGGGAGGGGAGGGGAGNGGCCCATAGAGATCCCTCCCACTTGGGAGGGCTCACTGAGAATATGAAGTCCACATGTCTCTGCAGAGTACCCTGATGGCAAACTTTGTTGTTTTGGAGGGGAGGGGAGGGGAGGGGAGGGGAGGGGAGGGGAGGGGACTTCTGTGGGTCAGGAAAAACATGGCTTGGGGTCCAGTCATCTTCAATTGGCCATTAAGTCTGGAGCAAGGAGAGGAAAAGTATGCTAAAACCAGTCAAAATGCAGCCCACGGTTCTTAAAATTTGTGTTAATCGTATGACAGGAGATCCATCCTGCCTAACCTGGAGTCTAGGTGAGACATTAGTGTCTAGGATCTAAGGACTTCTGGTTTAAAAAAAACAGATTAGCCTTGCACTTCATCCACCACAGAAATCTAGCAGTGTGCCTTTTTCATCCTTTTCAAGAGAAGAGTAACAGCGTTAAACATTTATGACAGTCTTCTGCGCTGCATGTCTGTAATAGAGACATCTCAATGCAGAGCTGAATAAAGCACCTGGAAAATGAGGCTCAAAGTCTCATTAATGCAAATTTTAGAAAGCTCTTGACTCAAACTAGCCCTCCCTTTTAGTTCCCTTTGTAAGGAACCAAATTTTGACCATAACAGCGACTTATTCAGAGACCTGGGTTCAGCTTTGGAGGACCAAGGGCCTCAAAATTGATCATGAGGCACCATGATGTTTGATCAGATCTAGGCCTGGGAGTCTGACTTTCATGTTTTCCATCCAAAATCAGGGCTCTGCCTAGGAGATTTCTGTTAATTTTTTCCTCATGGAAGATGCTTCAGTGCCAATCACTCCCATCCTGCTCCTTTCTTCCATATGTGACCTTTCCACACTATTGCAATGCAATCTATAGCCTGCATGTGTCTGACCATAAGCAAGTTCACACTTGAATCTTATGCTGCAGCATGGAAAATTTGTAAGAAAAAGGAAAATAAATTAATGACATAGAGTCTTACAAATTTTATGAGCAGAATCAGATCCTTCCTCTTCTGCAACAAGGGCAAAAACCGATTTCCTTAGAAAGAATCTCTGATGATTAAAAGATTGTTGGCAATAGAGCCACAGAGGCTAATTACAAGTTCTCTCTTTCAGTTTTCACTGCTGTCTCAGATAGTTGGCTGGCATCACGGAAAAACTGTCTCATTCTAGATGAGGAAGCAAGGAAAAAAAGATTTAAGGCTAGAGTCAGACCTGTCTTATCAATTTATAACAGTAAATCCTATCATGGAAGAAGATGGAAGTGGTTGAAGCTATACCAGTTCGTAATCTGTTACTGTGATACTGTTTTCTGTTTTTATGGTATGTAAAAGATGGGGAATATACATACAAAAGAACAGAAATCACATAATGGTTCTTTAATAGGAAATGTCTGTGACTGCCACAAAGGGGCTCCTAGATATCTGCAGGCTTATCCTTTTTTTTCCTTCTCAAAGCCATGAAAAGTGTTTGTATATGTAAATGACATAAAAATATGCAGCTATCTTCCCTACAGACATACTGATTTTGCAGGAAGATAAGTATGGCATGTTCCAGGCTATGTGTTGACTATTCTTTGCCTAAAAGACAATGGTTCCTTCTTTCCCCACAGCGAGCTCAATGCTCAAAAAGGCTTTTTGTTCTATTGCAGCCATGGGTGGCAGTAAGACATTCTATTCTGAAGCTCTTTGAAAAGGTGTGTTGCTATATTGCCTCTCGATTATGAACTCCTAGCACAGACATGAGGGATGAGGAGACTGGATAAAATACATGTCCACAGAAAGAGCATTCTGGCTTAGCAACAATAGGTTTGTGAAAGAGCTGAGCTGCCTTAAAGGTCCGATCTCATGAGAATAGCAACCTTCAGCCTTTGAGAAACAGTGGTCTATTCAGGGTTTCTTTTCTAAACTTTTTTCCCTCTTTATGCATGTTCCCAAACACACTGATTTTGCCTCTGAAATAAAATGCATGGAGGGCACAGGGGGTTCTTTCATTGTTGGAAAAAAAGGCTGAACACCTATCTCTATGTGGATGACAAACAAGGACAGCCATGTGTGTATTCCAGTCGTGTTTCCTTATTGTTTGTGCTGTCCTGCCCATTACCAGAGAATGGGAAACTGCTTAGGGGGATGTAATTCTGTTTAAAAGTCTGTCACTATGAATTACCAAGGGGAAAAGGCAAATCACAGGGTAGCATAGCAGTACTTTGGTGCCAAAAAAATCCGAGACCTTTGCAGTGTCAGGAAATAATATGCAGTGAATACCCAAGTTCCCCTTTATAATTTTCTTGAGGCTAGAAACATGCTAATATTTTCTATTTAGAGAATGCTGCATATTAAAGGCAGATTTGAAAAGAGAAGACAGCACTTCCAATTTCTACCACTGCCAAATTTTAGTCCTTATAACATGCATGTAAACAAGTGCCTTGCATTTGACATGAGCAGGTCTACCTGTTCTGTGTAAGGTTTCCTCCAGTGACACAAGAGCTGTAGTTGCACTTTGTTTGCCTCAACCTTTTTTTTCATCCTTGTTCAAAAATTGCATAACTATGTTGTCTTCAAGAAACAGGATGTTTATAATACAAAAGCAGATGAGCCTGGGGTACTTTGGGATACTGTAGGTCACATTTAAAATAACTTTCATATGAAATTATTCAGCAGAAAGTGGTAGCCTGGAGTGAGTCAGTGGTTCAGATACTCCCTAGTGCAGTTAAGCTGCCTAGAAGAATTTGTTATTGATCTTTTTAGAATTGCCATTAATCCCTGAAATGAAACCAATTCTGCTTGTATTTTCAAAATTTTTATGCAGGAAGGTTTTCCCTATGGAAAAGATCAGCAGAAAGCCAACGCATCAAGGAAATTTTATGCTAATCCTCAGAGAAGGGTAGGAGAGTGGTAGAGGTCAAGAATACAAAGTAAGGAATATACCTTAAGATGGTCTATGCACAACAGCAGATTTCATTTCTACAGAAGCCTTCAAAGGGGAAAAAGACTTCCCTCTTTCATTAACTGAATAATGATTGGAACTAAAATTCAATTCAATTCAAGCCAGCAGACAGAATGTCCAGAAAATGCCAATGCCAACAGTCTACTCAGACAGACAGACTTGGCTAAGAACAACACATTCCTTATGGCCATTAGATTCCTTAAACTTTTGTAAAATAGGATGCAAACTCATTACAGAGAAGTTTTGGTTTGGTTTGGTTTTTTTTTTGTAGATAAGGTCAGGAATGGTGACAGAGCCACCACCCATTTGCAAGTGTCACAATATCACTAAAAACCAGAATCTCCAATTTCAAGTAAACTGATGCAACATCATGTGAAAGAAGTTTTAGAAACAGACAGGATGGACAATAATTTACTTTTCATTTTTAAGTGTAAATGTTTAATATGGAGGAAGCTCTTTGTCTCCACATGATATAAGTGACTGCTTGCTCCTAATATTCAACAGAACCTAAATTGGATTAATGTTAAATGATTAGATTTGCCAGTGAAGGCTTGCCCTTGAATTGCCTACCAGGAGCCTGTCAAAAGACTTGCGTTTTGTCCTTCTTATGTCCTTTCTGTCCAATCTGAAAAAACCCAAATTATTTTACTGTCAGATTTAAAAATTAAGCAACTTTGTCCCAACAAATGCAGTGCCTGACTGAATAGGGCTCTGATTAACTGGCTGTGCCAGGCTTACCATTACAGCACAATAGGGCTTACCATTACAGCACAAAGTAATGAAAATAGTTTAAAAAACTCTGCTTCCTACACTATTTGAATAGAAAAAGAGAAAAAAAAGTTAAAAAATGGTTTTCCTAAAAATTAAAAAAAAAATAAATAAAAATCCCTGAAATTAACATTTTTAGCTCCCTTAAGTTTTTTTGAACCTTTTCATTTTTTTCCATCCAAAAAGAGATTTTTTTTTCTCCATTCTTAGTTCAATGAAAGAAGGTGGAGATTTGGTGTGTGATTGTCTTTTTTTAATAGTTTTTAAAAATTAATCTTCTTGTGATTTTTCCTGCTTTTACATGTTTCAGACTTTGAATTTTGCATTCTTGAAGAATCATGGAATATCCTGAGCTGAAAGGAATCCACAAGGATCATCAAAGTCCAATTCCTATTCTCTTCAAAGAGAGTAAAGAATCAATGAAGAAAGAAGGAAAAACTTGATGACAAATATGTTTTTAAACTTAAGTTTTTAAAAACAGAAACAGAAAGAAATTACATATTACAAAAAAGAAAAAAGGATCTTTTTAAAGTAAGCTGTTTTTCAAATGCACTTACAGGAGTGAAATATCCTTTGGCAATTGTTGCCCTGCTTTTGCAGTTTCTCAGCTTGCAAACTCTGTAAAATAGTTTCTCACGCACTTTCTGTAAACATGCTCATGTTTTGCTAACCGTGCCTGCATTGTTTTGCATTCCTTTGCTAGGTGGACTTTGTATAATAGACATTTCCATTGACCAGTGAGATTGAGAGGAAGAAATCTTCATCCTCCAATCCATGGTGGTTTCTAAGAACATATAAATAAACGACAAAGGGCAGAGGGGCTCTCTCGCTCTCGCTCTCCAGCTCTTTCTCTCCTTGAGCTCTCCTGGGAGCTTTCTTTCGGAGCTCTGTTCTGGCCTCTCTGCCCTAGACTGCTTGACCTGACAAACTGTGTCCCGCGTGTTTCTTTCGTGTCCGAGAACGACAGGCAATCCCTCTGAATTAACATTTGTTATACTTGACATGATCCGGGAATATTCTTTTGCTCTTCAGGTGTTTACAGCAATCACTTGATTCCATAACTGTGACTTTTCTATGTAATTTCAGCTTTCCATTTTAGTTGCTCTACTAATTTTCTATAAATCAGCAACTTCACAGTTTTCAGTGAAATCAATACTATGCACAACAGCTAAACATCTCTATCAGCTCTTTGATGGGCACTTCTAATAGTGTTTTATGTTTTAATATGCTCTGACCAATATCCAAAATGCTTTTGCAGGGCTGGTTCAAACTAAGAAGCCTTATAAATTACTTTATAAGAACGTTGCATAAAATTGAAAAACATTAGACACAAGAAAGGCTGAAAGAGAAAATTATTTTGATTTGTGTCTTGAAAAATAATTTTGGGCCTCTGAAAGCAGAAATTATTCAGCATCTCAGAAACAGGCTGCAGCACTTAGAGAAAAGAACAAGATTGCAGTCTAATTATAAAGTACCGTTGTACTGTTTTCTGCATTTGTTGCCATCAAAAATCATTAAAATAAATTAATTTAGCATTAGTCAAGAGAATAAGCTAGAAAATGAAGTAAATTGCTCCTATAACTTATAGAGCTGTTGCTATGGCATTTCATGTGATTCAGAAGTCTCTGGCTGACCAGTGAGAGACTGAAGTGTTCTGGGTGGTTGCAAACTGCAGAGAGCCCTTTGACTTCTAGGATCTGTTCTGTGAGGCAAGGATGCGTTTCTGCTCTATATTGCATCACACGGTCAGGAAAGGAAAGTGCCTCTGTCCAGGTGAGCAAGGAAGACCATCCTTGTGGATCTGCTGCTGGACATCCCTCTGGGGGCTGGCTTGATGCTCTCAGCAAAGCAGGGAGGGCACAGCACAGCGGCTGCATTCCGATGGGGAAGGTGCCACGTACACTCCCCATGAACCACGAAAGCAAGCTGAAATGTCTAACAGGAACATTGGGGGAGAAAGTGTGTAGCAGGAGATGATGGGTACTGAAGGCAATGGAATATTTCACTTCTGCACCTTTCTCCCGTCTCTTAAGGCTGTACAGTCCCATGGCTGCCCAAAAATATAGAAAAGAAGCTGCCTTGGCCCTGGGATACCCTCCAATTCAGGGGTGTGGGAAGCTGGAGAACAGTGTGTCCTGGTCAGACATTGCCACTGCTAGACTCCCAAGTGAGAGGCAACCATTGTCATTGTTCTTATCCAGCCTTTCACAGAGTCAGCTGGATGTCAACCAGTGCCTTTTCTTCTCTTGACACCTCTCTCCAAAATCCCCAGTATTCAAGGAGACTGATGAGCAGAAGAGGTCACAAACAAACAGTTCCTCAAAGGTGCCCACCTCAGCCTGGCAGGGAAACACAAATGTCCAGGAGAGAAGCCTGTCCTTTCCCTCTACCCCTGGTGAGCAATTACAAATCTGCTTCTTCAGACCCTGTTGGAAGCTATGACATTATCAAAGGCAGGCGAGGGCTTCTAGGCCTCCTTCTTGGCCCAGCAAAAGAGGCATTTGTTGCTTGTTTCCCTGCTGGGCACAAAGGCTAAATCACCTTTTCTATTTACACCATTCCCCTGGTCTGACATTCAGTTTCCTGTACAATCCTGGATTGCCTGTGAAATCCCAGGTTGCCCGTTCAAACCGCCTTCACTTTTTTGCACAACCAGCTACAACTACAGTTAAGGAAGCAGCCTGGTTGCTCTGGAATTTTTACAAGACTAAATATGTCCACCGAGACAGACTCTTAAACTACAGTCATTTTACATTTAATCATCATGTTTAAATATCTTCAAGCCACCCATGCACACAGATTTTTCATTACATTTTCAATGGGCTAATAACCACTCTGAGCCTGTGCCCTACTTGTGCACATTTTGCCAATCTAAAATGCCAACTGGCACTATTTGGTCATTTTCAAATGCAAAGGCAGATGTCTGCTCTTGTAGGCAACATGGCCTGGAAGGTTTTTTGTTGTTCTTGTGTGGTTTTTTTTTTTTTCTTAACCCAGGGTTTGTGTGCATAATCATCCTTTTCACTGATATAGGAGTATTTTTCTGAAATGAAGTTTGGCTTCCTGGCTGTCATGAGCTTTCTTTCATAAGAGAGCAAAGGGATTCCTCATTAAAGAAACAAGCCTGTGCAGCTATAGAAGAAAGATACTGGTATTTAATTTTCACTTTTTCATTTGGTTTGCCAGAAGGAATATTTTTGTTCATTTTTCAGTCACCAAAGAAGATTGTACTGAGTGCTCCATGTGTGACTCGACCATTATTATATTATTTAATTTTATTAATAGATGTAAAACATATTTATTCTTTCTGTCTGAAAGAACCTGTAACAATTGCTCCAAGAGATCCTTTTCTGTAAAGCACCTTGGCACATCTGAGCTCAGCATCACCAGTTTGTTGCTCTGTAAACATTAGATGGCTCTGGACTCTTGGGAAGCATGAGGAATATGAGACCATTGCCCACAACAGGAAGGGGACCATCACTGGGGAAGTTACACGTCTGCTGGCGCTGCCTGTAGATCTTCCTCCAGCTAAATTGCATGGCAGGGACGAGGCTTCCCTGTCCTGTGATAGCAGTTCCTGGGATGCATTCCTGTTCCCACCTACTCCTCTTCCTCCTCCCCATCAACTTTGTGCTTTTTTTTCCACTGGCTTTTTGCTGCCGCTCTTTCATGGCTTCTCCCCTCTGACTGTGCATCCTTTGCCCACAAACAGAGGGTGCAACTTCTCACAGCTTTAGTCGGACCATAACTAGGATTTCATGCTATGTATACTTCATACAACACACACACAGATGTATGTTTGTTTGTCATATTACCTTGACATATGCAAAATAAACCAAAGGACCCGCAGGGACCTTTTTCTATAGCCATTATTCTTCCATTTTACTTATCCCTCTCCCATCCATTATATGCAAACATTAATTATAAACTCTTTGGAATAGAGTGCTTCATTTTATTTGACTATTGGGAACAACAATCTTCTGCATGAGGAATGAATAAATAATAATTACATTTTTTTTATATAGGAGTGAGCAATGGAGGGTTTTTATTTTCATTTTTCTTCAGAATACAAATAATCAGGTAAAAAAACCTGTCCTTTGCCTCCTGTAATGGCTCTGGAGAACTTCTTCAGGGCTAGTTTCAATTTGTGGGAACCTCTGTTAGAGGCTGTTTTTCTTTACCACTTCAAGGTAAAAGATTATTGTCATAAAAGGATCACTCCTCTGCAATTAGAAAAACATATTTTAAAGAATAAACATATGTTTTAAAAAATCCCGTTGTTAATGAAATTGAAGATAAGTTAATCATCTTGTATTTTCTGTCTTTCCTGCCCTGTTCTAAGAACTTCATCTCCCTCTAGATTAATAACAAGACAGGAGTTAGACATGAGATAATTTACCACATCATTTATTTACACATTTTAATGAAGGAGAGATCATAGAAGCATAGCAGGGCTGAAGTTTGTTGTCAGTTGGGTTGGGAAATGTATATAAATTCCAGGAACGACTTAGTCAGTACTGACACTATTTTAATTTTAAATGGAAATTATGCATCTAACAAGTCGTATCCTGTGTTCTCACTGCTGTTGATCTGCAAAGCAAGAATCCTAGAGGGCATAATGGAGATCTCACAAAAAGTGCTTCTCAGACCTCAAATCTGATGTTATTCTCCCATAGTTTTAACTGCACTGCTGCACTAGTGCAAAAAAAATATTAAAAACAGGTATTTTAACGTTATATTTGATTTTATTATTTTGCAATCAAATAGCATGGACCATTATCTTGATTCATATCAAATCATTGGAAGTATCATCAATGTCATGATTTAACCCCAGTGACAACTAAACACTATGCAACTCCCTCAGACCCATGTTCTGCCGTGCCCCCATGGTGGGATGGAAAGAAGAATTGGAGAAAAAGGTAAACACATGAGTTGAGACAAGAACAGTTTAATCATTGAGATAAAATGAAAATTTTACTTCTACTGCTAATACTAATATAATTGCAACAAAAGCAGGCAACAAAAAGAGAGGAATGAAACCTGAGAAAAACTACCTGCTGAGTGATGACCAGCCTGTCCTTGAGCAGTGATTGGCAGCTCCCAGCCAACTCCCCCCAGTTTATATTCTGAGCATGACATTCTATGGTGTGGAATATCCCTTTGGCCAGTTCGGGTCAGCCACTCTGGCCATGCTCCCTCCCCACTTTTTGTGTACCTGCTCACTGACTGACCATGGGAGACTAAGAAGTCCTCGACTTATGAWAAACACCTCTTAGAAATAACCAAAACATCAGTGTGTTATCAACTTTATTTTCACACTAAATCAAACCCGCAGGACTGTACCGGTTACTTGGGAGAAAATTAACTCTATCCTAACCAAAACCAGGACAAATCATTCAAGTAGTTGATTATGCACTTGACAACAGCAAAATCAGTTTAGAGTAAAGTCACACTGACCCTGACCTGCCTTTGCAATGTCTGTGGAAAAGGATGGTGTCTTTTTTAAATACTTAGAGATATTTATTCTACAAAATGAAAGAGAAAGGAAGCTGCAGGAGACAGGTATTGATGAGCAGACGAAAGATGCAGATCTTGGAAATGTTTTGCGCAGTCCAGCCATGGAGAGGTAAAAGAGAAAATGCAGATATCCTGCCACCTGTTTCAAGCATTACTTCTCTGTTTTGCAATAAACAGTCAGGGGGAAAAAAAAGTAAAAAAATCTGTTGGAGGGCTTGGAGTAAAGAGTGAATATCCAAAGTTCTAGGCTGGGAGCCACAGCTTCCTTGTGCTCTTGGAGGAGCCTTGGGTGCTTCTCTGTAGATGAAGAAGCCCAGAAGAGCACACAGCCTTTTGATACAGCTGTTGTCCTGGGAGAAGGTTGGTGTGAGCTGGAAATCACTCAGGATGGGCATTTGTAGGACCTCTGTTACAACACAGGACAGATGGGACATGAGTCACCTTCTTTCACTTTGCACTAAAAGGCACACCTGTAGCTGTACTGGACTCAGACCAGCTGCAGGAATGTGTTCTGTGAACACTTACGGGACCAATCCTTCCAGGATTAGGGATGGAGGAACACCTCCTTTCTGTATAACAATTAAGGTTAGGCATGAACATGATGTTGAGATTCCTAGTCCCATCAAAACTGGGGCATTTCTGGACTTGTAACAAAGCATAATTCTGAAACACACAAGGTCCCTCCAGCGTTACCTGGTGCTTTTCAAGACCAGAAGTCTGGATGACACTGTGCATCCGTCTTCATATCCCTGTGTTCAGGGGGATGCTGTGGAGTGAGCCAAGTGCAGACATGCCCTAGTATACTTGGGCAATGACAAACCCACAGATAGGAGCAGGTGAGAAAGCTTCAGAGTGTATATATCTAGGTGGTTTGGTGCTTCTCCTCTCCTGTGCATAGGGTTTAAAAAAGGTGTGTTTAATGAGGGCCATTTTTTAAGTCCCTGGTGCAAAGTAGCTTCTTTTAGGCTTTTGTCCCAACCTTTTGATTCCCCCAGAGACCTTCTTCTGTGACAAGTTACTGCTCATGGTGAGATAAGACATAAATGAAACTTTAGTATTATTCTATACTTACAAATCAGATGCCAGGTAATTCTATCTATTCTGTTTCCCCTATCGGGAGACAAGGATTAATTAATCTTCTTTTTCATTTCTTCAGTTAGAATTTCTATTTACTTATTAGCAGCCAAATAAAAATTTCAGCATTTTATAGATATTCACTTGGGAAAGGGAGCTATGAAGATAAGAAAAAAGTGTTACTGTCTAGTTATTTAAGTAAACTTCTATGAAACCAGCAGAAATACTGAGCCTTGCTCTTTCATTTCCACAGCGGCAAAGTTCAAGTTTAAAAAGAACAAGGGTAGGTCTTCCATGATACTTCTGATTTATCATTTCATATTTGCCCTGAAGTTATCTGTCTGAATCTTCACAACCTTGCTAATAAATCCTTTCCATGACCTGGGTTTACTTTCCCATATTCATCATCTTCATTTCATGACATTATTTCTTTGTTAAACCTCCTGAAAATTCTCATCATTCCCTTGCCCCATTTATCACAGCAACATTTGGAGCCCAAATCATGTGAGGTCTGAAATCTTCATTATCCGTTGTATCAAATATTTTTCCAAAACTGAGGACATACTACCCAAAATTGCATCTTGGGAAATGTGTCACAGGGGATATTTTTTTCGTGTTGCTCCCTTTGCATGGCAGAAAGCTCTGCAAAGTGACTTCATTGTCCATATGTAAGTTTCCTCTCAAAACTTACCTCAATTGCAATGCCAAAAGTCTGACTGTCAGGCAGCTGGCACGTTGTAACTGCTGCTTTTCATTACCTACGAGACTGAATCTTATCATAGAATCATAAAATGGTGTGGGTTGGAAGGGTCCTTAAAGTTCATCTAGTTCCAAGGCCCCTGCCAAGGGCAGGGACAACTTTCAGTAGCCCAGGTTGCTCAAAGCCGCATCCAGCCTGGCTTTGGACACTTCCAGGAATGCGGCGTCTGCAGCTCCTCTGGGCAACATATTTCTGTGGCCTCACCGCCCTCATGGTAAAAAATTTCTTCCTAATGTCTCATCTAAACCTAACAAGGATGTTCTAAATTCTCCCAAAAGCCTTCTCTTACCCAGACTGTACAATACCAGTGCCCTCAACCAGTCTTCATATGAGAGCTGCTCCAGCCCTCTGATCATCTTTGTCACCTTCCTCTGGACTCACTCCAACAGGTCCACATCCTTTTTATGTGGGGGCCCCAGAGCTGAACGCAATACTCCAGGTGGCATTTCATGGGAGAAAAGGGAAGAACCCCCTCCCTCACCCTGGTGGCCACACTGCATTTGATGCAGCTCAGAACACGATTGGCCCAGCAGTATCTTATCCTGGTAGAAATATCTGACTTCAAAGCAAACTGCAACAGGATAAGAGAAATGCCTGGAGCCCTTAAAACATTGCTTCTTATATGCAGTTATTTACCCATGATCCCCTTTTATGAATATCTGATAAACTGATTGCCAGAGAGCCTAGGAGCCCTCTGTTGAAGCAGGTTGCATTCAACCCTCTATCAAAACATTGTTCAATCTCTAAAATGCTGGTATTAATAAATCTAGTACCATCATCTGAAAGATGCTATACAATACTAAAATATTCTAGTCTTTCCATTATTGCAGATACTGTAGTTTCCTTTTAATAATCTACAACTTCCTCATGAGGAGGAGGGGCCGGCACTGATCTCTTTTCTGTGGTGACCAGGGATACAATCTGAGGGAACAGCCTGAAGTTGTGTCAGGGGAGGTTTAGGCTGGATATTAGGAAAAGGTTCTTCACCCAGAGGGTGGTTGGGCACTGGAACAGCTCTCCAGGGAAGTGGCCACAGCACCAGCCTGACAGAGTTCAAGAAGCATTTGGACAACACTCTCAGGCACATGGTGTGGCTCTTGGGGATGGTTCTGTGCAGGACCAGGAGTTGGACTCAATGCTCCTTGTGGGTCTCTTCCAACTCAGCATTTTCTGTGATTCTGTGTTTATTTCTTCTGTGAGCATCAGACATTTCAACGGTGAAGCATCATTTGACATCATGTCCCTGATTGGTGTTGCAAGCAGATCATGATTAATGCAGAAGGAAAATTCTATGGTTACAGACATAGGCAATGGGTTTATGGGGCGTAGTAGATTATTAAGATGTGACAGTTTTAAAGTCTGAGAAAAAAATTAAGCAGATGGAAGTACAGCCTTAAAGCACAGCTATAGCCGGGGGCCTTCATAAGGGTAGCTATCAAAAATATACATGACTGTGAAAAGCAGCTACCATTAATAGTCAGAAATGATGTTAAAGAATCAATTAGTATTTTTTATTTCAGTTATTGTAAGCATAATATTAGATTATTGGACAAATCTAATGAACAAAACAAAACACGTTCATTTGTTTTCCGTAGAAATTAAACACATTTGGGTAAAGAAATAATTGTAGTAGGAGCTGATGAACAAAACAACCTCACCATTCAAAGTTAGTGTTCTGAGCAGAAGCAGAAATTCCTTCATAGCAAATAAGCATGCATGTGCATCTTGTTCCCAAACCTTCAGCTGTCACTCTCCTCAGCCTTCTCTAAGGCTGGCTCCGAGATGTTTTCCGGCTTTGTCCTCACAACAGCTCTTGTCYGGCAGCTCTCCTCGAACTGCCAGCTAAAACTCTGCCATTTCAGTGATTTGTCAGAAAATTCTTTGCTACCTTTTTGCCTTAGTTCAACTTTTCTAAAGAAACAACAAATGTGGGTGACATACCCCYGGGCAAAAAAGTACAGTCAGTCCCTGGACACACTCCCTGTGTTTCTTTGCTTTTACAGGTGGCCTCCCCTGCCTCTTCCAATCCCTGAGCACACCACAGCCTGCTATCAGCGTTGCTTTGAGTAGGAACGACTCACAGCAGCTTTGGCCAGAGTATCAGTACCTGCAACCGGTGTTGAGGCAAAGGTKTAATTGCAGATGAGCAATACAGTCCTTTAGTTGTCTCTACAGCCCCTTCTGATAGATCTGGCARTTAGAGTTGGGTGATAAAGCTTTGATGACAACCAAAGGAAATGCTGACTTGTTCAAGCTTCTGATGGGAACATATGGTTGCAATTGAATGTTTTCAGAAGGATTCCTCAGGGCAGAATGGACTTCTGGTAACTGTGACAAATGGTTAGGGTGCTTACTTGAGGTAAGGAAACTAGTGGGTGCAAGRTGCTGATGGTACCATATGTAGAGCAGCAGAATCACTCTCTGTCCAAGGCTCCCACAACTTTTACRGGTAATTTGTCAGTGATTTCTCTCAATGCCTTTCTAATTCATGAACTGGTTTCTAGAACYCTATTTTTCTGTCAGTTTGCCAGAGTTTTTTATATTATTAAGAGTTATTTTGTCTTTGATCTTTCCTAATTTCTCAGAAGAGACCGTTTTAAGCATGCCCCTTTMAGCTTCCACCTCTCTCATACATTGTGCAGAGTAGCTTTTATTTCAGCAGCTCGGAAATGTTCTTCTCTGCATAATCAATCCTATGCTAAATAATCCCCACCAAACCAAGAGGCAGAGAATTATGTGGAATAACTAGCTCCTAAGCAGCTTCTTCCCCACTGGAGTGCCAGCCRCTGCATCCAAATTAAAACAAACGCTTCAAATATTCACAGCAAAGGGAAAGGAGACAAAAACAGGCAGTGGGAAAAGAGGGGTAGGAAACTCTGTCATTAAAYAGGCACAATACCCAGCTCCAAAATCAGCATCTCTTTACCATGTCAGCGTCAATGAACAGAAATTAATGAGCGACATGCCCATGACCCCTTGCCCATTTTACTTGTGACTTTGATCCTTGATGTGTGTGCAAACTTGACTGTGCTGACCTTAACCATCACCAAAGGCAAGCTGAGCACAACAGGTAGCACAATAGCCTCAAGAAGTGTGCAGCTGCCTTTTTCTGCGCTGTAATATCAGTATGCACGTTTGAAAGGTGGTGCCTTTTTTCCAAGATGTCCACCCCTAGCAGAGTAAGAACAGATGATTAATCAGAAACAGAAATGGGACCTAATTCCACAAATTCTAGAAAACATTTCAAGACGTTATAAATGGATTGATGCTTCTGGGTGTCTGAGCCTTTCATTTACAATCATCACTTCCCCACATACTCTTTTTGCCTGTTGAACAAGGACTTTTGAGGTCACAGAGTAGCAYAGTCTTACTTTATAACTGTATTTTACTTGTCTCAGTATCAGTGTTTTCATASTCCTGCTCTGTCACAGTCCTTTGATGTGTAATGCCCCATTGAAGTATATATTCTATAGCTATGCCTTGAGCTATTGTGCTCAATAGGCTTTCTGGTGGCTTTTCAGAAACATTAAACRTATATAAGTTTTAAGAAGATTCAAAGGCCAGAAAGACAGTATGCACATCCATCCCCTACAAGGCTCAGCATGAGAGCATGARACAACTTCAAAGCTTCCAAACACAAAATTGAAAAGGCTCAAGAAGCTTCTGCCCAAAACCAAACTTGTGATCAAGCACTTTTCCTGAATTTCCCAATATAGGGTGACATCCACAAGTGAGATTATTGTGATGTTTTCACTCAGTCATATTTCTCTGGGATTTGTTTGGGGGCTTTTATCCCTGACTGCATGTACATTAGTGCTTCTTTGCACTTGAAAGCTAAATCACATTTAAGCAAATTATGAATTCAAAGCACAGTCATTGCATCTGAATTATGCCATAGGTGGATGCTGCTGTTCCAGAATGGCTGAGTTGCTCCTGCTCAGCTGGAATCTGGACCAAGTCCAGATTAGAGTAAGGCACTCTGGAAGATATGAATGTTTCCATGGGAGCCACAATTCCCATTTTTTGCATAGAAATAAACTTGAATGTGCACTCTCGGGCAAAGAGAAGTTGTATTCTTTTCTATTAGAGAAACCAAYAGAACAGTGACAGAGCTTATTTTCTCTTTAAGATGAGATATGAAAAATCAGTGAATGGGAGAGAATTCTGCCCCATTGTTTAGGTCCCTAACTGAGGTCCCTTATCAATCACAGTCACACAATAAATGAGGTGTGGAAGACACCTTTTCATTTCTCCGAAGACAACTCAAATCTGTGTCACTTACTGTTCCTCTACTGCATAGARAACTCAGTCACCTCCAGAGGTTGTTCTGGTCTATTGGACTTGACTGATGTCCCCAGAGAGTTTCTAAGAACCTGTTGGAAATATTGACTGCATCTATATACCAGCATTTGTTCTGCCATGGTCTGAGACATAGGGAAAAAAGTAATGGGAAACAAGAATAAGACTGAGTGTGTGTGTACTGGTTTTTCTTGTTTCTTTTCTTTGCTTGTGGCGTTTTTCTTGAACAGTCCGTGGGTGTCACAGCACATCTCCTGAGGTGATACTGAACTGTACTGCTGTGTCATAGGCATATTGGGTGCTCTGCTCCTTCTTCTGAGAGCTGCTAGTAGTCAATCCTTTACGGTCAAGTATATGCACCTTCAAATGTGTTGGGTCTGGAAGCACAGCCTGTGTCCAGCCTTAACCACTCAGCAAGGATCTCTAATTTATTTGTTTGTTTTTCCTCTGGTACTCCAGAAATACCTTTTGTGAARGTAAAACTCCGTGGTGGATTGGCTTCTGCTGGTCTGAACAGTTCATAGCATGAAAAGGGAAGTATTAATCGAATTAAGGTTTTCTAGCACTTGGCAATCCTGGAAAGATTGATTTTTTTAAAACTCACAAAGGAACACAGACATGTAAGCTCTACAAAGGCACCATGGAGTTTGGCAGGATCCTACTGCAGTTACTGCAATATACCATCAGAAATTAACTGTCAAAAATCAAGAAGTGCAAGGAAAATCAGATTTCCTCTATTACGTTTCTGTCAAAAATACAATTTCTTGATATTTTCCTAATTTCTTCTGTTATGACAGGTGTTACTTGACCAAAAAAGATATTTTTGTGATTTTCAAGTTTTAGGTGTCATAACTACATCTTATAATAAATTGCACATATCCCAGCTGGGAATAACAAAAACACTGTAGATAGAAGGGAACAAGAGTTTGGATGGAAATCACACAAAAATTGGTTTTGAATTATTTCATCCTTCAAGTATTTTTGTGCTAGTTGATTCCATGGTGATTTTCCATTTGGTTTGTTTCAAGGTTATGTCGTTTTGTTGTTTGGTTGGTTTTTTTGCCAATAAAGGCCAAAAATCTGGGAGACACAAAGTCCAGCTCAACAGTGTTTGCAAATTTATAGGTATGAAAATAATCTGCAGTCAAAAGGAACACATTTGTAACTGGTGGCTGAGCATTTCAATTTACATTTCTGTGCTTTCCTCAAACTATTTCCACTGAGTAATCAAGACTATCTCAGTGTTATTGATCTCTAACTTAAAAAAACCCCAACAACAAAACACAAACCCCAGCAGACCCTTATGTCACTCTTCTGTTTTCTTTTCTTTTTGTTTCTGTTCCCATCCAATTTTTCGTCTACTATTCTGCGTTCTTCTAATGCTGCTGAGTTTAAACACTGAAGTATCCAAGTCTCTTGAGAAGGCATTTTCTCACAGAAACTCGAGTGTTTGTAAAATGGGCTGATATGTCAAAACAAATGTACTTGTAGAAGCGTGTTGGTTGCAATGTGTTTTGAGTAGAGCAGAGATGCATGTTTGATGGGCAGGCCTTCTCTCTCAAAATGCAGAGCACTGGAGAGGCCAAGATTTTGCTGTGATACCGGGGAAGCCTTGCCTACAGGTCACAGGCAGTTGGCAGCAGCTGGAGCTTGCAAGCTTTCCAAAGCTTCCATCTGCTGAAGGCCATGAATTTTTTTTCCCTTACTAAATTAGGAAAGGTTTTTTTCAGGTTGTTTTTTTCCAAAGTAGGAGTGCAACGCTTAAATCAGCTCCAATTCAGACACTGCAATCTCCTTTGCCTCTACAATTGATATATATATGTTACCATGCTAAAACTGATACCCATTGTACTGATAAAGCTGGGAAAAAAAAAAGTTGAGGAAATTCTGATTGCTACTACGTTTTCCATGTTTAGAAATCACACTTGTATGTGAAGACAATAAATCTTAAATGCTTGTATAAAGAAGCATAAGCAAAAAAGAAAAAAATACAAATTTATTCTAATGTTCCCTAAAACTATCACACTAAATTGCAACAGGTATTACTAAGATTTTTAAAAACCTGTTGAGCATTTAATTTAGAATTAAAAGGAGATTCAGTTATCTTGAATAGAAAGGCTACTCCTCTCCTACCATGCACTGGAGCAAGATTAAACAAAAAACCAAAACAGTTAGAAAATATCAGACTGTCTCTGTTGGGCTTTTTTCTTTCCTCTTTTTGATAAGATAATGTTAAGTCACTTTTTTTAATCTTTATTCCAAGGCACCACTTAGTCCTAGGAAGTATTTGTTCATGACTTTTTGTCTTAATATGATGACCATGCTTTGTTCCCATCCCCCCATCTCTTGAATTAATTGTGACTGATAGAGTAATGAAATAAATGGGTAATTAATTTCAAAAATAAGGGATTTTTATCAAATTATTACTTTATCAGTTGACTGGATATTTTATGTATTAATAAATAATGCATTGGTCCTGATTCTAGTCCCAGAATTTGCGCTGCTATGCCTTGAAAAGTAATAAAATACTTTTTTTCCCAAACTGATTTAGAAAAAAGCGCAMAATAATGTTTAGCCTCCAGAACCCTAAGATATATTGCTGTCGTTAGGAAGAAAATAGTGGCAGTATAGAGATTTTTTTTTTTTTYCATAATTGTCTTCTCTGAAAAACAAAACAGCCTCTGATTTCAAATCAGTGAAATCTGGGTTGCACGCTGCTCTCCTATTGGGTAGGCCTTCCACATCTTTTAAAATCATAGAATATCCTGAGTTGGAAGAGACCCATAAAGATCATTGAATCCTGCTCCTGCACCTGCACAGGACAGCCCCAAGAGTCACACCATGTGCCCAAGAGCATTGTCCAAATGCTTGAGCTCTGTCAGGCTGGTGCTGTGACCACTGCCCTGGGGAGCCTGTTCCAGTACCCAACCACCCTCTGGGTGAAGAACCTTTTTCTGATATCCAACCTAAACCTCCCCTGACACAACTTCTGTAGAAATGCACCTACCCACCCTGGACACAGCTGAGTCACCACAGGGGTGGAAACTTTCCTCAGTTTAGAGAGCACCACACAGATCCCTCAAGTGCTTGCAAGCCCATTCAGAATCCTTTCTAAYGACCTGGGGCTTTCCCTGCTTCACTAATAAAAATGTTTAGCAAATCTGTGTGATAAGGGAGACAGAGAGGGGGCAAAGCCTTCRCTCCAATCCCTTCCTGCAGTCAAACATAACCTGTTGATGGCAAAAGCAGAGATGCCCTGCTGTGCTGCTCTCTCCTCCATGGGCAGAACCGGGGAGAGAAGTGCCATCAGCCAGTGAAAAATAAAAGSTGCCCACAGAAACAACCAAGCATCAGGTTCACTCAGCATCATCTGATAACCCCGTGGAACAGGTGATCAATATTCATCAGCATCACGGTTCTCCTGCTAGTGGTAGTTAATGGGCTGATAATGCCATCCTCCTTGTAGCCAAATCCCATCAGGGACCAGACAGTTGGAGCTAAAGCAGAAAACTTATCAGATCTGGCAGGAGACAGTTTAGGAGGCTAAAATTAACCTTGTAACATTCACAGAAAGAACTAATTGTTTGTGACTGCTAGATTCCTGCCAGTGGCAAAGGTTTATTGCTGCACAGATCTTAACCTGGTGCTGGTTTTTCTGCAGCATAAAAAAAAAAAAAAAAAGAAAGAAAATGAAGCAGGGGGAAAGAATTATATATACCAGGGTTCTTTTTAACCCCTSTCCCACAAAGACATATAAAGTACCCTACATATACTAGAAATTAAAGCTAAAGACATGCATTTGTGCAATAATGATTCAAGTTGTTTCAAGACTCCAGAACATAATGGGAATTCATGAGCTTGACAAAGCCTTTGTCATGAAAATAAAAGCCTCTCAGYAAAGACCAAGTCTGCTGAATTACTCTTACTTTATTAAAACCTCTAGTGATATAATTTCCTCCCCTTTTCCTGCCAGCAGTATATAAGTACACATATTGGTTTTGGCTGCAGAGTTATCAGCTGGAACTCAGTAGAAAGAAGAGAAATAAGTGGCATAACCAAAGGTGGTGACAGACTTCAGGACTCCGAAGATGTCCGAGAGGGGGAAGATGCAATAATTGACGATATGCTTGAGTAGTAGATCTCTTGAATTTTGGGCATACTTATGTTCAGGAAATGTGTTGCATAGTAGAACTGCAGGGCAAACTCCAGAACAAGAAAGAGAATCCGAAAACACAGGAAAAGAGAGAACTCAGAGCTGGAGAAGAGTTTTGCTTCATGGAAGAAGAAAAAAAAGTGGTGGGAGCACAAGATAAGCTGGAAAATGAGAAGACAGTTCATTTAGTGGACAAAAGAAAGAGGAATGGGGAGCCAAGGAGTCCTTGGCAGCCAGTGCAGAGAAAACCAGAACTTGTGCCAGGAAAAGGCCCAATTGTGAAAAGTAAAATTAAAATCCTATCACAGGAGCTGATGTAAAGAAACAAGAACTGAAAAGCAGGTTTGGGTTAGGGTTCTTGAAAATATCAGGGAGGACCCTACTGAGTGTTCTTGGCATCAGGACAAGAACTTACACTGGAGTGGGTCAAGACTTCCTACACTAGGCTAGAATGTGCAAAGAAGAGAAGGTTTAAGTTATATCTCTGGAATTCATCCATTCCCAAGAGAGGAATCTAAGTGCATAGCAACAACAATTAAAAACAAACAGCAAGGGTTGCTTATGATGAAAAAGWTCTGACTCCCAGTAACAGGTATGCAATCAGGTAAAAACAGTTTTTCTTGAGGGATTGACACCATGCAGGTGTCTGGGATACTGGGCTGTGATGTGGATGACTTAAAAATGAGAAATGGAAGAGAGGACAAGTGAAGTGACACTTCTGAATCACTGGTTTTWGTATTAAAACCTGGCTGAAGAGGGTTCAGATGACTAAGGGTTCAGTAGCAGATTAGAAGTTGGAGGGTATGTAGGAAAGGATGTTAAAAAATTTCTGAGATGATTTGATGAATCACTGAAAAACCCTGAGGGTTAAATATATATATATGGATCAAGGATCTCTATAATATGACTGTAGATACGTCTAAATGCTGAAAGTTATGCCCTCAATGACAGATTTTAATTACTAGATGATTATCACCTGAGATTGAGAAAGGTGAGAACTGACAGAAGTCAGCTGAATTACACATCTGAAAGATATTCACAAAGTAAGTTCTTCACCCATAAGAAGCAGGTAAGATGAAGGAAATTAGTGTCATTTGTTTCAACATACCAGAGTGGTTTAASAGAACAAGGAAACTGTTAAGTGTCTTTCCTGGTCTTGTACAGAGAGGCATGTATGATACCTGATTTCTTCGAGGTTTTTACTCAGAAACATCAGTTAGCCATAAAAAGAATAAATTTACAACAAAGTCAGTTAGCAGCCTAACTTTCAGTGTTAAGCAAAATCACTTGTAAGAGCAGTGTTATCTCCCCGTCAGAAACAGCTTGGGCAGACATACAACAAGTCAAGTTTTCTGACAAGTGTCTAAACCTGTGTTTGAATGGCAGAGGCTGTGTAAGGCAGGTGGACATCTATTTCGTCTGTATCTCTCACATGGAAAGCACACTGAAAATAAGAGGAAGAGCTAAATATCTGGATTCTAGTTCTTGGGATAAGTATGTATCTGAGGTTACTCCATTTAAGTTTCTTTCAGCTGGGATGTTTATGCATGGCAGAGGAACAATTTTTTCTATGTCCCACTCAGCATCAGCAAGATTACCTGAAAAAGAAAGGTAATGATGAATTTATTTTCCTTGGCATACATCCAAGAACCAAGCATCCTGGCCCTTGCCTGCACTGTTATTACTTCTTTCCACTACAAGCCAAGATCATACCAGAAAGTGTAGTAAAAACAATAATTCTCTGTGCAGAAAGGAATATTGCTGTCATTAATATTATATAATGATAGTAGTAGATGTATTAGATAATAGTTAGGGAAACTTAAATAGCTATATTATGGAAACACTTCAAGCTAACTCTTTAACTCTAGTGTGCAAAACAAAGAGACAACAAAAGTAAGATGTGGAGCTAATTAATGTATTGATAACTCAGAAGTGGAGATAGTATAAATACCATCTTATATTCAGGCTATGGGTATGAAATATTTAATTTATGGATAATAAGAAGTGGTGCTTTTTTTAGTAAAACAGAAGAGAGAGACCAAGCTATACAGAAACACTTTCTTCAGCATTTGCATGCAAATGAGATGCAGAGAATTAAAAAGGTCCAAAATACCTCAGACAAACATTGAGAAGGCAGACAGAAAACACAGCAGGAAGGCACAGACATCAGTCAGACTTTGATGACAAACATGAATAGACACAAAAGTAAACTGAAAGCCCCCTACTAACCCTCTAAGCTAATGAACCAATACTTTCACCTGAAGAAATGACAATCAATTAACCACTCCTCCCCAAACACACATCATGCAATTAAAGCAAAATTCATTGAAAATATTTTTTGTCTAAAATTTTTAAAATAAAATTATTTCAAATACATATGATTCTGATGATAAACAATAATTCTGATGAATTAATCATTTTGAATTTTTATGCGGGAAAAAAACCCAGGACAATATGATGAAGTCCAGTGTTAATAAAACCAACCAAACACACCCCCACACCCACACCCAAGGCTACACTTAAAAGCAGCGTAATAAAGGAGTGAATCCATTCTACTGCTGTTCATGAGAGCATGAAACATTTCATTTATGCATAATAATGTATAATATATCCCTTGGTTTTGTTTCCATGCTCAAGAACTTGCAGAAAACCAAAAAAACCAACTTTTCATTGATTCTGGCAAACAGCAATATAGTTAGATGGCAGACACTTGGATTTAAAAAAAAAAAAAACAAAAACCTATTTCTTCTAACAGTTAACTCTGCTTCTTTCTTGGTGGGAGTAAAGAGAATTCCTTCCATGTTAAGAATATTTGACACAGCTATGGCTATGACCGCAATTGGCTTTTGGTTGCTGCTCAAAAAGAATTCTAGAGTATTTTTTCCCAAATTGACTTCAAACAATTTTATCAATAAAGCTAGCAGATCAAAACAGCATGGATAGGCAAAATATGTAACTAAGAACACTTTTAAAAACCAAAAAACTAGTTTTATAATGCATCCATCATTGAACACCCTCATCGCTGGACTATATGAGATTCTGCRTTAAAGCTTTTTCATTCCCTTCTGCTGCAGCTTTAAAACTTCTCATTGAACATTTAATAGTAAAGGAAGCATGAACTGAAATGCAAACCTTTCATTTCTCATGCAAGAATCCTAATGTTTTAGATGACTTTTCGGTTCCTTCTTTGACCAATAAATATTTATTATTTCTTCTTCCATTTTGCCTCCAGGTTTTATTGAAATAGCATTGAATTTTTTTTGAGATACTTTTTTCAGAACATATCAGGATGGTTTCTTTCCAAGTTTCTGATATATCATCTTATTTGTTCAAAACTATTTTGATAATCTGACTAGAATTTTAAAATAACTTGRAATCAACATAAACAGTATTTTTGTATCAAACTTTAAAATTACAAGGTTCTGCTCATGACAACTCACTTTTGTTAGTTATGTTATTTTCCATACTGCATCCAAAAATATCACMGCTGTTCCTGAAGGGGAACAGAACAAAAATAACTCTGACAAGTTCATTTTGAAGTGCTCCTTCCACAAGTCTATATGCTTAAATAGTCAAAACAGACAATTTAGCAAAATAACATTATCAGGGAAAAAAAATCTGCAAAACCAGTGTAGAACAGACAGTTTTCAATGTAATGCCTTGCATTTTGACACAACTTTCTTCACTTTTACTGCTGATTACTGCTGGCTGCACTATACATGTGCTAAATGTCAGAACTAATAACAAGCAACTTCAGATGTTCAAAGGCCAAAGTGCTAAGAACAGGTTGCCTTCATGTTCTTTATCACTCATTATTCAAGTGGCTGCTTGTAATATTTAACCTCAGCCAAGTCATAACATTCACTGCAGAAACTCATTAGTGCTCATTATCTTATGACCACTAACCTGCCAGTCAGGGCAAGTGGCAGGGCCAGTGTACCAAGGAGAATGGGTTAAGTGACAGAGTCAGCTAGAAAGAGGAAGAAGCTTTTTACTGCTCAGAGAAAATTACTCCTTTCATCTTACCAACAGCTTCACAGTTGCCTGTATGTCTTTTGCTACTAGAATCATCTAGGGCTCCTTTTAGGAAATAAATACTYACACAATTTTGGAATTTCCCCTGTTTCGACAATCCTGAGCTGAAAAAGAACAAATTTTGGCCAGGAGTAGCTGTGTCCAGATATGTGTTCATATTGATACTGTAGATCTCAGGGATGTTAATTTTGTGATATGAGTTCACATTTCAACTCCAGTTCTTCTTAAATTGTAGAATACAAATAGATAGCATTCCAGAAATACCTTAACAGAATACCTCAGTGGCATTTGTTTTTCTTTTACTATGCATTCACTCACATTTTTCCCATGAGTGACCATAAAGCTGCCAAGCATTATTGGCAATTCAGACCTTCGCTACACCAGCCAAACACTTTGTGAGATTTTGGTCACTCAACAACCTTTTCCTTTGCTTGCCCCAGGTCCCCCACCTTTTTGAGAAAGCATAGAGTGGCAGCTGATAGCTGTGGCTGGGCACAGGGCTCATCACAGCTACCATGTGCCACCTGACTCCTGGCCTTTAGCCTCTGATTGCAGTTTGGCACCTGAACTTGCAAATATTGATTGGTGAGACGTTTTATGATAATTGTGTTCAAACGTTTAGCTGATCACTCCTTAATGATATTACTGGAAACATTCTGTAACTCATTTGGCCTCCCCTTGGCACTTAAAGGCGTCACCTTCATGTGAAGAAGGCCATACTCCACAGAGGATTTCACACTTAGGCTGACAGATACAGCCATTTACACAGATGTCTGCTGTTCTGCATAGAGCTCATTTTGTTCCAGCAAACAGGATGATTTAAGAATGTAGAAAGACAACTATATGCTTAAACACATATATACTTATAACTAGGCTCATAACTGGGCGTAAAAAATGGAGCGAGGATTATGAATACAAAGAGGAGGGAATGACAACAAAATCTAAAACTGAAAAACAAGGACATTACAATTTTATAATACTGTCACTTAAAATCACACATGCTTTTGTATTTTTTTTTATCACTAAGGATAACTATTCAAAAGTGTTTATCATACTGAAAACATTAACATTCTTCAGTACAATTACCACTGTTACCTCTACAGTAGTCTCATGCATGCTGGTTTGAAATCCTTCTGGGATTTTTGGAATCCCACAACAGCATACTGCAGAATTAACAGTATTTCTTTGAGATTTATACTCTGATAACAGCAAGGGAACACAACGAGAAAGGTTCTMTTGTGCTGGGAGCCCTAGCAACAGCATCCCATTCTCAAAAAGGTTAATCCCCTGTTTCATCACATCCTGATGCTTTTCTGATAGTCCCCACTGAAATTGTTCATGTATAGCCTTCTGCAAATTCCTAAAGACAGAATGTGTCTGGTTTCACAGACAGGGAATGTTTCCTTATTTCGAATGACAAAAAATGAAATTAAAATTGTCTCAGTAAAAAGTCAAAAGAATTCTGCAGGGAAAATCCCCCTTTCTTTTATGTGTGAAATGGATTTCTCTAGAACAATGCACAGAGCCATACAGCAAGCTGCTGAAAACAAATTGAATTAAAGAAAGGTTTGAAGCTGTTCACATGAAATGACCTAAGCAAAGACTATTGAATAGTGTATTTGAATGATATAGTAAAGAAGTAGATAAGCTCTGAGACAGATGCTTTATTTCTGAACTTTTATGATGTGTCTTCATTTTCTCTGCTCTATATCATATTACCAATAAAAATGAGTGGGTGGTTTTTTAATTGCACATAAGCTGCAGAGCATCAGGAAAATATGCCTTGTGTTCCACGTGACTCAAACATGATGTATGAGTTTTCTTTGCAGTTTTGCTTTAGTGCTAAGCACTTAGAGAAAATTTCTTGAATGTTAAGAGCCAGGGTCACAGAAGGAAAATGGCTATGAGGAACTGAATGGATCTTCACTGAASAGGGATGGAAGCCATGTAGATCTCTTCGCTTGATATTTTTATAGCTAGAAAGCATACTTTGTTCCTTATTGTAGGCATCTAAACCACCCTCTCTTCTTAGCTACAGAGAGCAGTTGTATGGAGATTCAGGCCATCCAACTATGATGGCTGAAGGAAGGTTTTGAAGAAGCCTCTTTTTCTCACTGTCTAGGGAGGGAAACGTATCCTAACACTGGATGTTTGCAGTATGATGTGTAAGCTGTTGACATTGTACACTTCACCAAATCAGTCCTGATTCTAGTGATTCTGCGTGCAAAGTCTCAAGGGGTACATTTTCATATAGCTGATGTTGAATACTACCAAGACTACAGAGAAATTCAGGAGAGGAGTCAGTGACCCACATTTGCTTTCCTAGGTTGTGAGCTTCAAAACCTTGTCCTGAGAGTCCTGCTCTGCTGCTGGGAGTTTTGCCAATGAAGCCTGGCAACCCATGCTTTTTGTGTCCTTACAGCTAGACAGTTCACTGCTGAATGACAGAACAGGCAGCTCAGAAAAGTCACCAACCACAGGCGCACACACACACACACACACGCACATTTGCTTGGTGCAGTGGAAAGCAGAGGATTTTTTCTGCTGGCTCTGCCTGCACAATCAGCAAACAACAGGCTCTGGCAGCTGCTGCTCTCCCTGTGTTGTCTTGGATGGCCTTGGAGGAGAAGAAAGGCAAAGAACGCCAGGRTAGGCTGCAGGTTCTTACCTGTGCCAATTTACTCCCTTGAGTTTCACAACAATTTCAGCATCATTGACACAGAAAACTGTACAAGCTTCTCACTAAGGTATGCTTTAGTTGGCCTTTCAGCTTTTCAAATCCTAAACAGCCCTCATAAACTTATTTATCAGACAGCAAACATTTAGCATATTATATATACAAGTTGCTACTTGCATGTCCAAAGAAACTGTGTGTCAACATTTAGATGACTGTTCAGATTCTTTTCTGTATAGATGGAGAAAAGGAGCCTCATTTGTAGAGCACGACTATAATGTAGCTGTTTTTTTGTCATAGTTTGTGCCAACAGTATCCTTTGACTTCTCAGTAGAGTTGTTTGTTTCTTTTCAAGCAAATCTGCYGTTGTAAGAAAAACAAAGTTCTGTGAAACTTGCAGTGTATAGAACTATTTACTTCACTGTCTATAAATTAAAATATGTTTTAAAATTTAGGTGTGAGGCATGCCAGAATTGAAGACATTGCTGTTAGTTCCAAAAGGAGCTGACAAGAAACAAAACAGATTTGAAAGGTACCTCATTAGAACACCTCTTGTAACAAGAAATGTAAAAAAAAATCTCCGTAAGCAGAAAAAAAAAAAAAAGAACACAAGAGAACAGAAGTTCTTTATTTATTATGATTTTATTTTCCACTTAATGGTGAAATTTCTGTGGTTTTGTTTCAGGTATCTGAAGTCCAGTTCTCCCTCAGAAACGTCTAAGATCCCGTATACTGCCTGGCCCAAGATCCCTGCTAGCCAAGACTCAGGTCAGTGAAGCAAAAATTCTTTTTATGTCACTGATGCACTGTGGTGGGCCTGGGAAAAGCAGTGTCTTTAATGTGATTTGTTACATTGCAGACTAATATTAATGTGAATGTGACACACAGTGAAGACATCTAGCCTATTGCATGTAGCCCAAATTAACACATGGACTCCCTGTTCATTCTACTGGATGTATCTGGAGGCATGTACCACCTCTGGGGATGCCTGCCGTGTCCACTGATAACAGAAGGAGCCTGATGGACTCTTCTGGAGCAGGTGTCCAACTGTTTCAGCAACACAGCCTAGTGGAAATTAAAATGGCCCTAGGACAACTGACATGGAAGCACAAAGTCAGTGAACTGAGATGTGGATAGCGAGAGAGAAGCTCAAAAGTTTCAGTGTGTTGGTCATGTCCAGCCAATAAGACACCGTTCAATTTCTCTTTACAAGACATGGCCCTTTTTTGCATAGGAGAAAAAATATGCACTCATTTGCATGAATAACTTTTCTTCAGCTGTAGAATGGTACATCTACGTGATACAACAAGTAGAATGATACATCTGGATGTGGATCTGTGCAGGTCTTACGGCAGTCACTCCCYGATGGTTTGGAAGGCAGGACAAATCCACACATCAGTATGAAGTAAGCGACTCCAGACACTGTACACTCATGATAGCGGAAGCTTCAGGCAACTGTTTCTACCAGTGAACCATGGGGAGTTATATTTCCTTCTATCTCCTGAAAGAAACTTCAAGATAATGAGCCGAAGTATCAACAAGAGGACCTGATCTTAGTTGTTTAATTTAGTGTTAGCCCATTTTTGGAGGCAGAAGCCAAATCCTAGTTCTGGTCTCCTGTCTCAGCATCTGCCTAGTGCCTATCGGTTGTGTTTCTCCATCAGGTACAACGGGTTCCAACAGTTACCAGAGGCCTGAACTTCCAGCTTCACGTTTTTGTGCCTGCAAAGCCTGAGGTACCCTTCCTCCAAAGCTCAGCTGTTCTGTTTCGATACGGAACTGTGAGAAATGTAACCAAGTGAAATATAGCACATTTTGTATTAATARCACCCCTTGCCCCAAAACAAGCCTTTACCAGAGAAGATGTCCTTAGTAGATGAATTTGTAGTAGCAGTGGAATATTGTGGGTACCCCTTAGAATAAATCATGCGATGAGCATGTGGTTTTCCTGTGGCACTGATGGCTGTTCTAGCACATATGATCTGGAATAAAAGTCTTCGTGAACCCCATAAAATGAAATTATTCTTGTTGTAACAAGCTGATGCAGTGCCTGTTCTGTTTGGGAAAATTCTCAGAAATAATTACTGAAAAAACTGGAAAGGTTATTGGGTTCTCTGGACCTTTGATATTGGATTTCACAACAGACTCTATTGTAAGCACTTTCTTTTATATGTAAAACCACACCTTTATGTATCCTACCGTTCCTGTTCTGCTTGGTTTCAAGATTTTGGAGACATCCATTGGGTACAACATCTTGAAAGTGTCTTCTTAGATCCTCTATGCAATTGGATTTTTCCTAGATAAATCTCCAAACACCTTGATTATCTATATACCTCAGATAAGATTTTTTCCAGTCATACAGAATTTATTTCTGTTAAATCTGCCCACTATTTCAGACTCCCACGCAGAAGACCTATGACAAGGCATCAACTAGAATGGCTTTTTTATTCTCTACTGTACAAAAAAAGTACTAAATTTAAATATTTTCTCTTGCAAAAATACCTGAGTTAGTTTGATACAGAGTGAATAAATATTTATTTTGGGATCTTGATATGTCCTGTAGTCTGTCCTTAGCCTTCTGATATCTGGGCTTCACTGCTGTCAAGACCCAAGTTGGCAAGTTTTAGAGCCTCTGTGAGGTGCAATTTATCTTCTAAGTTCTGTCATAGATATAACCTTAAAAATAAGATGGCTGTCTGTGCCCCTTTACAGAGGAGGCTCAGTTTCTAGCTGCTGCAGTTGTGACCTATGTGATGTGCCTGACAACTGGAATGGAAGAGAGAACATGAAAAGTAATCTTCTGTTATTAGAAAAACACGTATAACACCGTGTGGTGAAAAAGAAAGTCAAGTGTAGGTAAATAACAAGTAGCACAGGAGCTTAACTAGTCCATACAAGTGGAGGCAATCAAACACATTAAACCCATTTTCACTCTATACTGCCATCTGATTTTATACTTGTTTTGAGTGTTTTAACATGTGAAAGGGAAACAGTGGCTGAAAACCTAAAGAAATAAGGGTGTGAATCAGGTGTTACTTTAGATAATTGGCTGGGATCGAGCTAACTTTCTTCTTGGTAGCTCATATAGCGCTCCTCTGAATTTGGGACCAAGACAGTGTTGATAAYACAGGGATGTTTTAGCTGTTTCTGATCAATGCTTGCTCACTCTCAATGCTTTCTCTGTTTCTCACTCTGTCCTGACAGTGAACAGTCTGGGCTTTGGCAAGAATCTGGAGTGGGGCACAGCCAGGACACATGGCCCAAACTGACCAAAGGGGTGGTCCATACCATGTGGGATGTGTAAAAGCTGGGTTAAACTCAGTAAAAACTGGGGAGAGAGACTAGATTTTCCAAGGTAGCTGCTGCTCAGAGCCTGTCTGAGCATCGGTCTGGTATGCACATCACGAGGCAGTGAGTGATGGTCTTTGCACCACCTGGTTTTTTTTCCCCCGTTTGCATCACTTCAACTATCTTTGTTTCAGGCTTCAAGGGTTTTTTGCTTTTGCTTTTCTAATTGTGTCCCCAGTCCCTCTAGGGGAGGGTGAGTGTGTTGCTGGTCAGTGCTTTGTTGTTGGCCAGGGTTAACATCAACCCTCTACAGCCTGTCAGTTCTTTTTTTTTAGAGAAGTATAAAATAGGACACAACAGCCTAATTATAAATCCAGTCTTTTCTCATCGTTGTTGTGGAATCATGTCACCCTGATTGCTGAGTGTAAATGTCAAATATATTTAAAAATAAAGGGTTTTCAGCTTTCTCCCAAACCAAAATGGTAGAACTGTATAACTATAGTGGCAACCGGTATTATTGTATATAAAAAAGGTCATTTTACGAGAGGATAAGGTATATGAAGACCATGTGTGTGCATAAAATTTATTCACAGTTTCAGTTTATATTCCATATAGTATATTACCGAAATAATGAACCCTGTGCACTCAATTTAACACCTTTGACACCTTCTACTTCCTTGGCATTTTTCAAATTGGAAATCTTTTTATAGAAAGCCCTTCCCTTAAACTGCAGAAAGTTGACAATCCCATGTCAATGAAACCAAGACTTTCTGCCAAAGGCAGAGACCAAGGGCAGCAGCAAACCCTATTTCAGAGTACATCTCTTCCCCTTATTTCAGGGATGGGCAAAATTATCAAGGGAGTGAAAAAAACCCCCATAAAATACATGAATGTGTCTTCAAAATTCTTTCTGTTTTCAGATTTCCCTCTCTTAACTTCAGCTTCTTCTCTTCTCACAGCTTTCACAATACAAAGGGCAACCTGCAGAATAATCAGGTAAGTACTTACATATTTKTAGATGCATTCTTACCCAGGTGAGGACTCCACACCACACGACGGTCTAAAAATACACTTCCCACAGAGTTATACAACCTGGAGAGAATTCACAGAACTAAAAAAATCGATCTAAATCAAAGACTCTTTATCCTTAAATTTCTGAATTAGGCAATCTGAAATACAATGAAATTTTTTGGCATATTTTTATTTTATCCAAGCAGCTGGGCATCCTTAATTTATATGACAGAGGCTGAAGCTGATGGGGAAAGGACAGCTGGGTTGATTACTTTGCTTCATTCATAATGCAGTTCTCTTCTCCTCCCGACGTGTGAAACATCTCAGTGATTTTATGTTCTCCCTCCCTTTCTCAAAAAGTACCAATGAAAATATCTTCCCCCTGACTGAGCAGATAGTTAATTTTAAATTAAACAGCTGTGTCCAGGCACAGTGAGCATATATGTCTTCTGTATAGCAAATGACTTGTAACTGGAATTACCAACGTTTTGRGGTTTGACCTCCAAACAGTTAATTAACATTTGTCTTAGGTGAGTAGTATGAGACTGGTCCTATTGGTGGTAATGCAAAAAGGTTTTGCAGTTTGAATCCAGTTCTCARTGTGCAAGGATGGCAATGCTGGTGGCTGTATAAATGAGCTGAGAACCTACTGGAGGTTACAGCAGAGACATCTCGGGAAGTATAGAGTATTTGAGTACTTTACTTTGACACTGGATAAAAAGACTTTTGGGAAGCGAGAGCCGTTGCTATCCTGGATGAGAAATTGCAGACAAACTTTCAAAAAATGAAAGTTAAAAAGCTATTTTGTAAGACAGRATAGGACTCTGAATATGGGATCCACTCCATGGTGATAAAACATCAATAAAACTTTATGTTGCTTAGGCACATAGCAGGGACAGAAATTTTGAACTCAGATGGAAGGAACCCCTTCAAATGCTTCAGTTCCTTTGGCACTAGGGAGAAATAAGCTTCTCTGAAGGTCTCACCTCCTCAGTAGAGGCACCCATGTCAGCCCACTTATCCCTCTGGAAGACTCCAGCCACCTCTTCACATGCAGATAAGAAAGGACTGGAAGAGACCGCAACACCAGACTGGAAAATGCTAGGTGCAAGTTAGATACCTGAAGTGGGCAGGCTAGTTCCTTGGCCATTTTTTATACTGCTAGCCTGTTGTATTTATTCGTGTAATTATTTTCTGTAAATTGCTCAAGAAGTCAGTTGATCAAGAATGTCATCAACATTTCTTYGTGCCATGTATGAGTTAAGTTTACCTTTAATTTACCTGTATAGTATAAAGTAGTTTCACAATGACTGGCCACTAAACAGTATTTAATTCAGTCGTGCAGAACTGCAAGCCACAAAACAATGAATCATTGTTTATGTAAACCTGAAAATCTAGCTCTGTGCTAAGAATAATTCAATCAATCTATAAAAAGGACTGTCCACAAATAGCTTCTACCCTCTAAAATGCTTCGCAATTGTTGGAGTTTTCCAAGGACTGGTTCTTTCCTTTCATCTTCTGAAAGCTCAGATATGAGAGASAGGTCAAAATTGCTAATAGCAGACCAATCGAAAAAAGGCTTGTGTCCCTTCACCCTGCATTTGTATATGTACTCTTTTTCAAACAATTCTCAAAAAAAAAGTATTTCTCTGGAAGGAATCATAGGAACATGCTTAAGCATTTGGTTAGTCTCTGATCTCATTCCTACGTTTTCAAAGTCTAACTTTAGGGTTAATTTAAACCAACATTAAGTGCAGTCAAGCACTTGAAACCAAGCAGTGCATTCTTCTGTGTGTGGCGTGTCTCTGGGTCTCTACACATGTAGCTAATTCCTTTAACACTTTTGTGGCTCTTCTTTCTACTCACTCCAGTATGTCCATATCTCCCCTCTACTGCTGTACTGGGCAGCCCAGAACTGGACCTTCCCGGTGTGTCTCTCCAGTGATGAGACCTGTTGGCAACACTCCTCCTAATGCAGACCAGAAAGCTGTTGGCCTTTTTTGCCTTGAGGGGGCATTACTGGCACAGGTTGTCTTGCTGTCCACCAGAATCCTCAGGGCCTTTTCTGCAAAGCTTCTTCCCAGCTGCTGGATCYCTGTGCTGGGACGTGAGGTTATTCCTCTCTATTTGAAGGGCTTTGTTTYTCTCTTTGTTGGACATCATGAGATTCTGGTTGACCCATTTCTCCCCCTTCTCAAGGTCCCTATCAACTTGAACCCAGGTCTATAATTTGCATTTCTTGTAAGGTATAGTGAAGCCTGCTTATGAACTCAGAACAAAAACCCAATCCACATCCATCATGAGGACCAAAACTTAATTTTTGTTTGAACTAGAGCTGCTCTTTTAGGGAAGCCTTCGAATGTACTTGCTATTTTCAAGTAATAAGTGAAAACTAACAAAACTCTTTGTCTACCCCCAGGCTACAACCCTTGACATCTGTGTGAAAAATCCCATTTCAGTTTTTGCTAAGAATGCGTCTATCTTTGAGTGGCAGTCAGCAGAATTTCATCTTTTAGGTTGGAAACCYATGTATTCTCAGGCTGAATTTTCCCAAATGGAAACTCTAGTCTATGGTCAATTGTGTTTTTCTTTAAGTCTCAAAGTATTTGCTGAGTTTCCTGTAGCCATCATGATAAGATGTTGAAAGTAGAGCACAATACCATGTCCTGGCAGTAGTTACACTGATACTAAAATTTAGCAGCAACAGAGRCAGGGTTTGTTAGCCTAATTGTATCTGTCTAGTGAAAATTTAGATGGTCTCTTGCTTAATTTCTATTTGCCAACACAGATGGGTATTTATCTCTGGTAGGTCCTTTGCCATATCTTTGCACCCTAGCCTTGTGTTTTGGGTACTGAACAGCCCTTCATACAGCACTAGACACCTGYTCAGGCAGCTGAGTCCTGCCCAAAGTGTCCCTACACAGTTCATCAGTTCATGCATACATTCACTTTATCATGTTATATCTCTTGACCATAAAATTCTTTGAGAAATTATGTTCATCTAAATATTTACCTCTGGGGTTTTTTCAGAGGAATTTTTTCCCAGGCTAGCACCTGTTATTCTGCTTGTCCTGCAGTCTTATTAGTTTTCTTGGTTTTGGTAGTACACTTCAGTTGGTGCTGAAATTTCCACTTTGCTGAGCAAATCAGAATACCCCTTAACCATGTTCTCTTTATGGTTCCAATTTTCTCAGTATTTGAATATCAGAAAGTTGTATAATAATACATGAAAATTATTTTAAAGCTGTATTCCAAAGGCTAGAAGGATCTAATTTTTTAAAATATCCCTTTAAAGTGATTTACTCCTTATGATTATAGGTAGAGACATAACAATCATCCTTTGAACAAAAGGCACACTTCTTTTATATCATTCATTCTCCTAAATGATTTAGTGTAGTCTAACATTTTAGGTGCCTTACAGAAATCTAAATATGTCAACACTTTGTGTAATCTCAGTCTGTTTCATTTTCTTTTCTGCAGTTAGAAGAATTATAGAGTTCTCTGTTTACTGGACATTTTGTCCTTTGGCTTTGATTTRGTACGTACTTAAAGAAAGGTACATCAGCGTTAAGACTGTCAGACTGATGCAGTCATACGGATGCAAGAGATTTATTTAAATGAAAGGAAAAGTGGATTTTATTCTTGCTGATGCTAATGGGCCAGTACACCTTCATGAATCATAAAGAAACAAAGTGCCCTTGTCTATACAAATATTTAGCTAAAGTCTCAAAGGATGGCACCCCGAGGGTACCTTGAGGACAAGGAGAAAATAGAAGCTAAAGAAGAAAGACCAGCAAAATGCAATTTGAGTTGCACCATCCCACTGCTTATTGGYAGGAACTTGAAGAGGATTCCAAAATCATATGAACCTCCTGAAAAGATATCTGTGTTTGAGATCAATATCACAGATTCCTGCTAGGAGGAGGTAGGGGAGAACTATCTCTTTCTACTTAGTGGGACTGACGTTTGGATCCTGTGGGCTCAGCAGAAGATGCAGAATAGTTCTGAGCTGAGGGAATATTTATCCATCTGTCCCTTGTGTACTCTTTGTGTTTCAGTGGGAACATGTCAGTGAAGGAAACTCGGGAATATTGTCAAGCGGGACTTTGTGCTCCACTCATGGGAGATGACTCATTACTGTTTGATTCACYCATCTCCCAAATATTTCTTTCCTAGCAAAATTTAAATGTTAAACTCCTAAATTTRTTTTAGTATTGCTATGTCATCATTGATATTCCTCAAAGGTGTTGTTTCCCTGTTAATGAAATTCTTGACCTGTAAGAAAAACCAAAACCAACCAACCAGAAAAAAACCAAAAAACCGAAACCAACCAACCAACCAACCAATCAACCAACAAAAAACCCACAAATCAAACAAAATGACAAAACCAAAAAAAACCAAAAAAGCAAACTCCAAAACCAATACAAGCATAAACAATATGTGTTGTATGTAAAATATTTACTATAGACTTCATTTTCAAAAGCATTGTCATGTCTGGTTATCTTTACATAATTAAAGATTCCATCTAGATGCCCCATAGCAGGCACTTTAAACTGAAGAGAAACAGAAATATTTCCATTAGARCTATAAGCATTTAAGAGACAACTAATTCTATTTTAAATTTGATAAGAAAATTTGATAGTAAAATAAAATGTGACAGTAATTCCACATAAAAATATGTGTTAATTTTTTACACATATACATTCAAATCAATCTAKTTCTATATACTTAGGATGGAATAATTTACTATATTTCTCCTTTCATTTAACTTGTACAGAAATGGAACAATAGTGCTATTTTACCCTACTATCTAGGTACAAATATCTGGTGGGAGCGTGGACAAGACAGAGATAACTTAGGCTACTGTAGTGTTGGATGGTGGAAGCATGAACAGCACAGATGCACAGCCCCTCCAACAGCACCCAGCTGTTCTTTTCCTCTCAGTGCTAAAATTGTGGTAGTTCTTCTAGTTAAGAAGAATCTTATTCAGCTAAGTAGGTGTATTTCTTTAGTCCTACTGTACAATCAAGCTGCATGAATAACTGTCTAAGAGTGTTTACAGGACATTTAATCAGCAGGAGATACTTACATTTATGAAGGTAATAGGAAATCCCCTGTGGATTTGTATCTAATTTAGTCATCTTTAAAGCTCAGTGTATTTACTGTTGCAGCTGGGGATTAGTACCGTCAAAAGATTCTCAGCAGAGAAAGAAAATTCAGCACCTCATCTGTCTAAAGCAAAATTTCCCRGGTTTCAGGAAGGTCTAACTCATCTGCTAGATCAGGGAACTGTAGTCATTGTGCCCTGAAAAATTTGAAGACGATTTTTCTTTATGAATAGAGAATAACGAAAGGGTTGGTCTTTAATACTTGATATTGAAAATGGAACCTACTTTCTCAGCACAGAAAGAAATTCCCCCAAAATTYAAGAAACAAACATCAATACTGTAAAAAGACTGAAGAGGCCTCCTTTCTACATCCTTCAAATCATCCCAGATCTGAGCTGGCAAGGCTAGCTGCCAACCATTAGTACCACGTACTACATTTAGTCTCCGGATCTTTTATCTCTCATTGTCAAATTCCACTTATTTCACCCTTACAGAGATGAGAAACATGTATCTGAAAACATTAACAAATTGAAAAAGAAGCTCTCTGGGATTAGCCAGAATATTTTGCCTACTCATTTTTTCCAGCTCATTTTGGAAAATGGGAGCTAAAATGTTATTCTAACCTTTTGACTAAAATGTGAAATATCATATCAGGATTTGTGCTGAGTTAAGTTAGTTGCTGTAGCATTACATAATACAACAGGAACTGATGCAACATTCTAAAGCCCAATCTGAACAGTACTGTTCCTTAAATGTAAGAAGATCTCGTCTTATTGTTCTTTTTATTTTTGCAATACTAAGCCCAGATGCTTTGGACTGAATCTTTCCCTTGATGCTCTGGGCTGTAGCTTTCATTGCTATTTTTGCTTGCAGGCAGATTCCATCTCTGGTATTACACCACATTTTGTTTGACAGAATGAGGAATAGACCAGATTGCTTCGTAAAACTAAGAAATGGAGAAAATTTGGCTTGTAGTACCTGTTTTACCAATTTTTAAACAATCAGCTAGGTACTTAAGCACATGCTCAAGGACTACTGGTGTCATTAGTACTTCTGAGAAACTTGATTGCAAACACTTAATTCTGTTAAGTAAAACCTCCTGTATCATCAATGGTAGCAAAAGGGGGGAAAGGGAGGCAATAACAGTGCAGCTGTTCACAACCTAAAGCACAAATTAAAGAATCATCTGGGGCGGTGGGGAATGGTCATGTAGTACTTTTTTGTATTAAAATCCAGATTGCATCCCTAAAAGCAGGTATATCCTTGCAGTTCTCTTGCCTTGATTTTATACCTGAGAAAAGAAATATTTGTGACCAAGACCRGTCTTCGTTAAATACCAATGTAGGACTCAGTTCTTGAATGTAGTTTAACTAAATTTCAGTTCATCACACAAAAAAAAACCCCAACAAATGGGAAGCAGAAACTTTGAAAAAGTCAGCCAAAGCAGAAACTTATCAGAAAATCAGCTCTGACATATGATGCCTCCATTTCCAAAAACAACTAGAAAGTTATCCAGTATAAATTATCTCTCTCACAGATGTCTCAAAGGGAAAAGCTATAATGATCATGATGCTTAAAAAGAATTAATTCTATTTTCAAGCTCCTGGCTTCTGGATGTAAACCTTCCTTCCCATTCCCTGGCCCTCAGGCTGGCTTCAAAATGAGTTCTGGCCAAAATTCAGAGCATCTTAATAGGTGGTTTAAAAGACGCCAGTGCAGAGGGCAGGACTGTTTGACATAACTTTACATCTACAGTGTAGATAACTTTCCTGTAAGTTAGTGAAGCACTGTACCCTGAGGTCCAAATGGCTTATCCCAACCAGCTGCTACGTTGTACATATCTGCTGTTTTTTATGAACACTTGCACTTTGCAGTCGTCGTCCTAGACTGCAGACATGTATATCACAAAAGCTGCTGCAAGTGGGCACTAGCTGGTGTTCTCCTTGTGACCGGTCCCTGCACAGCATTGTCGGGGCCACACTGTCCTGGTTATTCTTCTCCAGCTGCAGGGCTTCCTAATGTAGCACCCACTTGGGCAGGAGATGCTCGAGTCTGCTGGCAAAGAACCCTGTGCATTCTCTCCCTGACTCTAAAAAGGCTGCCTAAGCTGAGCCATGGTACAAACTGCAGCAGAGAGCCGAGGGTATTCCTTACTTACACAGGGGAAGCAATAAAGGATGAGATTGTCCTCCTTTRAACAGCTGAACAGCATTCCTTATAAAACATATACAGTCCTGTTTCCTGATATGCACAGAAAGAGTGGAGCACAGCACAGACAGGGAACACTAAAAGTCACCCTACAGCCAGCTTTTCATTACGCAATGCTGCAGTGCCTGTGCTGTAAGGGTGACTGAGCAATCTCCTAGATGAAAATCAGCTGTGAAGAATAAAATGCCAGCACAATTTTCTGATGGTTGGTTTTCACTGCTTCCTCTGTTCTTRTTTTTGCCTTTATAAATATTTTATGCTTAATTGGTTTATTACTGGGCTTATTGTTAGAGGTGAACATGAGGCCAGAGAGGCAGGGAAGAAGTTAACTGCTGACCTGCTATTGGACTTGGTTGCAGGTTTCTTCGCCAAGGGTTTTCTTGCATTGATTTAACTGATGTGATAAGACACACCTKTCAAACCTTTGAAAGGTGACTGGTGACTTTGTGTACTGCCCTGAAAAGGCACCAATTAAGAGTGATGAGGACTGAGAAACAAAATTCTTTCAAGGCCTCCAACTGTGCATGCAAAAAGACCCATTTGAATTTCTTTGAAAATAAATATACATAACATTAGAGCTATGACTTAATCATGGCATGGCTGATTTCTAGGCACTGCACAGATTTGCTTACCTCTGAACCACTGTTTTTCTCTTTTCAGGATGTGCCTCTGTGTAATGAAGGTTGTCTGACTTCCTTTCCCTTGGTCTGTGCTATATTATCCTGCTTGAATGCACTGAGAACCAGAATGTGCAAACTCTTGGGGTAAAAAATAGCATCAGAGGCAAGATCCCAGAGCAAGCATCCTACAAAGAGTTGCTGTAACTATGGCTGAAACCAAGTGGATTCTTCTTGCTTGGAATTATGAAGGTTGGGCTGGAAAAGTGACTTTTTCTAGGGTTGAGATTAGAATGGAGAAAGACAAGACCAAGGCAGGTTCTGGATGGGATCCTATGGGCATGATCCTCTGAACACCTTGGCAGTGTCACTGGGGGGTAGTGGATGCATACAACTGGATGCCTGTTCATATTAAAGTTTCTTCAATCAAATGTTTTGCAGGTAATTGTCGCTGTTTTCCCCACGGACGAGTAGAGAAACAACACAAAGTCCAGGCTCAGGGATAAATGGAAGCGCTTTAATGAATTCTCAGAAGACTTTTATATGTTAGTTCACGACGTGTATTAAATGGCATAAGGTAATTGGTTTTTTCTATCCACCCCCTAAGGGGATTGGTCAAGTTCTAAGACACCCATCTCTGAACGTTTTTCTAGTTAGAACCATAACAATTCTGCCAAAGCAATCCGCAGCTGCAAGAAGTTTACAAAACTGTAACATTGTTTTGAGTTACTTGCATGGGAAAGACAGAACTCTCACAAAAATGCTGCAGAGAGCTGAAGAAATTCTCTGCTGGAGCTTTTTCAGCGTCCATAGGTAAGTTCCTGAAAAAGGCCGAGTCTAGGTGTTTGGAGTCAAAAAGACTGGATTTTCCTCTGTCATAATATCAAAAATAGAATTACATTTCTAGTTCAGTATCCCTGCATTTGTTGGAATAGTCAGTGGGCAAGTGCCCAGCAGTTTTTAGAGGATCTGTGATCTAGCAATCCTTTCTCAGTGCTGTGGAACCACATGGTCCTTCCCTGCCTCCCCCTTATCTGTTACGCATTCAGATGTGCCATGGGCATAGCCACAGTTCTCCCTGAAAAATTTTCAGGAACAGAATGTGGCCCTTCCCATCTTCCAGCSCAAGGTAGCAAGGGAGGGTCTGTTCTGAGATTTTCAGAGGCTGTGGTTTATTTGGTGCTTTAGTGGGGCTTTGGTTCTGTTGTGGCCATTGATTTCAGTTTTGTTTTGTTTTTTTTTTATGACTAAATTATAAAAATCTGATGTGCTTTGATGAAAAATCAAGTCTAGTAAAAGATTAAAGAATCACCTTTCAAAAGTATTTTTCTTTTTGGTTTGTATTAAAATAACACCATTTTTAAACACATACCAGCTGTAAAGAATGGAGCAGTGCAGGCAGTGTGCTTGCCTTATGTTAATATGTGCTTGGCATTAGATGTGATTCCTGTCTTCTCTGGGCCAGGAGACTGAAAATTCCATGCTGACCCGAGTGCACTCATACCTGTTTAGATACGCCTGCCTGGAAATAGACAGGACATGGTGGTCTCTTGGAGATAACACTGAAGTCCACAGCTGGAAATTGACTCCTTAGGGACTGCCAGCCAAGGAGAGCGGAGTGCAGGCAAACGCTGTGACTAGAGCTTCAAACCAAAGACTGAGGTCTCTGGATGCTTTACTAGGAGGGTGATAGCTGGTGCAGGGAGTGAAGGAATCCTGGGGGTGGTGAGACAGAGAAGTGAGAAACTCTGCCAGCTTGGATGTGTGTACATATTTTGTTTTCTTCATTTAAAGCAGAAAAGACTCTTAATCAYTAATGCTTTATTTTTAAAGGTTGTTGTAGACTAGACTAATGTCCTGGTTGCACAAGACGTCAGGCTGTACTGTAGCTGATGAAGGAGCTGCTCTGAGACCTACAGGAGCCAGCAGTGGGAGTCTTACTTGGGAGAGGAGCCAGGGCTAAGCAACAAAGGGACACATCTTGGAAAAAGCCAGAGGTGATTTTTCTCCCTGAGCCTGGGGAGAAACTGAAACATTTTGTTTTCACTTCTCAAAATGACACGTTGTTTATTGGCTCATGAATTATTGTAGAATTTACAGGGAATTTCCGGAAGCCTTTTTTTTCCATTCTGGAGTGGAAGAAATAATGGGAATGAATCAGTTCCACCCCACCCTTCATCAATGAAAGTTTCATTCTGCATAGGTACCGTGGGTGACCATCTTTCAAGTTCTGAAAGAGTGGCTCACAATCATGGCCTTGAGGAGGCTTGCAGACCAGAGAAGGTACAATCTGTTAATCACTGTTGGCTGGTTCCATTCTTGTGCCACGTGTGATCCAAACAGTGAAATGTCAGGAGGTTAAGAATCAATTTTAAGCAGTAAAATACATCAAGCTGTGTAGTCTGCTAAAATGTTCTAATACAGATGAATGCCTTTTTTTTAAGCAGCTATCAAGTGCACAGCATGAAGGATAAATCTTGTTTTCTGTGTATTTTGATGAACATGTCTGCAAGACTAACATCTGCTATTATAGTCTTGTACTTGCATGATATTTTGCAGACAGGACACAGGAATATTTTTGAACAAAACATTATAATTCAAAATACACAATAATAGAGAAAAGTTAGGTACACATTAAAACAAAACAAAAAAWTTTCCTTATTTTGCTTTTTTTTTTGTTTATTTGCTTTCAAAAGCGAAAAGTGAGAAGAAATCTTGTGTTTATATTACAAGCTTCTTTACCTACTCCTAAGACCAGGCATGTAGGCCTCTGAGAGCTTCGTGTACTTTTTCATTTTTTCTTGTTAAGAATATCCTAACTAAGCAGAATCATTTAGGAGTTGGCAGGAAGATAATGGTCACACAATGGCAGTAAAAATAAACGTGAAGATGGATGTTTGCTGAGTAAAACTACTAAAGACTAAAAGGAAGGAAGAAAAAATGCACGAAGTCATAGGTGCTCCCTTCCATTGGAGCGTGCATCCAGCTCTGACTGTTTGCAGCAGTGCACGGCTGTAAACACAGCCAGAGGGATTGCACCTCCACCTTACTGAGCCTGTCAGTCATCAAGTCAAAGTTAGTTTCTAGGCTCCCTCTACAGTCGATGGAGAAAAATAGTTACCTCTGCAGGGCAGGTTCCTCTGTTTCCTCTGGACATGTTTTTTACGGACTTCAAGGTGACTTGGCACAGAATTAAGTGAATTGTCTGAAAACTTGAGCACCATAACAGTAAAGGTTGGAGCATGGAAATGGCCATCTCAGCTTATGCATTTTCATTCATCCCTTGGCTATTATATATGTTCATTAAATAGGAAAAAGATACTTCAGTGTTTCTCAGTATCTTCAAAGATGCCTTCTATCCTCTTTGACCAGTTTCAGCAGTGTGTAATAGGTAATATTTCTTCTTTTACATTGATTCTAAGGTTTAATAAAAACTCATATATAGCTTTTGAATTATTTCACTTAAAGTCATTAAGTGAAGCTGAGTTCCTCCTCATCCACAGCCTCAACAGGAGATCTGTCATTTGAGGATTTGTTATCATTAGCTGCCGTTAACATGGGACAGCCTGCATCCTTTATGGTGCTGTTTCCTACACTGCACTAGCCACCATATTTGGAAAATACACTAGGATTCCATGAGTTTTATTATCATAACCCTCTGCAGATTTAGCAAGGCTGATTCAGTCTCTTTCTTAAGCTATTCCTGGCTGTGACCTCATCTCTGTTGAATGATAAGGATTTGTTCTATTTTTTTTTTTTTTGCGTGATTATTTTTTTTAAAAGGAACACTACTGAAATCATTATGTTTTCTTGTTAAGGACTATGTTGTAGAAGGAGATCTTCAAGGAGATCTGAGTGCTATATTCATACAATAGACAAGAACAAGTTGTTCCAGTGACAAATACAAAAGATGAATGTTAGGATAACCTTTGTGATAAAGACTCCTTGTGAATTTAAATAAGAACTAAAATAAAAGCGGGGTCAGACAAAAGGGAACRAGATAAATTTTCTATGTCAAAACATGCAAAATTGATTCTCCTTTGGAGATCTAAATTAATATGGATCTTGCAAATGTGGTAGCCAACTGCAAAAAGAGTGAGGGAGAAAAAGGCTGTTTCTGCCCTCTAAAAGGGACACTGTCAAAGTCAAGGTGCAAACAGATGTAAGTAGCTCCTGAGTTAGTGTTCACTGCTTCTAACTCCAAGTGCTAAGCTCTGCCAGCAAACACTGACAGACAGTGACAGAAAATGSACCTTATTAAGTTACAGACAGCCTCAAAAATATAGTTAGATTCTCCAGAACTTTWTTTTGGTAGATATCAGAGAACAACTACTCTTGCAACATATTTGTTCTTGGCACTACATTGAGAACAAAAGACTATAAGTAGTTGTGAAACAGAGCTTTGTTTTCACGGGTTGCATGATTAATTCTCCATTGCAATGTCACACCACAGCCACTGTAGTTTATGTAAAAATGTCATGCTACACTGATATTGAAAACATACAGGTCTAAGCTGCTATGGTTTGTTCCATACTTTGTCTTTAAAGTAAACAAACAATAAAACCCCTCCACTATCAGGCTGGAACGACTGTCGTATTTCTGAACTCGGCTTTGAAAAGGAGATTTTTCTTAACATTGTGTACACTAGATCCCAGTTTCATTGTTGGTGCCAAATGTTCTAACAGAGCAAAGGCAAGAGTGGAGCTCATACGCCAAGAGCACTGCAGTTCCCTGGTAAGATCCCCAAACTGTGTCACATACAGGAAAGCAGTAATTGCTTTTTTCCCCCCTCCCATTTAAGTATTGTTTTTACCCTGTAGAAGATATAAATGCCAAAAGACAAAATTCTTCAAATATGGTAAAGAGTAAAGATTAAAGACAGAATTTTTTTGAAATGCCTCATAAGATAGGAATAACTATCTCAGGAATAATTTGAGGATAACAATGAAGTTGTTACAGAAAATGCATTGTATTCATAAATAAAGACAGACTATTAAGTGGTCCAGTATCATCGAAAAAAAATCATAGGAGCACTTAGGATTGTGGAAACCAAACTGACACTTCAAGGGCCTGTGTGAAAACTCTATGAAGCGTAGTAGAAAGGAGCTTGAATTTTACTCAGGATCACCAGCAGCCATGCTCAGATTTCACACTACTATGCAGACATGTCCTAAAAGTGCAAGAAAATGAGTGTTGAGCTCTACAGCTGCCTTACACATCCAGAGAGGCAGGCTTGCTCTTCTCCTTCTCTCCCACATGCCCTGGAGTCAGTATGAAATCCTGCTGGGGGAAACCTGAAATGAGGCCGAAACAGTCCTCAAACCCAACCCTAGCCAGTCTCCTCAGTCCTCTGGCATAACCTGGGAACCCCAAGCTGCTTTAATAACTAAGCACATTACTTTCTGGGAAGGTGACTGGTGTCAGTGCTGTTTACATTGCAGCTTTGTCAGGGGCACATGCAGGWGTAACACACCACAGACCGTCTGTCTGTAATGTTGCAAAAGTAGTAAGCTCTTTACACTTACAACAGAAATGTACAAAAATATCATTAGATATATAGATAATACATTAATCTCCCCTTCCCCAAAGCTACCAGGCATACTTTGGATGCTTTTCTCCGCTATTGAATAATTTTCCACACTCTTTTCCCTTATATTTCTAAGGTGAAAAAGCTTTTTATCTGCAAAGTGGCCCTCTCCACTCAGGCAGTTGAATAAATAGTGATATCCCCTGCCTGGCTGATGAACAGCACAGCACTGCAGACAGAGTTCAAACTGTATATTTATTGAGGACTCCCATAACAGTTCAGATTTCTAATAAATTAGGTGTGCATACACTTTACTTATGCAGATTCCCTCAGATCCCTTTGCCTTCACTCTGTGTCTTTGACACACTAGGGAAAAGTCTAGTACAGGCTGAATGCAAATGTATACGTACTAAGTCTCCAAATTCCATTCSTACTTACACAGGAATAGCTTTAGCTTTATAAAAAATGTGATTCATTTAGATTGTCTATCTGCTTTTAACGTTATTATTCTCAGTATAAATCTTTGGTAAGGTCACCAGGTGCCCCAATTTCATAAGTGTCCCATTTTCATAATGACAGTCATGGAGAAATTAAGGTGCTCTGGTTTTTAAAACCGTTGGAAAGTCTTCTGCTACCTTGGGTGGATAATTATTAAGCCTTTATGAAACAGAAAAAGGATTGTCACAGTGAGGAGAGGCATTCTAAGATGACAGCAAAATAAAATAGTAATTTTGGGTTCCTGTTGAAAGTGCATCAAACTCTCCCTGATCATTTGCTGTTACGTTTTCCTGCCATGTCAGGTTGCTCATATTCATATACATTTCAACAAAAATTCAGATTTAAATGAACAGTAATTTTATTCACCGTCAAGATAGATAGTTACAGCTGTCAAGAAAGCTATCAGATTTTATTCCACCTGAATTTTTCCCTAAAGCTMCTGTAGAAACTGAAACCAGAACACTGATCCAAAGCATCTTTTGATTTGCAGTGATTTAATTTTTTTTCCAAATTAGTGCTGAGTTTATATCACACTTACACGCTGAGCCAAACTCTTGCTAGCTCTTCCCTGGTTTCATCTAAAAGGTGAGTGAATCCGAAGAAGAGAGTGAATGGTGCCAAGTGACGGATGGTGTCAGCTCTTTTTTCCGTAGCTAGTTCTGGGTCTGACTGCTGAAATTCTCACCCCCAGGTGTGGACTTTCAGTACCTTCCTGCCCATGGTCAAGTTCATAAAAATTAAAGCCAAAGGCATGTAAAGAAGAAAAAATGAGTTAGGAATATAAAAGCCTGAAAGAGGCTATCTGTTTTGGAAACAGCATCAAGCTTTACTTGGTCATGGCTGATTTATATACCTTTTTGGAACACTGCCATGCTTCTGTTTAGATGTCTTCATCAGAGCTCTGATGAAAAGCATCTGAGCCAAGCACAGACCATAACATCTGGCATTCAAAACATTATTGTTGAAACTGTATACAACAGCAAACCTCATTCTTCCCTTTGCCTTTTTTTTTTCTTTTGTATTTGTTTAACACTTTCCTTGACAGTCAAGGACAATAATTATTACTTTTGTAGATTCCTCACTGAATCCCTTAAGTCAGTTCTTTCAAGTTGGTATGCTCTCCATATCTTCAATTATATCAAGGTAATAAAGCAAAATTCAGTCCCCTTCGGCCAAACCCATGTTTTCATATCACTCTTGATCAAGTCAAAGCCCAACAGCAAAAGCAAAATGGACCAAAATTTGTCATTTCTTTTTTTATTTTTTTTTTAATTAGAGAACACAGCAATGATAATGTGTTAAATAGAAATGATGATGTTTAAATGCATGATAAGTTATAATGCCATGATTAAATGAAACAACATGGCTCTAGTATGCTTCATTTGTGCACCTTATTTCTTAATTTCAGCTCTCAACTGGTCCTGCATATCTGTTCTTCAGAGCTTTAAATGCTTTCTAAAGGGAATTTGATTAGATCCTCAAATTTCAAGACAGCTACTTGTGCATGTCCAGGAGTCCTGCAAGCAGATTATAAGCTCTACAAATATGTTTCCTGAACTGAAAAAGAAAAAACCCCAAACAACCAAATTGCCTCATAGCTCTTGCCCTGAAAGGGAGCAGCAGCATGCTGCTAGCTGCCAGTGCTGTCTGCACAGGCTGCTTCATTAAAACCTTTCACCCTCCTAAACGGGGTGGGGAAACTGAACCTAAGAGATAAAAAGCCCACAAGGACTGCACACAATTTAGTTACCTAATGGGGTTTAATATGATTAAAATAATAAACATCACACTGTGCTCAACAGCACTTCAACTAGTATAACTAGGGTACAGATCATTAAACATGTCTCCAATGCAAAACATTTGCATTTAGAACTGCAACAGCAAATCTGGGACAGCATTGCCATGTGGGTTAGACTGCTGTCAGTCTAACTGTGCTAGAAAAGATGGGGACAGTTTACTGACATGGCCAAAGTCTGTCCAAAAATACAGTCCATGCCTTCCTCCAGAGAAAAACCATATGATGGAAAGGTTGGTCCCACCATGAAACAAGAGTCTTCAACCAAGTTCTAAATCCTGCGTTTTTCATGAAGCTGCTCCCTAGATCCTTGCCCAAGTACCAACGTGGCCATAGCCTCTGGCTCCTCTAAGGCAGCAGCTGTTCCCCAGGCCAGAAGTCCAGGGCTGCTGGGAGAGTCTCATAGGCCAGCAGGGAGCAGTTTTCAGAAGGTACACCAAGTATTGGGCAGTATTATGAAAGGAGAAGCAGCAAAACAGCAGCAGTCCCGTGCCTCAGTGTAACTCCATATAGGGTGTTTGCATCTTGAACATTTAATAGAGGTCTTAGGTCTCCATCCAGCAAAGTAGGAGTGGGAAAGAGCCACTGAAGGCAATGACAGTGGCCAGAGGAGAGAAATGGTGTTAAAAATGAAGAATGACCAGATGTAAGAGCTCACCAGAACACATAATATACTGGCTGACATAATTGTCAACAGGGAATGGATTTTCCCTGTCTTTTTCAATGCAAGGGGGATCTAGTGAAAATAGTAAATCGCATATTTAAATCAAACATTTTAAAAATTTTTTAAAAAAGAGACTATTTTTCACATCTTGCACAATGAATATTACGACTGGGTATGGTGGAGTTAAAAGTCTGCATGATGTCAAGAGACAGCTGGACAAATCAAAGAGGCAAAAACTGTATTAGTGACTCCCAAAGGCAAAGACTCTATCCCTGCCCACGAGGTCTCCGAGCCACAGCTTGTAGAGACTGGAAGAGCATTATGAGGAACTATTTCTGAGCATGTTAATATTGTTAAATCATTATCACTAATAATTTTTTATACTGGTCATATGTTTCTAGCCCTTCCAGGCACTGCTGGAGGACACAGGGCTGGATAGACTTGATGACTGGCCTAACCCTTCTTCGTATTTTATTTTGAGTACATTAGAAATGGAAATGGAAAAATGTAAATGGGAAACTCACAGTTTAAAATATGGGGAAGATACAAGGGAAGATTTTTTGGTTGTTGTTGTTGTTGTTTAAAGTACAGCCCACCGTGGCTCTTGTGAAACTGATTTTCCATGGTTTCAATCATCTTGGGGGCAGCAAAAATACACAACTCTTTTGCAGCCAGTAAGTGCTGTACATAATTTTCCCTGAATGACTTGCTCTCCGGAACATCCACAATTGCTTTTGACAATTCACTGGTCTCTTTGGGAACAGAAACAATTTCTGACATACTAAGCTGTGTCTAACAAAAGGGCTCCCATGATTTTCTATCGTATGTCAATTCTGACTTCTCTGGCAAGCAGAGAATCTGTTGACTAACAGCAAAATTGTCCATAATACATGGAATGCACTGCGGTACATACCATGAAATACTTGTTCTATAAAGTCACCATGAATAATACTATTTCATCAGATGACTTTGGTCTCTCTGGTTACAGAAAAATAATATATGTCATGTTAAAAAAGCAAATGTGCCCACTGTTGTCAGGATATCACTGTGTTATGAAGACAGTAGGGTTTGCAGCCCACACATCAGACCTGTACTGACAATTAAATTCCAACTATCTTCTTCTTGTCATTTTGAGAATGGAGGCATACATTTTAAATGTCTGAGTTTTACTTGAACTTAAGCAGAAATCTGTTTTCTGTACCAGAACTTATTCCTCTGATTTATGGCACTGATTCAGGCCTCTGAGCCTTTCAAAACACCGTAATGTACTCTATGTTGCACTTCAAATTATATAACTACATTGCCTGTAGCTGCATAAGCTTGGGGTTGATTTTTATAAATTTTCCTGCTTTCTCTAATAGGAAAGGGAAGGTTGATGGCATCTGAAACAGTTCAAGTTACTGCATTTCTGAGCTGAAATAATCTATACCTGGCCAGAACTTGGTCTTTACACAGTCAATAACTTTTATGACAGCAGCTGTCTGTTGAATCTGGAAGAAAGGAGCAGAGTATACTTGTCTGTAATTATCATTGAGCAGCACATTAAATAGAATGGGATGATTTTTCTGGTTCCTATTGTTTCACTCTCATTCAGGAACATCTGAGTCTCCATTTTTATGTCAAAACATTGCTGGAGGAATGATATGCACCAAACACTGTGCCCTTGATGTGATGTGAATTGATTTTCTTCCATTTAAGAAAAATGAAGTCTAATGTAGAAAAAGGAACTAAACCAATTTCATCCATTGATGAACATTTTAGGGTGTTTTATACTTGGAAAAATTATGCTCATTTCTACAGAAGGCAAGAGATATGCAGAAAGCAATTGATAGTAAAAAAAAGAGTTTTTTTATTTTTTTTCAGAGACTAGTTCTGTGTCTTTGTTGGTTTTTTGGGGTTTTTTTACTACTCTTCTAAGTAAAACTTTCTGGAGAAGAAGCAATAGCTAACTTATTTGTGCCCAGGTTAAAGAAAACGTTAGTGTGAAAAAATAAATGGAACTTACAGTTTCTCCTTGAGTTGCAAAGTGCATTTTGCTTTTGCTGATCATACTTCAGGAGGACACATTTTCACTGGCTGTAGCAAACTCCTTCATTTCTAAAGGTGTGAGTTCAGTACTTTTTGTTTTAATCATTAACTGTATTGATATCAGAAATAAAGTGGAGAAGAAGAGGAAGAGATACTATGATATTACTTTTACAGCAATTTTTCAGATTTGAGGTGAAAGCTGAAGATTTCTGAAACATTGTAAGCACTTCCAAAAAAAAAAATTTTCTCTCTGTGAAAATATACTTGAGAACAACTACCTAGAATAAAGATTGCCTGAACTTCTGCTGAAGCATAAACAAAATAGCCGTCTTCAAAAATTAAATCAACTTTTGCTTCGGTGGATTGGAACTTGTCGTTAATCTCAGTGGGATCTGGACTGCAAACATAACCTTTGTGAATCTGATATTGCACTCCTTGAAGACAGGGATGTTTGGCATACTTGGTAATTTTTCTGACATGCACCTATTTGTCTGTTTTTGTTTATCTTGCTCTTGATGTCTGTTCCCATTCTTCTTGCTCTTGATTCTTCGGTATGTGGCGTGACCTGTACTTGACAACTCCTAGAAAATTGTAATGTCTCACATTTTAACGAAGTACAACACTTACAGAAAGAGATGGACAGAGCCACAAGGAAGAAGAAGTCTGTGTGGAGATCAGACTGTCTGGTGTGACTGTGCAACTGTCATAAACCAGTCAAGGCACACTGGAGCAGACAACCTTTGGAGCTCAGATGATGAGTGGCGCTGTGCTGGATGCGAACCTGGGCAGCGAGCGGACAAGGAATGACATTCAGCAATTTGTCAGTGACCAGACAGCAGAGGCTGTGTGGAAAGTCTGTATGATCCACCATCTTTCATTGCTAAGAAAGAAATAAGGGTGTTTCACGGTCTTGTTTTAAACTCATCAAAAAGTGAGGTTTTCCCCATGGTACACCTCTGAAAAGATGAGGTGTCTGCCCTGGCCCTCACAGCAGCTGTTTGCTTTTTCAAACAGAATCCTTGGGAGTGTCTCACTTCTGCAGCAGAATCACAACATTCATGCTACAGTGGTGGTCAGCAGAAGATTTTCACACCAAGACCATGCCTTAAAACTCTGGAGAGAAGCCCTGTTTGGGGTCTGAATACAAAACGCTTAAAATTCACAACCCACTGCTGTGAGTCTCAGAGTGAGGGAAGAGCTATTTCAGTGCTTCAAATACACCACATATATTCTAAAGCTATTTAAACCCCTCCCAGATGTTAGATTTTTCTAAGGAAATATCCATGTTTCCTGCTTGAAGTTTGGCTGGAAGAAACTGCTCTTCTAACAGCTGTCAGGACCTGCCATGTCAATGTTATTCGCCACGGCTTCAGATGGATTGCAAAAGCACTGGGGCAGGTCTCCCAAGGTAGAAGGTCTTGGGTCTAAAGGGAATGATCCTGTAAGAGATCCCCGAGTTTTCAATACCTTGTAAGAAAAGTGTAACCTGAATTTTAACCTTAATGTTGGATTTTATATATGTAAACTTTGAATTAAAGATGTTAGACAATGTAACTCTTCATGGGATTCATTATTTAAAGAAAATTACACTAAATTAAACAGAGATATGAAGAAATAAATATTAAAATAAATTCTCACTTAAATATACATTTACCTAGAGAGAGAAGGAAAGATGGCTTTCACATACGTGAGTAACAAACCTGTACAGTCTTTACCTGTGAGTATGCATACGTGGACACATATACATATACACGTGTGTGTCTGTATATCTGAAACAATTTATTTCTAGTTCTTTCAAGCAGAAGGTTTAACTTAAGTACATTGTCCTAATATCAGCTAAGGCAAGCTGGCAGCAGCTTCCACTTTGCTGGAAGCTGAGAGATGCCTGATGAACCTTTGTGGCCTCTGATGGGACAAGGCGTTAGCAGCTCTTTGTGTTGCCAGCTTTCCTCTCATGGCTGAAGGCGGTTCTGGTTCTTATTAAGCAAGTTCTGTGCAGCAGCTATGGCAGGGATGTCATGAGGAAGTTTTGTTTATCATTGCACAGACACCTGAAGACAGAGGGCTGAACTCCTTCCGTAGAGGAGCTCATCCTCATCTTCTGGCCATCTCAGCCATAAAGACACGTGGATTACTGAGAAATACTGCAGGTATACAACACTTAAAGCTCATCTTACCATTAAACAGAGTTTTGGTGCATGATTTGATTTACAGCCCACCGCAGTGAGACTTTTTAGATGTGCTATTTGTTTTGGTTTGAAGTATGTAAAGTGAGTAGGTGGCTGTTGAAATTTAGACGTAACAGATTGTTTTCTGCCTTCTTTGATGTTGATACCCTGTATAGACCTCTAATTAGCTCTCAAACATTTGCCTATTTGCCCAGTGGATTCTGCACAAAACTCTAAATGCTTCTTAATTATGCACTTGTCTACCTTTTTATCAAATTTCTAAAGCCTGTGTCATTCTCACGAGGTACGGTTTTCGACATTAGGATTGAAGAACAAGAGAAGTGGAAATAAATGGGTGGCAAGGCTGTCTTCCTGACAGCTTCTTCACTGCCAGCAAGAATGCACTATCTTAGGGAAAACAGTATTAGGATGCTATGGTCAATAGAAATACCTGGAAAGCAATAGCATATCAGTGCCCATTCATTTTAGACACGTTTCATCACAGATGTTGCTAGTTATTGCTTTCAGCAGCAAAGCCACAGACATTTTGTAATAGAGTATATTTTTAACACTGCATGTTGCAGACAAACCTATAAAGCCTGCAATCTGCTAATGGAGTTTATATCCTGATTTCCCTTGATGTTTTGGCTCAGTGAGAACACAACTTGTTGCTATTCTTTTAATTTTTTTCTCTGCTTTTTTTACTATAGTAGCAAAGCAAATGCAACAGCTGGAAGAATATCTCAAATAAAATAGTGCATTTAATAAAGGCAAAGAGGCGAAATTAGTTTCTGGAGAAGACATATTTAAATCACAGCAATATCAAGAACCAATGTATCTTGATCTCTGACAATTTCAGATATGAATCAGGTGGTGAACTGAGATACTGACCTGTAAACTACTGTCCCAGTTAAATTGTAGTAAAGCAGAATGTTTAGGATCCAACTATACTAGACATCTCCTGGGGCCCCTTCCAGCCTGAATTATCCCACGGGGAGAGGAAGGCCATGTCACTGCTTTGCTGGCACACAAACCCGGGTGATGTACATGTGCAGGAAGGACAGGGATGACTCACGGGGCACAGCTCTGTACTGCAGTGTGACTAGAAACTACTTTGACTTAAGAAGAAAAAAACTAATAATCAAAGATTTATTAAGTAGCTCTTACCTTTGCTTTAAAATCATATTACAATGTCACTCACTATCGTAATTATGATTACCTTGACATTCTCTTGACTCAAACCTCAGTATTTTGAAATGAAAACAGCATCCCAAATAATGCTTGCAAATATCATTCCTACAGGAGTTTTTGAAGTGTCTGAATGAAAAAAAAAAATCAGAAAACCAGAAATTCTAAGAGTCTATCTTCAGTGTCTTGGTAATGTTCCTTAAAATACCTCTACACCCTCTATGTAAATGCAAATGGCACTCTTGGCATTAAAGCTGCTTCTTTATCTCAGAGTGGTATAGGGAAAGAGAGACCAATAAGCCTTGAAAAGAGTTTTGCAATTGTTTATAACAAATGCAGGAAATGTGAGGGGAATGGAAGTCGTTCTGCTATGTGCCTTAATAGCCAAGTCCTCTTTATCCATAACCTTTTCTGTGCAGTTAGTAATTAGCAGTTTATTATGCTGAGAACGAATTTCTTCTTTCTGACTTTCAACCAGCCTAATTAAACCCAGTCATTAATGTAAAGACTCTGTATGAAAGAGACACTTCATACCTGATCAAACAATTATTTTGGAAGGTGCTGATCCTCTTATAACTATTCAGTATATTTTTCGGTTGATTGGAGATGTGGCAATGGCACAGCATATTAACAAAGTAATGGAGATGAATGGCTTTGAAGTTTAAAATGATATTCCTGCTCTGTTGCTTCAATGAAAACTATGCAAAAACTGTCTTGCAGTGATGACAGGAAATATTTGTAAAATTAGCATGCAACTTTCATTGCTTGCAATGGAGGTCTTAAGTTTTTAATGGAAAAAAAGTTCTTTTGAAATGTTGCAGTACATCAGTAAACAATGCAATATGTGTTATCACGGTATATGCTATATCGCTCATGATTGCACAGCTGCAGCCATTATGCTCATTTTTCTGTAAAGATTAAGGCTAATAGTTCCTTTTGTTTTCTGCATGTCCCTGTGGACAGATTTAACTAGATTGTTCATTGCTGTATTTCCWATGTATCCAAACTGGTTTGCTGCCAGGAGAGAGGACTGGGCAGTGAGGAGATTCTCCATGTCAGCTACCCCGTCAGAGATGGGACCCCAGGATGGCTACAGCAGGCTGAAAATGGGCAAGAACTAACACTGAGTTTTGTCTGGAGCTTGAACTTGGTCAGGTCACACAATTGAGACTCTGAGTGAAATGGAAAGACTTAACATCTGGTGAAATTAGATGAAAATATAATTGTCCAAAGAGGACACTGGCCTCTTTGCTCACAAGAGCAAAGACACTGGCCAAGGTCTGTGTATAGGAAAGGACTACCACTCCTTTCAGAGCTTCTGCACAAACAACAGGGGTGGCCACAAGCCTGACCCTCCATACAGCCACAGGGATTTCTCCAGGCATCTCCTTGGGTGCGTGCTATCCAGAAAGGGAGGAAAATAGGAGAAAAAGGGCAGGATCTGTATAWTCAGAGAGAAGTGTCCTATGAAGAACTAGTCTGAAATACCTTTTAAGTACTATACTTAGTATATCCCTGCAGCAGATTGTCATGCTTTATGGCTCCCAGCTTCCAGACATGAAAGGTTGTGCCAGTTGCATACATCCTGCCATTAGAATAAGATTCTGGTAGCTAAGGTATTGCCATACTCTTTTATAAGTAGGTTTTTTAAACTTTCAAACTAATGAAAAAACTCACACATGCGAAGAGAATGMTACATAGATTGAGACACTGTGTGTATCTTTGACAGGGAAAAAAGCTGAATGCTCAAGCATATTGAAAACCAAACAAAAGCCTAAAGAAGGATGTTATCTTTATGCTTCAGGCCTTAGCAAATACCAGTCAGTAGGAACTGGGAAAGTATTTTCCCTCTGAGAAAATAAAATATCCATTTTGTAGACTTTGTTATTAGACTGTCACCTGAAACATCTGTTACTGATCACTGTCACACCTGATGGTACTAGATGCAAAGGTTGTGGGGTTAGATCCTGAATGAATACACCTGTTTTCATACTTTCTGATAAAACAACTGCATAGCATGAAATAGTGTAAGAAAAACAATCCCTTGACTATTTTTGACAAATGATTGGTTATTTTTATTCAGTAAAGTAACAGGGAGCAAAGTTATGAGGGATTTTTTAGGCTTTCTGCCCATTGTCTGCTCATATCAAGGGCAACACAAGTCCCAACCAGCAATATGTTGTCATCTGTGCATGTGTAGAATAATCCTTTGTAGTGGGATGTAGATGTAGTGTAGAAGTAGTGGGAAAGGATCAGAGCAAGTATTGCTTAGGGAGGGCAAATGAAATACACAAAAGGTGAGCGCTTACCARAAGTAAAGATGACAAATCTCTCTGTTTGAAGCATCCCCAGCATCACTGACAGTGAGGAGAGAGTGACTGGAAGAGCATAAAAGAGCAGGCTGTAATCTGTTCAGTGTTCCTGAAAACACAGGACCTTAGGGCATCCACTACTTATACGAGGAGTCCAGATTTGCATGTGCCCCATCCCACCACACTGGTTTCACATTCATGCCAACTCAGCGACCATTTGCTACTTTGTGATTAGATTTGTGCCTCTGCAAAAGTTTCTGTTCTGCACATGAAAAATATTGAACTTTTTTTTTTTTTTTTTGGCGGGGAGGATGAAGACAACATGATATTTAAAAATAAAATCAGAAAAAATCATAGAATGATAGAATATTTAAGGTTGGAAAAGACCTCTAAGATCATTGCTTTTGACCCTTAACCCAGCGCCACTATGTTCTCCACTAAACTGTGTCCCTAAATGCCACATCCACATATTTTTTGTACACTTCCAAGGATGGTGACTCCACGACTTCCCTGGGAAGCCTTTTCCAATGCCTGACCACTGTTTCAGTGAAGAAATWTTTCCTATATCCAATCTCCCGTGGCACAACTTAAGGCCATTTCTTCTCACCCCATCACTTATTACCCGGGAGAAAAGACCTCCCYCTCCTTGTTTCAACCTTCTTTCACGTATTTGTAGAGAGCAATATGGTCCCCCCAAACCTTCTTTTCTTCAAGCTAAGCAGCTGCAGCTCCCTCAATCCCTTCTCATATGACTTGTTCTCTAACTCTATTCTATTCTACTCTATTCTTCACAAAACTTTTTAGTTTTGATGGCATTTTCACAGAATTTATTTTGACAGAATGAATGATCTGTTAGAAAATTCCATATATGAGTGGGTAGTTATGCCACAAATCATGAAAATTTGATTGCAAAAGTAGATGAAATCCTGTTGAAGGTTCAGGCTGAAACAATTGATGCATGGCCAAGGATATCAGTGTGAACGGCTTGTAGCAGCGTTGCCATGTACTACATTGTTTACAGATCAAACACTGCTAGAAAAGAGCACCTAATCTTGGGTTCATACAAGTAAATGTTAAGTTTCTACTCATTTAAATAGTAAATGTTCCCAAAGAAACACCTTAAAAAGCATTTTGCCTTCACATTGCCCCAGTCCATTCTACTTACAATCCAATGACAGTTGATAGTTCCCACCAAGGTTATGATCTGAAACAAGCAGTGAAAAATGAGATTTTGAATGATAATGAGCAGTTTTGCAGTCTTATCTTCATGAGCTACACCCTACCTGGGTTTCTGCACTTTAAGATAGGAATGCGCCTTCTTTGTAGAATGAGTACCTTCACCCTCTCTGAGGTTCATGTGAATAAAGGGTATTATTTAAACAATTTGTAATGCTATTCCCATTGTTCAGGCTTTTGAGTTCCTTACTTTATAGTTTTATCATAATCTTCTCTGCCTCTTGCATTGTGCTTTCCATTATCTGTGGATGAGATCAGATTCCCTGTTGGAGCTGTAGCTTGCTGGCTTTCATCATCAGCAGATTACAGCTTTCAGGACTCGTGGGTGTGCACTGCTGGATGTTATCCACTGGTCACACCTTCACTTTGGTTTCTAAAACTTCTGAATATGAACTAGTCACTGCAGCCTCTGTCTAGAAATCTCATCATCTTCTTCTCATACAGATGTCTGCAGGAGTGGGGAGGAGTTGCCCTCTAGAGCTGTTACTCCTCCATACTGACCGGTGCAAGTAAAGAGAGCCCTTTTGATCTGGTTACATGTCTGCATTTTCAGTGGTCACAGACAAGTGAGATGAACTTTGCCCCAAAGACTCTTTGGTTTGAAATATGCTGTTTGGCTCCATTGATCATGTCACATATTTATGTTCATAATTAAACACACCTCACAGACTTGGATTTCTAGAGTGAATAGCCTTATAGCCTTAGTTAAAATATGATAGTAAATTTCTTCCATATTTTACTATTTATTTTCAATCTGGTTTTTTGTTTTGTTTTTTTTTTTCCTCCCTAACGTTTCTACCATCCTGGGTTTTGGAATATTCATACACAAAACACAAAAGTAGAGTAAGACTCTCAAGGCTAATTAATTTGAAAATTAAGAGCAGAATTTCCCGAATCACCCATAAAATATTATTTTCTCATTTCTAGTCACACTTCCTCTTAGATAATACTGCCTAGAGACAGTCAAGTGCATAGATATTATGAGGAAACAGCTGCATGAGGTACTTCTAGCAGTGCAGATCCTATTCGAAGTCCACTGCTTATGTCATAAGGCTGAAGTAGAAACTAAGAATGCGTCCCAGAAGACATCCTTAGCAAAATGAAACCAGAGAAAAGTGATTAGAAAGTGAAGCTTCTTATGAGCTCAATTAAAAGACTACTTCAAACTCGCAAACCTTATCTCCCCGGCCAGCACAGCTGATGGAGAGAAACAGCTTCAGCTAGAGGGCAATTCAGAGCATGAAAATCTAGATTCTCACTCAGCAGAGGTTTCTCAGGTTAAAAGACAGCCAGTAATTTTTAGTAACAAAAATCATCTGGAACACCTGTTCTCATGAGAGAAAGCACCTGTCCTCAAGAGAGAAAAAAAAGTTTCAGCACTTGTACCTCCTAAACTGATTAGGACTTGCTCCAAAGAGTAAGGTCTCAGGAGTGTGCAGTGTCACAGTGGTTAAAAGATGCAGAGCTGAATACAAACATTCACATCCTTCATCACTCTTAATCACTTTCTCATTTCCAACTCTGCTGAGTAATGCAGTGCATGTTTCCAACTTGCTGTTTCTGCTGGGGCTTTCCAGTCTCCAGCTGACCAACTAAGATTGCTTGGATTCTGCCATTTATAAAACTAATTGGAGGGAGATATTTGCATGATTTATGAAATTTTAAATGCTATTTTAGGCTTAGATTTTGGAACATTAGACTGCTGACGCAGATAGCATGTTTCATACCTATTTTTTATGAGAAAAATGCCACCAACGACTTAGTCTTCAAATATGCTGAGAACTTAGTAGGCATTTTCCTCTGTTCATGTAACAATACATATATAGATGACAACAACATTTTTTTACATGGGATAATTACAGCAACATTGGTGTGTCCCTTCTGGCAGGCTCTTTAGCCTCCATTATTAAAGGAAAGATTGCCTTCAAAGACCATGCTTTCTAATTTGCTGAAGGGCTGTTAGATGAAGATTTTGCCATGGGGAGATTAAGAAACAGTTGTTTTGCAGGGTGAGCCAAATGAAAGGACATGATGCATCTTTGCATCTGTATGCTGGATTGAACACCCCAAATCCTGTTTCTTCTCCTGCTCAAGATCTGAAAATTTGTGTGGCTTCAGTCCAAGCATGAAAACCCTTTTTTTTTTTCTGTTCTAATMATTCAATCCTTACTAAATTGGTTGCCTATAAATAGTCCATAAAGAGAGCAAAAAAGCAGTATTGGTAGGTGGATATGATCCTGGTACAAATAGATTACACACCCAACCATTACTCCAGAAAAAAAAATTAGATGCAGATCACTTATTTTTAATGACAATTTTAAAATAAACTGTGAATTTATGTTGGATGGAGGTATAAATAAGCATGCCATAATGCAGTATATTTCAGCATTCTCAAGCCAATTTGATCAATATTGCAAAATATTAGAAGAAAATTAATCAAAGGTGTGAAAGCAGTGCATTAAAATTCATTGTACATGTACATTCCTTATTAAGGAACAAAACAGCTTTATGATGCATGTTTCTGTGAGTAAATTTTACTGAGATATAGTACACCATCAGCAGACATTTCTCAAAGGCATGTTCTGAAGTCTTGAACTTGGCTGCATATAACGCATTTGAAAATGTGTACTGAATTTGGAGAAGAAAGTATGCAAACTGTGCATTATAGTTAAAATTCAACATTTCTTATTTCATTGCCACAACACCCTTGGGTTTTACTGTCACTATTCAGACAGATGCAGGGGGACATTTCCCTGCTCAGAGCACTGGTAGGAAGCCTATGGCCGTGATCCTGCCACTGATAGCACACAGGAGGAAAGTAGCCTCTAAGTGGAGTGTCCTTGAAGACAAAGGGTAGTTTGAGGATGAATCAATCGGTTCACGAGCTATCATTTGAAGTGCTGTAAGCCTTAGACCTTAGCTTTGCTCCTGCTGATCTCTCACTGTTACCTTCAAAGGCTGCAGGATGAACCTAAATTCATACAGAGTGCAGATAAAGAAGTAGAGGTGAGATACAGATAAAACACAGAGGAAGGATTCAGCACACTCTGTAAGCTCTCACCAGAGCCAGCCATAATAAAGCGTTATCGGTAAGGAAGCAGAGAGCGAAGAATTATGGCCTAGAGATGGACTGAGAAGGGAATTTTCTTCTCATGGGAAATCTGTTCTGAACTCTATTTCCTTTCTAAATTTAAGCAAAAGTTGAAATTCTAAATTTTTCATGGACCCAGAGGAAATTCCGTAGGATCTCAGTTCAGAAAACTGAAATTTCCTTCTCTCAAAAGGATAAAAATCATTATATAGAACAAAAAACTACATTTAAATGCCTTTTAATGTACATTAATATAATCTAAATGATATTAGGTAAACTTCATTAATGCAATTCTTATTTTCAGTTTTATTAAGGAAATATTGTAAACCAGGATATTGATCCTGGTTCAATGAATAGCTGTTTCTTCTCATCAGTAGAGTTGCAATAGTCCTAAGTCCTGTTTCAGTCACTGGAAATCTTCTGAGTGCATAAGGAGAAGAAAGTACAACATGTTCATCCCCTTTGCTGGTTCCGTATTTGAGCAGAAGATCTGAATCCTTACAGACAGGCCAAAAGTGGGCTTGACTGTGCTGGGGACCAGCCCAGCCTGGAAATCTCTGGGACGCAGTGCAGGGGGTGCCTCCTGTGAGCCCAACAGAAACCAGGATGTGCAGTGCTCTTTCGTGCAGCACCTGGCTTTGAAAAATCCTTTCTTAGCAACTATGATAATGTAACCAAAACTGATCCAGCAGAATAGCCAAATGCCAATTTATTTTTAACTCTGCTATTACTCCTGTATGTCTCAACAGCAGTTCCATGCTCTTCCTGCTGTCACTGCTCCTATAGAGGAGGCGCCGCTACTGGTACAGCCRGAATTAATGCTGAAGAGCACTTCTAGCTTCCAGTTTACTCAATTTATTGTAGAAGGAGTTTGGGGAGACCTACTGTTAGTTTTAGTGTATAGTGCGATAGTGTTTCCATTCAGGCTGGAATTGAGGTTTGGAAGCCRATCTTATAATTTCCCTGCCTATTGCACATTGGTTCTTGTCCAGAAACTATTCATAGTACTTAGGCACTGATTCTCAGGTGAAACTAAAACAAAACAGGACCCCAAAGCACACTTCAGTCAGTGTTCAGACACCAGGACCAAACTGGTCCTAATTAGACTTAATTCAAAGAAAAGAGCTCTTGAAACGCGTGTAGTTTGGATGTTAGGTCTCCAGCAGCAGCTAATGCCCTGGAAATTGGTTCCCATTATACCACAATACTTTCTGCTGGATGCAAGGCTCTCCTAGCTGATCTAGCCTGGCAGGGGATAAGACCTACTCACACTACAGATCTACCACAAGGTCTGTGGTAGAAATACGCACCAAATAATTCCTGTAATTGTTAAGACCTGATTAGTGAAAGATGCCTATATCCAAATTAAGGTTCAAGCAAATCAGTAATACAGATTTTATTTAACAATGAATGTGAGGTAGAGGCATAGAAAGAAATAGACAAGAGAAAGAATTAGACAAGAAATAGACGAGAGGAGAGACAGAGAGAGGGGACAAGAAGATCATCACCACACATGCATCCAGAGGTATCCCCTTGCTCCTTCTTTATGTTGGGCTTCTCAGTCATGGGGAGTTGCATAGTTGTTCAAAACTTTTCACTATTTATACATCTTAGCAAACAAAGGAATTAAGGCTCATTGGATATACAGTTCTCTTATTCTACTGGTTAAATGATTCCCTCACTTCTAATGCTCATTAGTCCATATGTTCAGTCTTTCTCTTCTTTTCAATCTGTGAGTTTCTTGAGTTGATGGGCTGTGAGTTAGTCATTACGATCTCTCCCTGACAGAGCTACCTTCTACCCATTGGAGCTGATTTCAGCACAGTTTCAGAGTTGGCTTTCCTTGTGGCCCATAAATTCTGCATTCTTTGTGTCCATTATCAGTGGTAGATTCTTCTCCCCGAGCTTTGTTAACCTCCCCCAAGGTCTGAGACAACACCTGGACCGTAGTACCACCTATTCTCATCTGAAGTTCCCACAGTGGTGGCTCCTCTTACAGGCCAAGTTCCAGGTATCCACAGAAGCATATTCAGGGGGGCTCTGGTGGTCATTGGTGGTCACAGATGCCATCTGTCCCATAGCTTGGGGTGATCTTTGTTTGACCAGTGATACTCACATAAGCAATTGCTTCTTTACACTGTTTGCCACAGTGGGAATTTTTGTCTGGTCCATCAACCAGGATGAGCTAACCAGCTCTCACCTCCACCAAGCCTTGAGTTTCCACCACCCTGTTGCTCCATTCTGTGCTTATCTCATGGCAAAGTCCTTCTGTGGCCTTAACRGTGTTTGAGACAGGCAACTGTGCTCTTTAAATCCCTACAGTAACAGAAATTGCTATGCCAGTTTGCTAACAGTGATTCTCCTCAGCAGTGTTCTCTGCATATTAATTCTTAAACCAGGACACTCGGGAAACAGGGCACAAGAACAGACTCCATGACAACAATGTGGCTCTTTGGAATGACAATTACAAACTTATTAGTAGAAATTTGCAAAAGTATTACACTGCTTCTTTGTTCTCAATGTCTGGCACTTTTTTCCTAGTGGATAAAAGCTTTTCCAAATGGCTTTTTTTGTGCTAAAATTAGGTATTAAGTTAATATCTTTGGCATTGGTTTTATCCTAATTGTAAAATTTACGTAATTTCCTGGTACTAATAGAGTGTTCAACACATGCCTGGGAGGTTCAGTAATAGGTACGTCCTTGACAGATCTCAAGTCAGTATAGTTCTTTTGTAAGAAACTTGAGAAAAAAGTCCTATTTCCATATTTCTTACAGAAAAAAAAAAAGGCCTACTTAATGTTAAATATGTATGGAAATAAATTCTAAATATTTGTGTTTAAAAGTAGAATCATAATCAAAACTGTAAGTCTTGGACATGATATTTTCTCTCTCTCCATGTTTTACCTTGTTCTTCTGAATTGATATACCCTATTCTGACTAATGTCCTTGTCATCTCATGCATACTCTGTAAATTAAAACAGATCTTATTATACCTGTGTAACTGTTATCTTGCCATTGTTTTTAAGGATTCCATTTGTAATCCCATTTGCTGTCTAAGAACTTTCAGAGGTGCTGGTGCATGAACTGGAAAAAACACTGCAGAGCTGTTGAAATCTGAGATGAGTTTGAGGGGAGAGATGATAAAATTCTTTTTTATTTGTGAGCACAGAAAGTAGGATATGGAAATTGGTAACACCTTGAAGACGGAAAGCCACTATCTCGTTTAACAGAGCCCAATTTTACAGTAGAAATGTAATTCCATTGCTGCAATTGTGGAAGCAAATGTGTCCTTGATAATGATTCCAATGTAATTGCCAAGATACATAATCCCAGGTGATTTTATCTGAACGACCTTGAAATCACAAGGCACAGCCATAGAGATGTGAGGTGAGGTTCCTGAGGCACTCACCTTGAGTCACTGTATTCAAGGTAGGAATGGAGGCACTTACAGAAGAGGATATGCAGGTAGATATGTGCAACGGGTAGGTAAGTTGCTCTCTAGAAATACCTAGGGGTGACCAAATAGCTCATATGTGTGCGCATAGGCTGCAAAAGACAGCAGTGAGATGAGACAAGTGCCATCTCTAAAACCATGATCCTAACTTTCATTGCCCAAGGAATCCCGCTTGTGTGAGAAGAGGCTGTAGAATTGACTGTTTAATTTTGACCTTAACATACTGTTAGGGAAGTGTGTTTTGTAGGCCTATGTTAAATTTATTTAAAACAAAGGTGGTTTCTTCAGATTTGTTTGGTTTTTTGTTTGTTATTATTATTTTTTTAAAGGGCCTTTTATCAATTTGTGATTATAAGTTTCATATATAACCCAAACCTTCAATTTGAAATCAATCACTACTAGGCCTGGGAAAAAAAAAAAAAAGTGTGATGCATGAAGAAGCTCCAGAACAGACAAAACATGGTGTTTACACTAAATGACTTTTGGTCTGGTTCTGAGACAGGTTTGTGTCCCGACAGAAACCAACTTTACCAGATCATCTAGTATAGGCATGAAATGAGAAACTAAGGAAACAAGTGCTCCTCTCTCCCAAAAATAAAGGTGTATTTCAAAGAAAAGCAGTCTTTTTCCAGGTGCAATGGAACTGATTAATGAATTGCTTCATCTGACAAAGCAAGCCGGCTATAGGTGGGACAAAGGGCAAAATACTTCTAAGCCATAGATAAATACTGAGAAACCTCAGAGCAAGAGGATCAGGAAAATGAGTGATCAAACTCCAAAGAATATCTAGTTATGAATAAGAAGAGACCAAGTTCAATTTACAGATGATGATGATGACCATGATGATTATTATTATTGTTTTGTCTGTTCCCTGTTTGTACAACACATTTCGTATTAAAAATCTCTCCCTAATGCTACCATCAATTTATATCCACTGTTGTGTCTCCCAGAACAAGCAACCTTCAAACCAGCCCAGCCAGAGGAGAAAGACACAGAAAGCAGGATTGCTAAGCCACTGGTCTATTTGAGAGGTGTGGGTGTACAACTTTGGGAGAAGCCCAAGGAAAACACAGCCTTGACAGAAGACTTTGTAAATACAGCAAGCCAAAGTTGAAGTTTTGGTGTATGCATCATCTGTAGGGAGCTTAAAGACCCATATGGAGCTTAAAAGGCCCATAGGGCTACAACAAGAGTTTGTTCAGCTTTGTGGTGCCCAGAGAGATTTCAACAACAAATACAGAAGTGTGGGTGCAAGTGACAGAAAACACACTTGGCAAACATCACCTTACACAATGACTGCCTGCAGGTTTCCACAGGTGTAGAAAGTAATGAACACACACATAATGGAATAAAATATATGTTGACAGTTGACAGTTCACTTTAACAGAGACCGGCATAGAGTCATCAAAAATAAATATATATAATGACAAACCATACTCCAAAGAACATATATTACTGAATGACTGTAGGAAATGACTGTAACCTGCTGCAAGAATTTTTTGCTTTGTCAGTGCTCTGTACTGGTCTCTGAAGAGAGCGAAGGCACCAGAAGAATGAGGGCTGTGGTGGAGCCCTTTGCTGATGCAGAAAAATAGTTCCTTGTTGGCCACCCTTCCAGTTTCAGACTGAAAAGTGCACAGCAAAGCAAGAAAGGAAGAAGCAGTAAACAAAGAAACAAAACCCCAACAACCTTCTCTTTTCCATACAACCCCCTGCTAGGTACTTTGTCAAAACATGTATACGCTGCTTTATTTAGCACTATATTATTCATGCAAAAGCTCCATTTCTTCATCGGGTCAATACCCAACTGCTTTGTGCCTGGCAAGGCAAGCCATTTATTAATTAGAGCTGCCCTGCAGTCTGTCACTCCTGTTCCAGTACACTTTGTTTGTGCCATTCCCCAGCTGGTACAGCCATGATGTCACGTACTTTCAAAGATGATTTTAAAATGTGAGGAGAAAATGTGAAAAACAACAGAGTTAATCATGTTTTAAAAAAACTTCTGAAGCATTGTCCAGTGTTATATCTTCTGCAAGAAAGGGACAGCTCTGTACACGTCTCTTGGAAGGGTTTTTTTCTATTTAAAAATTGTGAACACTCTAAATTTCATTGTTTGAAATGTTGTAATCCATTTGGTATTGATAACAATGCTATGCTTCACATTTGGCTTTAATCTGCTGGTCCAAAAACACTTTGCAAAAGAAGTCTGCACCCCTACCTCCATTTATACATTTCTGTTTCCCCTCAATCACTTTTTCATGAGATGCTCAGTAGAAGGTGTGCAGATGGGAGCAGCAGTGTTGTACAATTCTCTGCCTCGGTGATTGTTTCAGCCCTTGTATTTGATCACTCAAGGGCAGCAACCTAGTGCCTACAGCACGCCACACAGCCCCATCTGCCTTCACTGGTGGGGAATCAGATGTGTGAGGTCGGCCTGTGGCACCGTCATCTTTCAGCAGAACTGCTCTGTGCAATCTGTTTTCTGAAGTTTTCATTTCACTATCTCCCAAGCTACTGATAGCATCTTGTGACTGAAATCTGTCATTCTTATGTGCATGTTATATCTCACTGAAGCCACATCTTACCAGACCTCTGATACAGTCTGTAATACATCTGAAAGGAACATTTTCAAGACAACCCAGAACTGAGATCACGATGAGAAGGCTAAGGCCATTGATGGGCCTGTACTGCATTTTCTAACTAAAAGGAAGTTAAAATGATATGTTTTTGCTCTTTATCCATTTCTGTTGTTGTCACTATCTGTGACAACAGATATCTGTGGTGCTCTCCAGAAGAAGAAAATCTTAATGACATGACAGAAAATGCTGAGGAGAGTAGAGGCCCTTCCGTGTGTTCCTGTCAACTTTTACCAAACCTTGCATTCTTAGATCCACAATAAAAAAAAAAAAGCTAGCCTTTGTCCTGTGTATAGAGATGCAGATCTTCCAATGAAGTTTGCCTTCCTCTTTCAAAGCTTTCTCTTGGACAGGAATGTGCATATGAGCACATAGGGAATGGTGATCTAGGGTTACTACTTAGGTTAGAAGTACAGACTTAAAATGTCACGCAGTTTTCTGATACTTGGACCCACATTTCACCCCACAGAAGAGAGCCAGGGTGTCTCTGCAACATGGGCCAGGCTTGTGGTGGCCAGCCGGCAGGAAAGACAGTAGACATGCTCATACTAAGAAGGTTGAAAGGCTCCAATGTCTCTGTTTGTCAAAACAGGACTCAGAGGAAATCCTTCATAAATCTATTTCGCTCTGCTTGGCAAATCAATGGGCTGACAGCCTGTATTGGGCTTGTGTGGCCAGGTTTTGTTGTGGGAGAGGCTACAGGGGCGGCTTCTGTGAGAAGCTGCTAGAAGCTTCCCCCATGTCCAGCAGAGCCAATGCCAGCTGGCTCCAGGATGGACCTGCCCCTGGCCGGTGCCGATCCCATCAGGAATGATAGTAATGCTTCTGTGATAACATATTTAAGAAGGAAAAAAGTTATTGATAAGATGTAATTGCTCTCAGAGAAGAGAGGAGTGAGAATGTGCGAGAGGAACAGATCTGCAGACACAAAGGTCAATGGAGAAGGCAGGGGACATGGTCTAAGAGTCGGAGCAGAGGTTCCCCTGCAGCCTCTGGTGCAGCCCATGGTGAAGCAGCTGTGCCCCTGCAGCCCATGGAGGACCACAGGGATGCAGAGATCCAGCTGCAGGTCATGGAGGAGACACACACCACAGCAGGTGGATTTCTGAAAGAGGGCTGTGAGCCCATGGGAAACCCATGCTGGAGAAGACTCCTGGAAGTGACCTGTGGCCTTGTGGAGAGAGGAGCCCGTGCTGGAGCAGGTTTCCTGGTAGGACTTGTGGCCCTGTGAGGTACACACTCTGGAGCAGGCTGTTCCTGAGGGACCTCACCCCCTGAAGAAGTGACCCATGCTGCAGCAGTTCATGAAGGACTGCTGCCCATGGGATGGACTCATGTTGCAGAAGTCCATGGATGCCTGTCTACCATGGGCAGGACCCCATGGTGGAGCAGGGGAAGGTCTCCTCTCCTTTCAGTGTCTGGAAATATCCCCTGCACTCTTTAAACTGCTAGTTCATGCTTTGTCTCTGTATCCTCTCTGTCCCATTGGTTTTTAACCTGCTTATTATATTGCATAATAATTCATAGCATTTGTGTGAAAACCTTATTTCTCTGAGGACAAACACTCTTTCCCACCTCTGTGAAGGGACTGGCATTACTCTGAACTCGCAAAACTACTCTTTTCTAAAAACTAACCTGTATGATGTTAAAATTGTAGCACCCAGTCAGCAGACTGTGTACCATCAGATTTAAAGCAGATGAAGTGAAAAGAGAAACCAAGGTGGAAATTTGAGGTGGTCAGTTGTCACAGCTAGAGCCTAGCTGCATATAGCTCCAGTCTGATTTTTGTAAATGGTTCTGGAAGTAGAGAGTGGATGACAAAGATCAGGACAAGCAGTGTCCTTCTGTTATGTCAAGATTTTGAGAGACTAATGGGAGCTGCAGTGGCAAGAAGCAGCTCTATTCTTACTCAGTGCTCCTGTCAAGATGATCACTGCACCTAATAAATGGGTCTTTTTTTTTTTTTTAAAGAAATAAGATGGGATCAGAATTACTTGCAAGGATTTGCTTCCCAGGGAACAGCACATGGCAGGAAAATGTGACATTATTCCTTAAGAAATGAAGAGGAAAAAAATGTAACAATCTTTCCTCAATGTACTTCCTGAAGAAGCAATTTTTCAGTGGAGGTAACATTCCCCTCTGGACACTTACAAGCCTACACTGTGCCAGGTGCAGATATTTTTTGAGGGACCAAAACAGAAACTGTGCTTAAAATTATTTAGAGTGCTTTCTCTTTAAGTTTGCTGAACAAAGATATAATTTCAGACAGCTATGCCATYGGTTATTACAGCGTAAAATCAGATATGAGAAGTCATTCCCTGGCACTAGCAGCTCTGGGCACACTTGCTCAATGACCTCTGTTTTCCTCATTGGTGAATTCATTATGTGATTGTCCCTGCTTCAAATTAACAGAGTTCTACCATTCACCACGTGAAGAGATCAAACAGTCCCATGTGACTTGTAAATTAGTCCTCTAAAGGAAGGTCCCCACACAAACAATTATGTTCCTTTAGTGTGAGATAGTAACATTACCTATTTTGAGTACAAATGTCTGGAAAGTTCTCTTCCATTCCTCCTTTTTAAACTGATCTTTCATTAAGCTTAATGCCACAAAGTGCTTCTGACACTACAAGCTTATCAAAACAACTTAATGAAGGAGTAGGAGGCATTGTTTCAGTGTCAATTATAAATCTTAAAAATCCAGTGGTTTGAATGTTTCATGTTGTTTGTGAATCTAAAATATGTGTAAAGACCTCACATACCCTGAGTGTGTATGCAGGTGTCTGTGTGGGTGCCATCCCCAGCCTGGAGTGACCAGCAGGGCYAGAGCCTCTGCCTTGATGACCCCAGAAGCAGCTTGTGCTTTACCAAGGCTAATCCTGCCTGGCTCATTGTGGGAATACCCTGCATTTGCAGGGAAAAAGCCAGGAGGAACCAGCGGAGCATTGCTTTAGCTTGTCCCTCTGAAACGGAGGAAGGAATCCACCAAGGGACAAGGCTAATGGGAAAGGCAAAGTTTAAGCAGAAAGGACAGCCCAAGGCAGAGACAGTCTGAAGCCTGTCTATATAAAATGCAAGTGTATGGATAGAAAATAATCAAAACATTAACATTAAATTGTAACCTCTGTTGTTGTTGTTACATCTTTTTCAGTTGTTTTGCTTCTTTGTTTATCTAGTTGCCATTCTGTGAATTGAATTAGTAGCATGAAGTGACATCTTATGTGAGAACTGTGTTTTTGGCTAGGTATATACATTACCGGTCTCATCTGTAAAGAATCTGATCCAGAGAAGTGATCATTCCTTAACTTTCATGGGTTACATTTTGGTGAAGAAGGGTTATTTAAACCTTAATTGAGAAGGTGATAATAAAATAATAATTCTTTCAGTTGACCAGATTGTTCCATCCCAGAAGATTGTGAGGAATGGAAAAAAAATCTTAGATTGTTTGCAGATTCATGCTTTCTCTCAGTTACAGTCTTCAAGCCMTAGAGCTGTGTGAATCCCAGGATGCCTCAGAAGGCTGTGGCACTCTCTGCAACCTCACTCGTCTCTGGCTAGCTGAGAGCATCACTGCCACACTTTTTCCTTCCTTTTACTTCTATAAAAGAGACATCAAAAAATACTAAGGTAGGAACAGAAAGGGAGAAGCAGGTCAAAGAGGCAAACAAGGCCTACTCCTTCAGATTTTAACCTCAATTATCAGGTATTACGAGAAAACTCAGATGATCACTCTCTGCTGTTAGAAAGATGAAGCCGAATCTTTTCAGGTCAGAATTATCATAAATCCATTGAAACTTTTGTGATTATGACAAAAAAAACTGGACTTCTGTTTCAGTTAATGTAAATGGTTCAGCCATTGTTCCCTTGCACAAAATCCAATGCATTTACATTTCTTCTATTTTCTGAATGACAGGTGCAACGCTCACTTTAACAGTACCTATTTTGTTCTAAACAGCATGGTCCAGAACATTTTGTAAAGAAGGAAGTCTAGTGAAGACTAACCCTTCCTAATGACATTCTGCAAATCAATATATTTTTCTATTTAATAACTACATTACAGGGAATCACATTTTTTTGCTGTGTTCTTGTAACCTGTAATTATCTTCTGATTTTGCCTTTCAGACCTTGAAATGTATAACAGAAACTGAATATTTAGCCACCTGATGTTCATTTACTTGCAGGAATGCACATGCCTGTGTAGATCTGAAAATGAAGTATAGGAGAGAATATTGGATTTCCTGCACACACAAAAAAATCTAGTATTAAACAGATAAAGAGCACAAACTCTAGGCCTTTACAATAATAAAACTCACTGAAATGATGCAAATACCCTTTAGCAATAAATATGAGTGCAATAACATTTTGGTTTTTATGAAAATCAGTCAGTGTTGAAGCCTGTTAGGCAACATGAAAGAAACATAAAGAATTTTCCACGTATTCTTTTGGATTTAGTAAGGAGATGGAAGTGTCTGCTTAGAGAATAAATGCAGACATACATTGTTTCTCACCTAAGTAAAGTAGATTTCCACTTTATAACTGCATAGATGCATGAAGTGAGCTTCTCTCCAAAAATGGAAAATAGCTTATCATACTGAAGACAATCTTGCACAAGTTTCAAAGCCTTAGCATAACTTATCTCTAAGCTGACAAGGCATCCTGACCCCGTGAGAATCCCAGTGGCTGCCCTGGTGCCAACACATGACTGCCTGTGGGACCACCAGTGGAGCCAGACAGCAGCACTGGGAGAGGGACCACGCTTGGGGTGACAGAGAGAGAACCAGCTGTGGCTGGGTTTTGTCCTAGGAACACTGCTGGCACTGCTGCCGAGAGAGGAAAGATGAGAAGGCAGGGAAAAACGTGCTGTTATTTTTCCCTGGGTCAGAATGAGATTTTTACATGCACACAAAGTGCTGAAGCCACTGGCAGCCAATCTGAAAAACAGCAGGAAGCCCTAAGGTCACGCTGTACTCCTTTTTGGGAGTGTCTTAAAGGAGTAGTACACGCAACCGAGCCAAATGGACTCAGTACCAGACAGAAGTCTCTATATGTTTATAAACACACATCTGAGTAAGATTTTGAACCACATCTGGCTCACTCTAAACCGTCTCAAACTTGTGAAAGTGTCTGTGGGGAATCAGTTGCTATCATACAATGGACCCTTTTTCTACCCAGCTGTTWTAACGTAAAGAACTGCAACAAGGGTGTTCTTAAATAATCCATATCTTGTGCAGGCAAGACCTGACAGTCAAATTAAGGAAATGGCAGAGTTCAGTGCCACTGAGTGCCTCTGTCGTGGCATTGCTCCACAACATGCTGCTCTGACCCAGGCAAGAGGCTGCCTGGAGGGCAGCTACATGGATATCTCTGAGAGCTCCTGCTCTGAGGTTGCAGAGACAACGTTAATCTCAACATCTTCTACCTCCTGCGTGTTCCCTTGTCTTACTTTACTATACTTTGGGCACTACTTTCCTCAGTCAAATACAGCTGTGACACTGTATTTAAGAGTATTGAAGGACATTGTGGTGAACTCACCTGCTCAGGAAATGCAGCAGGAGAACAAGATTTGTCTTGTGCCCATGCAGCTGCACTGAGTTACAAGAATGGGGTATTCTGTTCACAGGCTGTACAACAGACCAGGCTTATTTTTAAACAGGAAGATTGTTTTTGTACAACTGTCCCTGAGAAAAAATTTCTCCCCACAGTGGACACAGGTATGTTGGTTTAGCTGCCTATAACAAGGAAAACAGCCTTGACTAAAACAGAGGTGCAATGGAAAATGGAGAGGAATGTCACCAATCCAGGGTAACTTCCAAAACAAAATTGTGAACTTATCAATACTTCAGTACATTAGCAGTTAGAAAGACTGTCTCTGTGTCCCAATGCTATTGTAAGTCACTATTTAATAATAAATAAGTAATAAGTAATTATTGCTTGTCTTCCAAGCCTGATACTGAATGTATTCTGAAGCCTTCACTAGGATACGGTACACTCAGAGCTCTATGGGTTCTATGCTGTGCTGAGCACCATTTGGAGGCAATGTCTGCTGAGTAGGGAGGGTGCATTTGCACAGAACAGGTTTGGCTGTGCCTGGCCAAATGCCAGTGAGAGCCTAAGCACAGCACCATTCTGTTATGCCTGGACTGGTGGTGCCCTGTTTTCCATCTGCTTGGGCCGCAGTACAGGGAAAGTTGTTTTGGTCATCCATGTAGATACGCCAATGGTGTATCTACACTGGTGAATTTTGTTGGGCCTGATCAGTGATGGCTTTCATGCCAAGTATTACAGCTGTGTGTGCCCAGGTGTGTGCTCTGCACATGGCAGGAGGACATCTCCTGGGCTCCCCTCCTGCCCGTTGCTTCTTTCCAGTGATTTTTGTACTATCCTAAGGTATGAAATAACCTTTACTTTACTATCAGCTCAGGCAGATAATTTCTTACCTCAGCTCTGCAGTGGTTTTTGTTGTTCCGTGTTGGTCCTTCACAACATCTGGGGGTGCACAAGTGGCTTGAAATTCCTTTGCAGCCTTTGAGCCACCAAAGCCACACAAGGGCCGGTGGCATGGCTGCAATCAGAATTATCAGCTTGCTATTGAGAGGCTCTAATGTTAATGACAAGTGGGTCCTCAGATGTTGCAGAACTGGCCTGACTGAGGAAGACAAAATAAACAGAAATGGCTTTCTCTCCTTTTTGCACTGGAATTTCCTCTACTGCTGTGGATAATTTATTCTTGAAGGTTTTAGGAAGAATAAGCTGGTCATGTCATCTTATAGCAACAAGAAAAGCTGCAGGAGCAGCAAAAGCAGTAGATCTAAACAATGTTTTGGCTGGCCAAGACATAGCCATAATGGTGACTGCTGAGAAGGCAGTTTTCCTCAGACGTGTACATTTTGTCTCCTGTCTCCCAGGCAACTTCCTAATGTCTTTTTGAAATTGCTAAAGACCAACTAATATATTCTAATACTGTGACAAGCCTTATCAAGCCAGTACAATGCCACGCCATTTTCTATTTTGAGTAACATACAGTAAATCAAACCCAGTTACTAAATACTGATAGCTGTAAGTATTCATTCCCATATCACTATGTAAATAAAGCTACACTGTTTCCACATTTGGCATGAGCAATAGGTTGAATCTGTACACTGAATTTCTACACAAGCTGTAATTCTATTGTATACAATATGAAATTCCTTGGAAATAATTTTCTCAATGTTCCTTATGGTTTAGAAAATATATTTGTATTAAACCAACAAACTGTCTCAGTATCAAAATTCTAGCTTTGTACATTGCAATATTCACAATAATCAATATTTTAAAACCTATAATCAGTAGCATCAAAAATACAGAAATATTTTTTTCTGCATCTGAAAGTGCTTGAAAAAGAAATAAAGATATAAATAAATAAATAAATAAATACATGCAGTACATCTTGACACAGTGGTTCATGGATATCATAAAACATAAAGGCTGAGTTGGGATGTAGACTGTCAGCTCCCATGGCATAACTTGACACAGTAGAGTGCACTTTTCAAACATTATTAAAAATTGAAAATGATCTTATGGTCTTCTTACAGTTGATTCAGAGATAGAGAATAGGATAGCTCATAATTTTTGAGTCTGGAAAATATTTCTGTAACCTATACTCCTACGCATAAATACAAACATTCTGTATCTACAGGGGAAAATATAAAAAAAAATTACCAAGCAAGGTACAGTTAAGAACTCAGCAGATCCATGAACGCAAAAAGAAATCTGTTTTGAGAAACATTACTGCTTCAAAAAATAAACTACACAGAAAAACTAGCATTAAAACCAACAAAATTAATACCCCTTTTTAAAGAACAGTAGTCTTGCTCACTAAGCAGTCAGAAGACAGGAATTCCCATTTTTAAGACTGATATTTTCTGTGTACATGATAATGACTGTGCTTGGCATCAGAGATAAACTCAGTATTAAGAGAGAAAGAATTCAATCCTTTTAAAATCCTATTCCAGACTGCTGAAAACAAGAATACATCTCTTTTCTGCAATCTCTTTATCAAATTTGCTGTCCCTACTTTGCGGTGAATAGAGAATATTTCTGGATCAATGGTTTCTTTTAGTTTTGCTAAAACCTGCATCTTACAAAGAAGTCACAAACAGGATTTGCTGAAACAGAATTGTATAAGTTTTGTATTTCTGAATAAGCATGCTAATTCTTAGTTTGAGAAATATTGCAACACACTTTACTACATGTAGAAAGTTAGAAAGGATAATAAACATCAGAGCTAAATCTTAAGGCCATCCAATCCATAAACACTCTATGAGCTGAGAGAATGGTTTGTAACAGAAACAATTTTTGGTGATGTATCAGGCTTAGAAGGTGTTGCAATTTAATTTTTAAAGAGCTTGAATTTTTGGTGGAATGGCAATAATCATCTGGGGCAGGCTGCCTAGAACAAATGCAGACCACATATGAGGGTGAAGGGCCGTCACAGGTTCATTTTCAAAGACTGAAGTTTTATCTTCATTTGAACAAAACAGTATAAAGTGTTAGGTGTGAGTTGCTTGCTCTTTTTCATGTTGCTTTACTTCTGCCTAGGATAAAACCTTTGTTGATGCAGTGAAAGACAAGGGGATCCAGTGCATCCTCAGTCAGTTTGCAGATGACACTAAGCTGGGCAGGAATGTTGGTCTGCTGGAGGTTAGGAAGGTTGTGTAGAGGGATTGGACAGGCTGGATCAATGGGCTGAGGATAATGGTATGAGGTTGATTAAGGCGAAGAGGTCGTGCACTTGGGTCACAACAGCCCCATGCAGCACTACAGGCTGGGGGCAACATGGCTGGAAATTTGCCCAGTGGAAAAAGAGCTAGGGCTGATGGCTGACAGGGGCTGAACATGAGCCAGCATGTGCCCAGGTGGCCAAGAAGGGCCTGTATCAGCAACAGTGTGCCCAGCAGGACCAGGGCAGTGATTGTCCCTATATACTCGGCACTGGTGAGGCTTCATGACAAGTCCTGTGTTCAGTTCTGGGCCCCTCAGYTCAAGAAAGACACGGAGGTGCTGGAGCGAGTCCAGAGAAGGGCAGTGGAGCTGGTGAAGGGTCTGGAGCACAAGCCCTATGAGGGAACTGGGGTTCTTCAGCCCGGAGTAAAAGAAACTCAGTGGAAACCTTATTGCTCTGTACAACTACATGAAAGGAAATCATAGCAAGCTGGGTGTCAGCTTCTTCTCCCACACAACCAGGGACACGACTAGAAGAAATGGCCTCAGGTTGCACTATAGGAGGTTCAGTTTGGCCATCAGGAAGAACTGCTTAGAAAGGATGTGGAGTCATCATCCCTGGAAGTGTTCAAGAAATGACTGGACATGGCACTTAGTGCTATGGTTTTGTTGATGTGGTGTTGAATCAAAGGTTGGATCCAATGATCTTGGAGGTCCTTTCCAACCTAAGGTTCTATGTCCAGAATGTGGTTAAATGCACACTGCTAACCAGTACAGTTTGCTTTAATGGTGACAGCTTTAATTGTGCACAGCTAATCTTGGGAAACTTGGGTTTCGCTGCTGGAAGTGCTCACATGCCTGCTGCCAGGTACCAGGCACCAGAAATAATTATCCAGAAACTCACATCTCCTCATAGTTCTTACCAAAACCAATATGACAAACAGACTACTTCTGAGGACCTAAGAGAAAACATAGAGAGTGGTAATAGTCAGAATGAATTTTATAAAACCACATCACATCAAATCRAATCAGTTTCTTTATACTCAGGGTAGCAGAGAGAAGAAGTAATACATGCCATATACCTTGGCTTATATAAGACTTTAACACTATGTTGTATGGAAGTCCAGTAGCCAAGCTAAGGAATATTTAGATGTGGAAAAAAATAAATTCTAAAGTCATGGGAAAATTCTGCTTGTGAATTCATTATCAGTGGCTCAGGTACACCCTGAAAAGGACTGAGTAATGTTCTACAAGGATCAGTCCTAAGGGAGTGATATTATCAGATATTATTTTCAATGATCTAGATGATCAAATACAAAATGTTCTGAATACATTTGAAGACACCAATAAGCTGATAGTGTAATTGCAAAATGAGAGTAGAGTTCAGTGGAATCCTGATACACAGAGAAATTATATTAAAAAAAAAAAAAATAGGTGCTGTTTAACATGTGCAAATCTCAGACCATGAACTTCGGTAAGAACAATTAACTGTGCAAAAATAGGGAAGGGAACAAAGGGCTGAGTTAGAGCTCTGTAGAATTATATTTAGAATTGTTGTGAATCATAGCTTCGAGGATTGTGTAAATGCAAAGCCCATGCGATTAATCACTCACAGTGATTAATAAACTGTCATAGCTAACAGGACATTTCAAATAATCCTTCTCCTTTCAGCGCTGACCTCTGCTGAAGTGCAGCAACACTGGGTGTTGAGTAATGAAATCCAAGAAAGACAGGAGGCACCTGGATGGTTTTCAGAGATAAAAATTTCTCAGAAGAGAAGTGAGAAGGAAAAGAGGTCTGAAAAACAGGAGAAGAGGAAAGTTTGTGTGAGATAGAGTTCTGTTGCTTGCTACCTTATTAATTTCGGGATGACAATTAAGGCTTCAAGTTTCAAACTTTGAATGTTGAATCCTCTCACAGGAAAATGAAATTACTCGTATTCCCCACAAAGTCCTGTCATGGCATTTAATAGCTTTTATCACTTCCCAGAACCACTGCGACAATGAAGTATCTTACAATGTGACCAGGTTGCTTATACCAGTTTTTTCGATTCTCAACTAATTCCCTTTTTCATCCTCTGCCAAAAATATCAGCAACACTCTTTTACTTCACTTTCTAGCTTTAGGGTTTAGGAAACTCTTATTTCCCATCTTGGAAATAAGCCTTTCCCAAGCCTTGCACATGAACCACAACACCTAGAAGTGTCTTTTATATGCTCTTTTGAATCCAGCACTTTGTGCCTCTGGGTCTTAGAAAATCTATGACAGACACTGAAACTGTTGCCAGCCATGATGGTCCTTGGCTTCTGACCCACCAGCTATTGAACAAGGTGCTCACTACTCAAAGTGTTTTTTTCAGTCTACACCTGAGCTCAAGCACAGTGACTGGATTGCATTCATTTCACACAACAGACAGTGCTGACTTCTTTGTCCTACAGGAAGAAAGCATAAGAGGCAGAGAACAATTAAAAACTTCAGCTTCAGTTCCTTTTTCATTCTAGTTGCTTTCATTTTGTCAACTGTATCCAACGTCCTGTGAAACCCCCAGAAATGTGAGATAACTTTTTCAATCTGCACAGCATAGGTAGCGTAAATCCCACTTGCCTGGTGGGAAAGAGAAGGGATGCATCCTGGTGCCTTGCAGGCAGTGCTACAGTTTCTAGCTAAATGTGTGCTCCTCGAAAGAGGCTGTCACAGCAGTGGTGTTTTCCATGGCATGGCCACTGTGCTTGCACCTGGCAAGCATGGTATTCATTTCCTGGCATGCAGAAGAGGCATTGGTAAACTGTGAGGTTTTCAATGCCTGGTGTTACCCAAACTGCACCTGTTCTGGTGCCTTGATCTAATGGGAGGTGTTCATGGCCCAGGTTTTCTTCCTCAATATAAGCAAGGTGTGGGCTGGGAAAGGATGGGGCTAGCTTGATCTTGCCCTGTCATAGCCTTGGCATCTAGCCTGTGCTTGCAGGGGCTGGGAGTGCTGCCAACATCCACCCTATGGAAACAACTCCTGAGACCTGAGTTTACCTAGAAATAAATCATTAGCCTGACAAGAAAATCTCTATATGTAAACATCACTCTGAGCATCCAAGTTTCAGACACCACTGAAATGCATGAAATTTCTATTCAGCTGCCATATGCTATGGAAAAAGTCTTAAGAACCTCAACAAATAAATGCCAATGAATGCCATCTTTTACTGCTACCCTTCTATTTCTTGGGATAGATAAGGACTGATATCCCAGGGGCAGGGAAGGGGAAGAGAGAGTAAAAGGTGGGAAGTTTCCCACTGACAGTCACAGTGTGACACTCTCCTGGTTATTTTCTAGGAGAAAAAGCATAGCCTTGTATGATTCATGTAACAGCAATCTCTGCTCCAAGTAAATGCTAAGCACCTGTGTCCCCTGATAGCTTGTTCTCATGCCACTTCTAACTTCTCAATAATGGTAAAGTAAGTTTGGCCCCTTCCTATTTTTACATAGCTTCTTTGACAGTGCTTCAACAATCCATCTCTCCATTTTCCAGGGCTGTCTTACCACAGTGATTCATAACAGCCCAAATTTTCTMCCTTCAGTCAGCAGCATGGTAATCATTCAGTTAGAACTAGGAAATCACATCAAATTCTTTCACCAGTGACTAGCCACTATGTCCTAACTTGTGTTTTCCCATGACAACAGTCTTTCTACAGTGCTTGCTTTTCCATATTGTCCAGAGTAATTCAAGCTGCATTCTAAAGCCTTGGGTTTACCCATTTCCTGGTAGTTTCTTGGCCCAGGGATTTAAAGAAATTCTCTTTTTGCCATGTGCAGCGTATTCTACACTGTGAAAAAAGTGGAATAGATCCAGTACTTGGCATCTATTAAGCATCCGTATTCCAACTAACAATTAATTAGGATTAAGGGATGTTGAAAATATATCTTATAGAAGAAGAAAATAATTACCAACTATTAATCACATATTATGACTATGTATTATTCTTTCAGGTACTTAAAAGATAATTGTATGCATTTTCCAGAGGATCTAAGGAGACTTGTGAAATATTTAAATTGCCTTATAACCCAGGATCAATTGAGAAATGTCCAAGTTTCTCACAGGCGAAATAACGCTTTACCGCAGCACTTCTGTCTCTCTGCTCATGCTGTTATTTCAAACACAGCCTGCCCCTTGCAGCTCCCTAAATCACAGTTCACTGCTGCATAGCAAGGTAAACAAGCTCTATCTGTAGGACATTGTTGTAGATTGTAGAATTACATCCCATGTCAGTGAACAGAAAAGAGTGCCACTTTGGGATGCTGAGGGATGATCTCCTGCATCCACTTGTCAGTGGAGAGGGTGGTCAGGTGGGGCTACAGACCCCTCAGTTTCTACTTAATGCCTCATAGATATGTACCTGATGCTGTAGTGGTGAAAAAGGATGTATCAGGAGAGCTCTTCTTCTCCATCATGTACATTGAGAGGAACTCTTCTGCGCATTGGCCATTTATACCTTTCAAGTGATCTAGACAGGCAGTACCCTCTGGTTTCACATCAAAAGATCAATCACAATGTTCCTGGGAAATCGGTGATGAAGCTGAGTCTCTCTGGTTAGGCCTCCAGGTCTGGAAACATTATGTATTTCTAAGTTCAATGTAATGAATCTAAGCATTAACCGTTTATAACTCTTAGTAATCCATTCTTAATATGAAGGCTGATTAAACTAAACACAGCAAACTTGCCTGCGACTAGAACTGGTTGTATGTAATTTGAATTAAAAAAGAGCAAAAGATTATTTGCATATCCATAAAACTTAACTCCCACAAAAATATTCAATAACAAAGTAAATCTTAGTTTTTGAGTACTAGATCTCACTCATCAGAATAAAAATAATTTCAAAAAATAATTATGCAAAACTTATTTTGACTCCAGAAGGAGATATATAGAATATCAAATCTGAAATACTAGAAAATGAAAAAAGTGCTTCCGGGTACAGTGTTTTTATTTTTTATGTTGTTGATATCAGAAGCACATGTGGTAATAAACTTTATGATTCTTAGGTATGTGTTGTACTCAGAATCATGATTCAACAGGTTTTTATTTTGTATTTTTCATCATGTGTAAAACACTGTTTGTCCTTTCCCCAAAAGAAATGTTTAATATATACAGATTTATTTTACTAGCCACTTAAATTGCTGACTCCCTTATAAGTGAAGATTAGTTCTCTAACAGAATGACCACCTGTTTCAGCCATTTCTTCTCCGTAATTAAATTGGAGTGAAGTGATTTTAACAAAGAAATTTTAACAGCCAAGTGATTTCTACTTCTGGGGAAAAAAAAATCTGGAGCCCTAAGCTATTATTGAATAAAATACATTATAATTGATTTAATTTATATTCTTACTGTTGTTAGGAATAAGCATACTTCAGCCCAGGTCCAATTAGCAGGACAGCAGGACAGGTAAATACTGAATGGGACCATTGTGACCACCACAGCTGAAAACAGGCCTGACCTTACAGAAAATTTTCACATAGAAACATTTTGAGGACGCAGGGCACCATTCAGGAATACTCTGCATTATTTGACACAGATGACACTATTTAAACAGGCACAGATGTTTGTGCTTAAGAAATGTTTGTAACACTTATTGGCTGCTTACTATGTGCTGCCATTGGGGAACTCTGACCAGGAGTTAGATATTGATATATTGATCTGAATATTGGTCTTGTAAGTTAGGTATGGAGAGTCTGGGATAATTGTCCTCATTCACCTTTTTAAACATAGGCCTCTAAACCAAAACATTTGCAAGGACTTCATTGCTTCAGACACATTTCATTCCTCTTTTTTAAAAGCTTTGTATCCCACAGAATTGCCTCATCAGAAAAAAAAAAAGTCATCCCTGTGTTATCAACACTCTTTTGTTCACAAATCCAAAATACAGCACTTTTGGCTGCTCAGAAAGAAATTTACTCCACCCCTCCAGATCCTGCATAGAGTGATATTCAAACACAAACATGCAGAATAATTGAAACAGATTATGCACTGTTCCTTCAAGCATGCATGCCTGTTAGATACATTATGCACTAATACACTGTAAGTGTGACAGGTATGAATGACAAACACAATTAAACCTGATATCTAGGTCATTAACTAATAAAAAACATAATTAATAAAGAAGGAGTAATCAAACTCAAATTATTCTGTATGAATTATAAACAGTTTAAGTCTGATTTAACTTTTCTGCATTTTCTTTGATCAGAAGGAGATGAGGCTTCTGTTAGATACTCCATTTTTTTTTTTTTTTGCTAAGAAGTGAAGGCTTGATCTAAATACTGAAATCTCCTTGAGTACAAATGACAAATTGACTTAAATCTAATTTGTATGAAAGTGCCTTTAATCCAACACTAAGTAGCTAAATTTTTCGTTATAATCAACATTTTAGAAAAGAATGTTCCAAAGGTCCATGAGCACCTCACCAGATTTCAGACTACGGTCTAGTACTCTCACTGCTGTCAGTGGGGATGGACAGGACATCTCCATGGGCCTGGTGACCCAGACAGGGCCACCTCGGCACCAGCAGCTTTCCTTGGGGCTGATGGGAGAGCAAGAACAGAAAGCAAGGCTGTGGGTGAGAGCAAGGGCAGGTCTCTCCTACTCTGAAGGTGCCCAGCAAGGTGGTGTCAAAATGAGGTCTTTTAACCAGTGAGGTGACTTACTGGGGCCAACATACTTGTGGCTGTCTGTGCCAGTGGCAGGAGCCCCAGCACCCCAAACACTGGCAGAAAGAGAAGTCAGAGTGAGCAGTGGCTAGGTTAGAAACTCAAATGCTTTATTGTCCTTTTGAATTACAAGCCAGGATGTTCTATATGCCCCTGGATTGTGACGGAATACCTGATGTCGTAGCACCATCTTACCCTGTCCGCCCTTTTCTGTCAATTAGGGATGATAAAGTTACAAGACTAATACTGTCTCTAATGAGACTGACAAGGAAATCTGGTTGTTGGGAGGAAGGAAGAAGAATTGCTTCGGTAATTAATCCATTGTTGCTCAGAGATTCCAGTAGCTTTGCTTACAGTAACTCCTGCAGAGATAMTCTATTTGGTTGGTAAAACTAATAACAATTTCATTAAGCTAACAGCTCCTAATTCTAATAATAATTCTGTTAAATCTTAATGAAYATACTTGTCCTTGCCTTACTTTTTCATTTACAATTTATTGCAGATACACTTCACGGTCTCTTGTGTCTCAGAWTAGTGTTCTATATTGCCACAAGACCATTGTCAAGTCTTACTGTGCCTTTTAGACTGTGAAATACCTGTCTCACACAGTCCTCAGTGACTTCAGTAAGAGCAGGAGTAGTCTCTATATCAGTTTGAAATCTATTAAATGTGTTCATTTAATTTTTTGCTTCTGAGGGCATTTATCTTTAGATGTATTTAAAGAATTTAAAAATAAGCAAAAAATAGGAGAAAACTATGACAGGAATGTGAAAAAATTGTTTGCCAAGATCCTCCCAAATGAAAACTCTGCATTCCTCATTCATCCTCTGGGGATGACTGCAAAAACAGAGTTTTTATCCAAAATTCAGTACCTTTACAGTTTTARTCATCTTATGGACTCTGTAAACCACAGTGAGCTGCAATGCAGCTAGTAACACCCTACTGGGTGCTACAGCAGCGTTTTATGTATGTGCTGTGTGAGATCTGGAATTCAGATCTTGGAGGCACACTTGCTGGGAGCGACTCACACAAACCAGCCACGGAAAGGGAGAGAGAGGGAGGTAGCCAAAGGTAGCAGCAGCCAGCTGGTGCCGATGCTCCTGTGATACTAAGAGTGCCACATCAGGGAGGGAGGAGAGGCAGAGAGAACTAAACGTGATATGAGACAAAAAATATTCATTTTCATCAGAAGAGTAAATTAGTAGCAACAGTATAACTTCTGCCACTTCTCAGGGCTAAAATAAACCATGTGCATAAAATTGTTCTCCAGATAGTATGAGAGTCTTAACCATCTTCCCCCCARAATTAGTACTGGATAAGTGAAGTCATTAGTGAAAATGCAGACATCAAAAGAGTGCATCTTGGGTGGACGTTTTTCTASAGTGAACTGGCGAGGAAAGAGAATTTTAAATTTTTAGAACTATCAGCCTGTGGGGAAAAGAGGCAGGTCTTCAGTGAACTCTGCATGGCACCACTGAGGGCATGTAACAACCGAGCAATGGCTCCCCTAGATTTGTCCTGCTCCTTGTCTCACAGCTTGCACACATATCCAAGCACTGTCTGGCTAAGTAAGGCCTGTAAAAGTTTTGCTGTGAGGTGTTCAGAAGCTTGTACAGAAAAGCTTAGTGGGCTCTATCCAAACCCTAGTGAATAGGCAGATGATACCCACATTACTACAGCACTACAACATCAGGCATCTTCAGGGCTGGTTCATCAAAAAGGCTTAAACGCCAAGATGTCTCTTCACACCTTCATGTGATTTCCCGGACACAGTGTCAGGGAAGGATGAAATATCCCAGGAACAGTTTGCCTAACCTCTGGTTATGGGCATGGTTGAGTATTTACAAACACTAAATGTACCCTTCCCAAAAAATTATTGTATATCTTTTTTCAAATCTGCACAAAGTTAATTTCTCCTTAATATCACAGTACCACCTGAGAACCTGAATTTTCTCTTAATTTACTTTGCTAGGTAAAGAGGAAACAGCCTGGGGCAATTACTTTAAATTTGTTAATAAAAGTGATCATGCATATTGGTAATGCAAAAAGTGTTATCCTGCTTCTTAGGTGGACTCATTTAGATTCTCATCGGAGAGGCCGCAGTGGTTCGGCACTACACAGATTTTAATTAAAAATTTTAGGAAAAAAAATTTATTCTGTGTTATTTAATTATGTACTTGTCCAGATGTTAGATTTAAAATAATAAGAATAGGTTTAAAATAATAACTTTCCATTGCATTGGAATGTTTCTTTGTCTGAGCAATTTTGCTGCAGATTAGATTTCACAGACATATACAGCATTTCTATTTGCTGGCTTTTTATCAGACTTGGCAAGGACTGCTGCTATGAAAAAAATTCTCAAGGCAAAACTGTGATTAAAAGATATAAAAGATCCATATCTGAGAAGGATGGTGATAGAACTGCCAATGAGATCTGTAGTGGCTCAATGGAGCCATCCTGTGTAAGCATATTTAAAATATACATATATGAATATATAAATTTAATCTATTTTTTTTCTTGAAGGTACAATGCGCAAAATAAACCTAACAAAGGCAGGCCAGGTATGTTTATAATACATTTCTGGAAATAAATGTGGATAGACAAGCAAAAGAAACTCATAGATTCATGGTTATGATTCCACTAAATGACATTATTTATGTATAAGAAGGCTTTTAAATTGAGCACTCAGAAAAAGTGATGGTTTTGTGCAATGTTTAGAGCTGAAAGTGCTGGCAGAAGTTTTGAGAAGAAGGTTTGAGGCAAAGTTCAGAAAATAGGCAAAGCCTCTCTTGGTTGGATCATGAAACAAAGACCTGAGGTAGATCTGATATAGAAAGATAGACTGGAGCAAAAGGGGAGATCCCAGTTTCATTAACAGCACTCTTTTGGTCAAGACATAACCTAGAAATTATAAAAAACCCACAAATAAACTGTAAAATATTGCATTGCTGGAAGGAGAAAAGGCAGATTTTCATATGTATCTACAAAATATTAAATGTAAATAAAAAATGCCAGAACAGAGTGAAAACACACAGATACAAGATAAAGTATATTAATGTCTTCTCGGGAAAAGGATAGCTTCAGATTAAACAAAAACAGTTGAACAGTATTGTATTTGATGGACTAATGGAATTTTCAGTCAAAATAAAAAATAATTTTTAGAAGTCCTAAACCTTCAATTAGTATTTTTATAAATACAAGGAAACTAATTTGCAGTGTTCCACACTATGCTTTTTCCAAAGGACTTTCATTAGAAAGAAAGGGAAACAAATGCTGAACATTTCACTTAGTTGAAAAATTTAAATTCTTGAAAACTGGGAATCTGGAAAGGGCCCTTTTCTCTCTACTCAGTTCCAATTAATCATTTAATTTTGGATTGTGTAGCTGGCATTTTATGGAGCATCTGTATAGATAAAACAATTACGTTACTTTGTTGAGCTGGATCAAAAATAAAAAGATATTTCTTTTCAGTTGGATTTTATTTTAATGAACTAAATATCAGTTGCATGTGTAAGTCCCATAAAAATAAAATACCAAGTACTTAATTAGTACTATTGCCAAAATAGCTGCATTTTTCACAGTGTTGAGTCTTTGCAGTGAGCAACAGAAGTATTTTCTGTTTGCCTCAGTCTCTGGTTATCATTGCTCCTACTTCAATACTGTTCTAATACGGTGTTGAAATTCCTGAAAGGATGAATTCACAGCAAGGTGGCTAATACTCTGTTCTATGACTGATATTTAGTTGAAATTAAATTAGTTACTTTCACATTATCTCCAGTTCTACCACCCCTATTTTTCTACTGGAAATATGATTTCAAGAGTGTAATATCTCCTACAACTCTGACTGTTTATGTTGGTATATGAACAAAACAACAGTGCCACAGGTAAAATAAACCACTTTGAAGATAGTAACTATTTTGATCTTACGAAATAATTAATCTGATGTACCTTGATTCCAGCCCTCAGGAAATGACTGATGTTGTCTTATCGTGATAATGTGTCAGTCAAACACCACTACCCCCTAAATGTTATTCTTGTAGCCGAAATGGCCAGGAGTTTTCATTTCTTTCTGAGGTCAAGATGGTCAAGAAGACCTTGGAAACTTATCATTCTGCCAAAAGCATATCAATTACAAAATACAAAACTGGGATTTGTGCTGCCTTTCATCAAAACACCTGCTGGTGTCTGCCTGTATTAGGTAAAAAAGCTGGAACTGAAGTATCCTGGCTTAGAAGTGATGAAGATCTGCTCGAGCAAATACTTATGTTTTTACATATGATGAGCACAATAAAGTTATGAATTTTAGATTTAAAGACTCCTTTAAAAGGTTTTATAAAGGGGTGGAAGGCAATATAGACTGAATAGCTTATGCATGAACGCAAAATAAATGCATGACATGAAAATGCACACAAACTTGGTGCTCATAATTTCAGACTGGATGCCACTTTTCTCAGTGCCTAAATCCCCTAATATTTGGAGTTTACTTTTAACATGCTATAAGTGCATTGAATTAGTGTTAGCCTGTCACTTAGGGTCTTTCAAGACAGATTTGCTACTGTGACTTTAAAAAACAATTTTTATCAGCACCTATTCAAACAAATTCATCTGATAACAGAAGAAAACTACCGGTTATAAAAAGAAGCCCACAGAAGTACTCAATCATTTCTGGTTTTAGGCCTCTTCAACAGACTGCTTCAGTACAATTTGGCTGTTCTACTTTCTCTCTACGCCAAAATGATATTTCAGCCTTGTTGGATATTTAGTGGSCCTATTTACTTACAGTGTACAGTATTCACCAACATTTTATTTCAGACCAGTTCAGATCCCTGTGGCATGTCTTTCTATTTTTATTCAATTCAGTCTAGCAATACAGACTGTGATCTATTTTGCCATCAATTGGCAGTTAGTATTAACGATACCTGGAAGGATCAGTCATCATTACTTTGGATTATTCTAATATGCATGTAGAAAGTGAATAGGGCACCTAGCCAGTTACACTGGACAAACCTGACAAGAAAAACAGCAGATATAGACAGCAGTTGTTGGCTCTTCTATTTCCCAGTGGTACAATGATTATACTTCCATTACCTCAAGTTTAATCAATAGAATTGGTATCAAACCCAACAGTTGCATTTGGACTACTAATTGGTCAATAGAAGAGATTGGTGATTAACTGGCTTTAATTAATGAATAGACAGAAAAACTGATACTGGCAATAGTTCTCTGCTGTTAAAAGGTTTGCCCAGTCTCGATATTTTGGTAGGTAAACTAACAGTTTTTATTGGAGGGATCATGTTAGAGTAAAGATGTCGGGTAGTTGCCTGCTTTCTGACATTCACAAAGTCTAAATTTTCAGTTTCTTTTAATTTCTAAGGTTATTTTAGATCACTTGTGCTAACAAGTGCTCAATAGACTTATCAAATATCATACGTGAGGTGATATTTGCAGCAGCCATGGCAAATAAGAGTCTCCCATAGAGTAAGTGCCATTGCAGACGCTTATTAAGAAAGAAAAGAAAGGTCATCTGGTTTCAAGTTTAGAACACTGTCAACTCATTGCTCAGGAAAGATTGTGTTCAACTTGAAATGCCATCTGAAAGCCAGACATAGTTTCTGTAGCTTTTATCAAGCTGAATGAAATTTGCGTTGGGCAGAGTGGTAGGCTGCATAATCTACTGGATCAAAGGAAAAATCCCTTTGAAGCAACTTATTCATACTATAGTGCTTCTTATGCGARCAGGAAGCTTCCTGCAGCCAGAAGAATGTGAGATTGCAACCTACCCCCCTGTCTCCCTCCCCAAAACCTGGTAAGGTATCAGACCTGATAAGATCACTGCTGGTGACAGGTGAGTTCTGTGGGGTTTCCGCAATGTTCTTATATTCAGTGGGTACTCTGTCTTCCACAAGAACTCAAGAAAGGTTCTGCTTGAAAATGAGGTGCAGGACTTGCCCCTCATCTGCAGAAGCCTTATTATTTGGTCAGCTACAATGAGTGTCTTTGCTTCTGTATCTGTGCCTCAGTCAGCAGCACACCTTGAGGTGAAAATGGAAAATTTGGTGTGGATTTAGACCAGATGTTTTGTCTTCGACTAAGTTCCATGTTACAGATGTTTTCTGAGGAAATAACTGGGTTTAATGAGACATACCCCATTCTTTTTGTCTGCCTCTTATTAGGCATTTGATTCAGCACATCATGCAATCCTAGAAGACCTGAAGAAGTGACTCAAAGTCCCAATGAAGAAGTTACACTGATGAAAGAACTCCTTAAGGGAATGGAAAGCTCTATTTGTATGAATGACAGCTGAATGTCATTTTTCCTCAGTTTCCATGGGTGCATGGCACAGCCAAGTCCTGCCTGTCCTGACTGTTCTCAGCTGATGGACATATTGGAAGAAACAGCTGTTTGTGATATTATGTTTTACACAATTTTGCTTAAAGAAGATCTTAGATACACCGAGGGCATTTGCCTTGTGCTCTCAGCATGGTGAATRTCTGCAGCTGACAGTCAGCCTAGTGAAGCAAAAAGCAATGTGTAGTGGAGGAGAAATTGTGCATCAGAGTGTTGACATGTTCTATTTATAAATTTTCTGTTAGAAGTACGTGTTCCATGAACAGAGATCACASAATAACAGAAGCACAGAAGCACAGAATGGGTAGTGTTGGAAGCAACCACAGTAGGTCATCTGGTCCAACGTCCTTGCTCAGAGATGGACAAATGCTCTTTGTAAATCCTTTTGCAGTATGTTTGGTGGTCCCATTTCCACATTCAAGTCCCTGTCTGAAGAATAAAGTGTTATCAGAGTGAACTGCTTGTGCAGCTTCTTTTTAACAGCTGTGTTCTCATATGTCCCATATTGTCACTCACAAAACCAAAGATGACAACAACTTCCATCCTGTCTTCCTAAGATTCAAGACTCATTCTCAAAGATATCTTGGACAGAAATAGGTAATATTATCATCTGGTTTTAACAACACAGACAAAAATATTAAAGTTGTGATGTTATTCAAGGGTGTTTAACCACTAATTTATCACAAATTAAAATACAGTACATCAGTCCTCAGAAATGTTCCTGAAGTACTCCGATATTTTAGATAGTGCCAGTTTCAAGCTGATGATACTGTTGGCTTGACAAAAAAATAGTTATTCGGGCAGAAATCAAATATCTTTTTGATACCCAATTTAGCGTGGTCACGAATTAACATTTTATAAAAGCTTGTTTCTTCTCTTTGAAAGCAGTAGACAAGTATACGGAATTACAGACTTCCTTAACTATCTTGAATATTCTAATATGACACACTTTAAAACACTGATAGCGTCTTGACTTGTAGAAAATAATGGTGCTAAATAATGGTGAGAGCTAATTAAATAGAAAGAAGAAGTTTTATGTATGAGACAGAAAAGAGGCAAAATATATGACATGGCATAAATCCCGATTCCTTTTCAAATTAGCAATTAATTCACTGGTTGTGAATCAGATTATGGGAGGAAGAATGAAGTGGTAAAATTTTTTGCTTTACTTTTACTRAAATAAAGGCTGTATGAAACAAGAAATTGTCACTGTATGGAAGCAGTTTATGTTTTTAACCAGTGAATGCTGTCCTCCACTTACAGTATTTGAAACAGAGTTCAAAAGGTGTTTGCTGRTGAAACTATGGCTGTGAAAACATGAGCTATTTGAATTCCTATATTTAAATGTTACATAATTGCTATAATCTTTTATATACCTTATTTGAAGGAAACAGACCAAAAATGGACAGAAARCAGCCAAGAAGGATGGATACTTTCTTTAGAATAAGTAGGATTTTTGAATAGTCAGTGTAAAATTGCAATGAGCTTATCTACAAGTATTACTTCTTGAGCTGTTATCCAGTACAAAGGTTGTGTAAATTTACAATTACATTGGAGAAACCCACAGATAAAATAGGTTTCCATAGAAAAAGCTTTTTTGTTGAGCTGATGGATTATTCTATTTGCTTTGACTGAGCTCTGGTTCTACATCCTTTTCTTCCATTGCTGACAGATATAACTGATGGATGTTGGTAATGCTAGCAAGAGCCCGTTCCCCAAGGGATATGAAGAAACTCCTATGAAAACTTAAAACTGGAACTAAGTCTTCTTTAAATTAATCTAGAAACAACTGCTTATCTTCTGAAAGAATTTTCATGGAAAAACGAATACAGCCAAGCTAAGCTTTAGGCTGTTAGCTGGCCATCAGTATTTCTGAGGGAAAATTAAAACAAACTCGTGGGAAGCTACATCAAGATTTTCTGGTATCTTTCAATGTGTCTAAGCTACAAGGACTGGGGCTGGTGAAGCCTGTTGTAAGGCATGCCAGGACCCATGAATGTGCAGAGACTTTGTATCCATACAATAAATCCCTGTTTCTGCAACCCTTGGGCTAATGCAAGAGCAGCAAGCAATTTGCAGCCCTGGTTCTCTCTCTCAGTGCTTGTCAGTTCTCCCCGTGGGTCCTGGCTTTGCATGTAGGGAACTGGCACTTGTTGGCAGTGGCAGCTGAGCCAGTACAAGGCTGAGCTAGGGCTTTCCCAGAAGGGAGTTGTGGAAAGAGGACATCCATCGACTCACTTTTGCACTTCCTGCCCTTGACATGGAAGTGCCCTTGCAAAAGATCCCCTGGGAGTGTATTTAGGGCATCCTGCATGTGTGCAACACCAAGTCAGGTATCTGTATTGCTGCAGCCAAACAGGCYCTGCACAAGGTGCAGTGAGAGGCATCAGCATCAGCCTCGGGGACGTACAGTACTTTCTGCACATTGTTCCTTCCACTATATTAATTGTCCACTCTTCAAAACAACAAATATAATTTTCTGCTGCAAACAGAAGAATTCCAGCAGAACTGTGGTGTAGTCTGTAAAATCAATACGAATCATTTTCAAATTGTTTGCTTGTTGACTTTCTGAGGACAGAACGAAATCCTTAGGGCAACTTAAGCACAGCACAAACAAAATGTTCGACAACAAGAAAATGTTTGGCTTTTCTTCTGCCTCTTGCATTTCACATTTGACCTTTAGAATACTCCTGTCATTTAATAGCATGAAGGGCCATAAAATGTGATGAATAACTAGTACCTTACCCATGGTCATGCTTGTATAGTAGAATTCTGAAACCATCTATGAATTGCATTAATGCTGGTTTAAACATTTTATTACATTATTTTGTGATTTCTTGACTATAGCTTATTTACTGTGAASCATACAATTACGATGATAAAACCCTTCTTCATTTTTGTCCCCAATAGCAAGACAGTAACAGAAAATAAAGTCCAGATATGCAATTTGGGCTGAATTTTTATGTTCTTTTCAATAGGTAAGCTATTTTCATTTTACTGATCATCCTCAAAGTGTTCTTATTTTATCACGGTTCATCTCATGCTGCTTTTACAATGATGGCATGCTCATAACAGTGATTGGATTCTAGGGAGAGAAATATTTACCCCTATTCTTCTAGGACTCTCCTTTTGGTGACTGTTTCAAAATGAATGCTACTGGAGTACTTAAAGAAAACATAAGCAGTCTGAGATTTAATCAAATTATATTAACTTTAAACTAACCACAATTAAGAAATATAAAGCATGTTAAATATTGCTGCTAACTCTATCCTTCTCTCTGGCTCTGGGATAAAATCTTCTATTTTAGCTACACTGKTTTTTTGGCAATATGCTACAGTAGCAGGAGCAGCTATTGCATCACTTAGCCATCAGAAAATAGAACTTCACCTACCTTCTGTGCATGCCTCTGAAGGCTGCTATGGTCCTCAAGGACAGTTTGTCTGAACAACAATATCATCGAGATAAGAAGGTTTACGGGGAGTAAGAAAATTGATAGAGTAAACCTAAGAATGTTTTATTTAATACACCTTCATTTATATTTTGTGCAAATGGAATGAGACTGGAAGATCTGAATTGTGCTACAGAAAGAGAATACTAATACATGTATTTTCCCCAGAGCACCATGTGGCTCTGATCCCAGAATCAGATTTCTAACCTACACATTGTACTCAAATATAAACAGGAACTACCTCTCCCCTTCTTTTAGTCTCCAGCTTTGGAAACATCAGGGCATCTAGTGCTTTTTTTTCAGTCATGCTCTCTTCATCTGTGCTGTGATATGCGAACAGACACATGAGCATGCACGCATTATGCTCACACATAGGGCTTTGAATTAGAGATTCTTTTGCAAGTCTACTTATCAGAAGTCACTAGGATTTGTAATGTGTGTTGATGGTCTGTTGAATGACTTAATAAGCCCAAAGAGCCTATATTTTCAGTGTCATTGTATAAAGTATGATAAACCATATCAATTATGCACAGATAAGGTATTTTTCTTCCACTGGGCAGTGTTTTTCAAAAGCTGCTTCTCACCAATTCACAGTTTTCTTGGATATGATTTCACTGGCAAGCCTGTCCTGTCTGGCACATCTGTGTTGAGGTGTTACCACGGGTAGAGATTAAAATGTTTCAACAAAGTAATTGAAGAATAACATAAATAGCTACTGGGCTCCTGTTTTTAAGGTTTTGGCCATATCCTGTCTTTCTGCTTTTCAATTATTTCAAAGAGCTCCTTTAACATATATTGAAACAGATATATTCTTTTCAAAGCATGGAATTACAGGCTGCAGTTTTATAGCTCACGGCAAGCAACCTAGAGGACTTATTAATATTTGATGAATCCCTCTCAATGTCTCAGCAGTGAAGAGAAGACAAACAACCTGCTGGATGATTGATGCTGTGCCTGCCAAGGAGGAACTTTAAAGCATGATTCTCTCTTACAAAATCTGTGGAAGAAATCCGGTCTAATCCAGTGTGATCCTGCACTAGCAATAGCGTGAGCTGAGTGGAGATGCAATCTGTGCCCTATTGCACAATGGAAAGTGCATTMACAAGTGGTTTAGGTCCTTTAGCAAGGCTTTCAGCTTTCATCTCTGCCTCCTCCCTACCCACAAGGCTCCCTAGATCTCCATGGCACACTGCTCTTTCGCAATGTGTGTTTGCATACCTATGTCAGGCTGCACACAAAAACTTACATTATCACTACTCTTATTTGCTCTCTGAACCTGTAATTGCACAGTCTCCTAATCCCCTTTTTCATTCTTTTTCTTCTCCGAATCATGGACTCTCTGTTTTCTGTGCAGCTGTTTTCCTTTTGTTGTGTTTCTTCTTGCTCCCCTCAGATGTCCTGACATGCATAACCTTTGTCAGATGAGACACRTGACTGGACTTACTAAGTAATCTCCTGTGTGCCTGCTCAAGCCCTAAAAGTCAGCCTTGAGAGATCCTCACCTGAGCATGATGCCATATGGGCAGAAAAGCATTCATCTTTCCTGTGGTTTGATGGTTCGTAGGCAATTGCAGTGTTCTGCAGTCTTTTACTGGGGTAGGGCCATCAAATGGGTGAAGTGAACAAACCTGTATTTTCTTCCAAATGAAATTTTCAGTCACATGGACATCACAAAGAGTCCTTCATATCAAACAGAATCCCTAAACTGCACATGAACTCCTCAAACTACAGTAGCCAAATTGCAATTCTGCTGTGTGCCAAGTCTGCCGCGAATGGGATGATAGTAATATATATTTTAAATGTATGGCCATTTTAACTTCTACAGGAATACTCAACTTCAAATAGGAACAGTTTCAATAAAACACAATTTAATTTCAATTAATACATCTGGGTCCATAAATTTGCCTTTTACTTATTTCATTTTGTTTTCGTAATTGCAACATACTGAAGCCAAAGGGAAAAAAATTCTACTCCAGGGCATAATGAATTATTGATTAATGCAGCTAGATCAGTATGAATCCTTATAGGAAGCCAAAAGTAAATCAGTAAATGAAAGGGTTTTAAATACATACTTAGAAAAAGAGATTTTGGCAAATACTGAAATGAATATAGGACAGAAAAACTTCAAACCATCTGAATTGCTACCCCTATCTGTCCAGTCAGTCCATGATTTAAATAAATTGCAGTTTAGAGCGAATTATGTGGGAAAATGAATCCAATAAAGAAAACAGCTTGTAGAAGAGCTAACACTGAAAATGTGGCAGCATTTGAATCCCGATCATGTGAAAACATTTGTTATACAGATCAGACAAAGGATTTGTGAAGAATGGAAAGACTGAAATGCTGTTCCTCAATAATAGCATTAAATGAATGTCCACTGAAATCAGTGCTTGTACATGGATAATTCATACCAGAAAATGAGAGGTTCTCTTTTATCAGGTCTCAAAGGCAATGTATGGGGATAAAGGGAATTTTTTTTTGCATGTACCACACTGGCCATGCAGTAGTACACTACTGTATATCATAGTGAATTCACAGAATTACAGAATTGTTAGGGTTGGAAAGGACCCCTGGAGATCATCTAGTCCAACCCCCTGCCAAGGCAGGGTCACCTAGAGTGGGTGACACAGGAAAGTGTCCAGGTGGGTTCTGACTGTCTCCAGAGAGGGAGACTCCACAGCCTCCCTGGGCAGCCTGTTCCACTGCTCTACCACCCTCAGTGTAAAGAAGTTCTTCCTCACATTGATATGAAATGTCTTGTGTTTTAGTTTATGGCCATTACTCTTCATCCTGTCACTGGGCACCACTGAAAAGAATTTGGCACCATCCTCCTGGCACCCACCTTTGAAACATTTCCATGCATTAATGAGATCCCATCTCCGTCTTCTCTTCTCCAGACTAAACAGGCCCAGCTCCTGCAGCCTCTCATAAGAGAGAGGTTCCAGACCCTTAATCAATGTGGTGTCTTCTGGACCGTCTCCAGTAGCTCCTTGTCTGCCTGTACTGAGGAGCCCAGAACTGGACACAGGATGTCACAGATGTGACTTCACTAGGGCCATGTAGAGGGGCAGGATCACCTTACTCGGCCTGCTGGCCACACTCTTCCAATGCACCCCAGGGTACCATTGGCCTTCCTGTCTGCAAGGACACTGACACCTCATGGTCAACTTATCATCCACCAAGACCCCCCAGTCCATCTCTGCAGAGCTGCTTTCCAGCAGGTCAGCCCCCAGCCTGTGCTGGCACTTGGGGTTGTTCCTCCCCAGGTGCAGGACCCTGCACTTGCCCTTGTTGAACCATATCAGGTTTCTCTCCACCCAGCTCTGCAGCCTATCAAGGTCCCACTGAATGGCAGCGTAGCCTTCAGGTGGACCAGCCTCTCCCAACAGTTTGTATCATCAGCAAACTTGCTCAGGGTGCGTTCTACCCCTTCATCCAGGTTGTTCATAAACAAGTTGAGTAAGACTGGACCCAGAATTGATCCTTGAGGAACACCGCTGACTACAGGCCTCCAACTGGATTCTGTTCTGCTGATCACAACCCTCTGAGCTCTTCCATTCAGCCAGTTCTCGATCCACCTCACTGTCTGTTCATCTAACCCACATTTCCTGAGCTTGCCTATGAGAATGTTATGGGAGACAGTGTCAAAAGCCTTGCTGAGCCTGAGGYAGACAACACCCACTGTTCTGCCCTCATCGACCCATCCTGCCATGCCAATTCATCCTTAAGCAAGTGCAATTCCTGTTGCATTCAATATTGTTGCTCATGAACACATTATTTCTCTTGCGACTTCCTTAAAAAAAAGAAAGAGAAAAAAGGAAGTTATTTAATTTCAGAAATTGCCTAATATATTGAATGTTGTTCCATATTCCTCCAATTACAGTGACCTCTTCTGATCTCTTTTATCTCCTGTTGTTTTCAAAATGTAAAAAAAAAAAAAAATGTGTAGGTCATAATGCTTGAAGTGATGGTAAATCAGAAAAAAAAAATCAAAGAAAAAAACCTCAAAAATCCCCAACAATAAACCACTTAATTCATCTGCCTTGTGGCCAAACTCTAAGGGAAATTTGTCTCAAGACAGTGTGAGTGACATAATTAAATTGTTTTCTTTTTGCTCCCTTACAGCAGAAATTATACTCCAAGATCCTTCTGTTTGGAAAAAGTGTAATCTGTAATTCTGTGYGTAGAGAAATAGGAAAATATTGATATTCCAGCCAGTAATCATATTCAGAAAACATCAATACGATTTTTTTTTTAGGAAAATAGAGAACAAGAAACATATATAAAACCACATGGATTTGTTAAATTTTCTGTAAATGGTCATTATAAAATTAGGCTTAACATAACTGTTTAGAATTTGTAAGGGCTGTGATACTCCTGAGGACTTCAGGTCAAATTCAGCTGTGAGCTCTTCTGAGTATTTTAATGGCATTAATGTGTGGAGCCTTTCAGAAGAAATGTCTTCTCAGACAGACAGTAYCTGTGGATGAAACTGTTTCTCAATCACAATAGTTAAAATGCTGTCAAAATCATACAGGGACCATTGAAAATTAATGTCTACTCAAGAGTCTACATGAAGACTATTCAGACTACCGGGAATCTGTAAGCAAATCATTAATGTGTCGTGATATCGTTTAAGATTAAATGCKCTTCCACTCTGAAAATGGATTCTGTCAAATAGCATTTTAGCATTACGTGCACTCTGGAACTCAACAGTTTGCTAGTTCTTTGATTTATATATACATTAGAAGGATATATGTTTCTTCCGACTTCAAGCGAAAATTCTTCAGTAGGATATGAAATTCAATTTAATTTCTTTCATCTTTTGAAAACTGCAACTGAGGAAACCAGTGGAGGATGTTGTAATCATAGGGAAATTGGAAGAAAAGTAATCCAAATAAGATGAAGTGCCAAACAAAAGAGAATCATATTGAAACCTTATGCTGGAAGAAAATGAAGATTTTCAGGACAGAATATTTTATTTTCAAGCCTGGGAGAAAAATATCTTATTTTAGAAGGTGTTGGACCTGAATCTTAGTCCAAGATGTAGTCAGCTGTTTTCTTCAGAACTGGTGGCCCAAAAACTTAGCTTTTCACACCCTTACACATGTCCATGTGTGAGGCTTTCTTGTTAGATCCAATCTGCATTTTCCTAATACAATAAAATTAACATGCCATTTCCTCTTTATTCTGCTCAAAGTTTTTGTTTTTCAGAAAAGTGTTCTTTAAACATCCTATTTTTTCAGCAATGGGAAACCAATTTATGCATAGAGTTTGTAAGCTTTCGGTTTATCTTCTAAGCTTTAATTAAATAATTATGGCCTTTAGGAAAACACAACATAGTTAAATTTCCTTTGCATAGATGAGAGTGTAACAGGCGTCCCTAGGGGTCATGAACAAATTAATAAAAGCAAAACAACAACTAAACATTGCTCTGTTTGCGAGTGAAGGGAATTTCATTTACCATAGATGAGCAATGAGCAGAAAGAAATGTAATGATGTAAAGGAACACTTATCTCCAAGAAGTTATGCAATTATAGCAATAAGGAAACAACATTTTAAAAATAAGTTAAAAGTTAAAAATAAGTTAAAGCCTTGCATGTTTATATATCAAGTGACAATGATAATTCACAGCATTAAACCCAATACTATGATAGATAAGATACAATACATGTAAGAGAATCACACTATAAATCCTCTCAGGCAAATTAAATTCTGAGAATGAAACCAATAAAAGGCAAGAAGATATTAACATAACCCTGTAAAATTAMGGGAGAAAAAGCTATTCACCTCATACATAAGAGAAATAATGTAAAGAATATCCCTTTAAATCTGTGTTATGARCAGTCAAATACCTGAAACAATCTCCTGTTATTTTTGAGAGTTTCTAGGAGGAGCTATCTGAAATATTTTGCCATTGAAATAGGGCTAATTAATAGATATTTTAATTTGAATAACATTTTATATTTTACCCAGTCAGCTTGTAATTTTCTCTTTAAAAATGCTGTTTCTGCCCCTTAGTGTGTGGTAAGGATGTTTATCTGCCAAATTCTGAGTTATGTGTTAAGGCCATAAAATTGAAGGATAGCTCTTTTTTTAGCACTCCTATACGCAAAACTGTTGTTTGGCTTACATATTATTTTCCATACTGCTGGACAATGCTTTCAAAGCTTCTTTTCTCCTTCCCATTCCCTAACTTTAAAGAAGTATCTGCCTGTGTGCCAAGCAGCAGCAGCAATCACCGCTGGCACTCCCCTGACCCCATGGAAAAGCTCTGGTGGCTGTGTTGGGGGCAGCTGTAGAGCTGGGGGTACCACCAACCTGGGGTACCCCAGCCTCAAGGCAGCCCAGGAGCTGTGGGTGTTCTGGCTGTGTCCCACAGCAGATACTCGGGAGGGAGGCAAGGAGGGATCTGTTCCAGCAAGCTTTGGGCCATTTGGTTTCCATTCCTCCCCCCCACAGAGCCTAAGGGCAGTTAGTTTCTCTAAGGCCTTGAAGTGACGGTGACAGAGCAAGGATGCAAGAAACGAAGAGATTCACATGGGAAAAAGTGCAGAATTCATAGAGAAAGTCACCATCATCATAAAATTTCTTCTGCCGCATAATGTTCAGCTGGTAAATCATGGGACTCCTCTGCAGGGAGAGCTTTACTGATGAGGCAGTTCTTGAAATTTGTGGAGATTTCCAGCACTCCTCTGCAGGGAGAGCTTTACTGATGAGGCAGTTCTTGAAATTTGTGGAGATTTCCAGCAAAAGTCTTCACACTTACCAGTAGGAATGGATTTTTGGGAGGTTATGTTGTTCACTCTCCCCATTTATACTCTATATTTTGGGATGTACCAATATATGCTATTTTTGAGAAGTTCTGCTAGCTAAGTCTTTCTGTCATAGCAGACATAAACCCTGACAACTTTAAGCAATCATCCACGTAACGTGTGTACGTGGATTTCCCAGGGAGGTGGATCTTCTTGGGAATGCACAGAGCATGCAATCATAGGAAGGACCCTCATTTTTTCGGATCGAGGCAGAAGTTCCTATTTGCACCTGCCTAGTCAGACTTCACTAATTAGAGCACTAAAGAAGGAGAGTGGTAGAATTTTATTAACAGTTGCCTTCTACTTGATACTGTGGGCAAACAACTGGCAAACTCRGCTTGCCAGAAGCAATCTCTGTGCCCAGCAAGTACACAGGCATGATACAGGTCTGGGGGACAAAAGACAACCTTTCCAGTGTCTTTCTTCCAAATAGTATCTTTAGTCTCCATGTGCAGAATCAAGTAGCCCATGTAAGAAAAATGTTCATATTTATTTAACTGTCAGTAAAACCAGAGCTGTGCTTTCAATTCTCAATTTTCAATTTTTCTTTCCTGAAGAGGTTGCTTCTTCAGCTCCAAGTCAACAAGTCCCAGAACACATTTTCACTCAGAGTTCCGCACACTAGATGGTCAAGAGTGCTTTTGGAGCTCTGCTTGCATGTTGCTCAGGCAGGGTTATCTCATGGGGAGCAATACATAATTTATGTCTTCTAACACTCTTTTAATACCATAAAGGTTCTCTGTTCTTATGAATAAAATGTATTCCTGAAGTTATTATATTGCTAGACTTGGAAAGTGTTAGTCTCTCCTCTGCTATCAATGGAAAAATCTCCTTGACAAGTTTTCCTGCTGCCTCTGCCTGTGGTCTCTCAGCTGCAGCTAATTGCTRCCAGTTACACAGGCAAGAATAAAATGATGATTTCCCCTTGTCAAAAATTTCTGAACCACAAACCACAAATATGAGCAGAATGAACAGCTTCTAGCTTATGATACTGCATGTCCTAGAAAGAAAAAAAAAATTAAAAATGTGGTTGATGTACAGATTGTTGTTGCTGCTTATCTCTCTGCCCAGTGCCTTGAGTGCTCTGCACTGTCACTTCCATCTCTTCTCCCAGCCCTTGATTCCTCCCATTGCAGTGTTGGGTCTGTCACTGGTAATTACCCATCATTTGAGCACTGACACGTAACTACAAGCAGAGGACACCTGATCTGTCATTGTGCTTGCTGATGAAATGTAGTGGTGTTGTACATATCACAGAACTGCCAGATAAAGTCCAGACAGCTTGTTCTGTGCTAGGGATGTTAGCAAGCTGAATGTGAATAAAAGAAGAGGGAAATACATTTTAAAAGGGCACAGTTAATTATTCAAGGATTTTTATTTTTTTTTTTTACTGATGAAAGCATTGTAAAAGGACTTTTTTTTTCATATTTTGGAATAAATCASAGAAAACACAAATTCAGACGTGATCTTCAGAAGTTTTGGGAAGCTACTGAACCAGATAATGARTAGGAACCATAACATAGATCTTCTCTGACCCAGTACATCTAAGGAATACATAAATCAAGGTCAGAACAAACCATACAGGCACTATAGATTGAATAATTAATATTTATGATGTAATATCTATCTTCTTGTGGTTACTCTAAAAAAAAAATGTTTAATTTGTTGAATATATCACTCCATTGATCATTTTTTAGGTTTTAATTATAATTGTAATCTCCAAAACACCAAGTGAAAATATACATATATATTCATATTACTCTGCTCTGATTTGTGTTTAAGTTCTCAAATATTTCTCATATTTCTTCCCTTTAGCTGATAACATTGTGGAATGCCTTATTGATTGTGGCTTGCCATCATTCTCATAAAAGCATAATCCTATTGATGTCATAACTTATTTCTGAGGTTGTTAGACATCATGCTCTGGATTAGAAATGTCTTTAATTTAAGTAGCAAGAACACAGACAGCCRTAAAAACCTCAAAACAGCAAATCTAGCTTAATTTGTTGTGACAGAAAGTGAAGATGAAGGAATTAAAACTGCAATGACTCTAATTTGAACTGTTGTAAATGTTCTGGCTTATGTGGGTTGAATTTGAATTACATAAAATCAAATTAATTTCTTTCATAGTCTTTTCTGAGAACTGTAACTTCACTCAATATATTTAAGCAGTTTGGTGAAGAGATTGGGGTAATAGCAGTGTATTTGAAAAAACAAACAAGAAGGCAGATATAACTTAAGAGAAATACAGTCTTTGTAGATTAAGTTATTGTTAAATAAATCTTGCAAAGTCATTCAGCCACCCATGCCACGAACAATAGTCTCTCCCTCTGGGACTCTGTAGGGTAGAGATCTCCTGGTTTAGCACCAATGCACTTGCACAGGTAGCAGCGATAACACATCTGCCATAACCAACACAGCCTCAGTTTTCTGCAGAGCTTGTCTGTGAAGTAATTTCAAATTAGGTCTTGGAGCACATCAAATGGCTTTATTGTTAAGCATGGATTGTTGAAATTGTCACTATATCTGATGCAGTGTGGCACACTGAGCAGCAGAAATGAGGAAAACAAGGAAGAAATGGAATGTCTTTCTCTTAAGTAAAAACATTATGCCTCACTTCTGCATTTCAGGAAAACTCACAGTACGAGCTGATAAATCCTCTGGAGTGTTTATGAATATGTGTATGATTTGCTGCAGGGGAATAAGGGATTGGCAGGAGTGCTGCAGATGTGATCCCACTTGTTTCTGCTCACTGGCAGCTGACAGCTTTAAAGAGAGTTCTTTCTTTTTTACTCCGAGTATCTGCTCACATGACTCAGGTGAACACAGAGGGCTGAGGATTTGCGTTAGGTTGATATGGTGTTTGCTGATTCACGTGAGTGGATAACCACGAACAACAAGGAAGTGCTATCTTTAAAAAGATGAGTGGTAGTGCTGCCTAATAAAAACAAGATCCTTTTTTTTTTTTTCATGCCATTACCTTTGCTTTCTACAGCAGTGAAGGTGTAAAGATGAAGATTATCTTACAAATCAAGCAAATAAACTATAGATGTAAACACTGCAAACAGTGGAAAAGGTTGTTATACAATGAAAAGTAGAGAATAGGCAGGAATAGGTAGATCAGGGAAGGTTCAGCTGCTGAACCTGCGGATTTTTTGCATCCTGGTCTACAACACATCTGGTCTTCCATCCCAGTCACCTCAATGCCTCGTATGGTCAAAGGTTAGTCAGACTATTTCTCTCCATTGACTATAATGGAAATATAATCTTAATTATGAAAACTCTAAATTACTGTAGAGTAATGGACAATTATCACCTATTAACTCTTTAATAGCATCTACAACAAATGAAAGAAATCCTGCTAACAGTGGGTGGAAATTTGATTATATCTTTACTTAACAGCATGCAGCAGGCATACTTATAAAAAACATCATTCTCTGATATCACAGTTAAGTCATACTTAACATTTGGATTCACTTGGTTTTCAATGTAATAAAAATGGTCATAACAAACTCTGGTATGAATGTGGTATTAACCCCCATTCCCAAAGGTACTCTGTCATTCAGCGATAGTGAAAATTCACTTAACACTTAAAACAAGATGGGCCCATGTAAATCTGTACTGAATTATAAACTGTAATATAAAACAATGTCACAAGGCAATTTCCATGCTTTCAAGGAGAACAGCCTAATTTCCTAATTCATTACATGCTGCTGCACTCCGACTGATACACGTGTTACTGAAATTACTCCATATTTATCTATAGTAGTCAAAAGCTTTAAAAGAAATCTTGATTTCTTATAAACACAGCTCACTGTGCTGCTCTGTCTTTCCTAGCTTTTTACTTTTCCCATTAGTAATCTTCACCTTTTGCCCTGTAATCTTCAAAGTTTTTCCCACCCTTTGTAGCTCATCAGAATGGATAATTAGTGTAAGTGAAAGGCTATGTTGACACAGCAACTGGTAAACAAGTGTGTCATCCTACCCCTAAGGGGAAGGGAGCACCCAAGATTCGTAGATGCCCACGGTTGAAAAGGAATGACAAAAGTCAGAGGGCCCGCAAAAACTCAGAAAGTTTTATTAGTAAAGTAAATACTTGTCACGGAAATTGGTATAAGTTAGTCCCTTATCTTCTACCATGAACACAYAGCAGTGGATTTTGAATGTGGGGAAGCATGAAAGAGAAGAAAGAGAGAGAAATTAAAGAGAAAGAAAGAAAGAACATACATCAGTCCTGGATACAGTGTCAATCCAGGCGATGGAGTGTTCAGGGTCCTGGAGACTCCCCTTGGGCTTTGCGGGGATACTTTTTTGTTTATAAGTTTCCCCACGCGGGAGATAGGTTTCTTGCTTTCTGTGCGAATTAGTTATCATGTGCAGTTTGTTCTAGACATTTCTGGAAATGTATCAGAGGAGTTTTGGGATCATTGATGATCTTAATCCCCCTGAAGCCACTTCTTGACCTCATTTCTGCCCTTGCGCTGTACTGTGCTGTGGTTATCTCCAGGGGCCAGAACAAGGATGTTTGTCCCAGAAAAGTCCTGCCCTGCCTCCATATGGCCCCTTCTTCAGCCACATCCTGTTCTTTCTCACAGTGCATTGTTACCAACAATCCTTGGTTGGCTCCACAGCCATCCTGCCATCAATGTTTGAGACACACATTTTCTCCCTTCTTTTCTAGGCTTTTGCAAGGAAGAAGCTGTGATGCCTTTTTCAACCTAGAAGAGAAACAACACACACATTCTAGAAAATATTAGTATAGGAGGCAATAAAAGAGTGGATCTTGGAACTCTGGGGGTAGTTATGGAACAATGTCCACAAAAGCCCACCCCCCCAGTGGTGAAAACAGTTTTATAAGTATGGCAAATTATCATAATTGACAAATAAGTACCAATTAGGAGGACAAGTGGTGATGCAATTCCACCCAGGTCAAGCCCCTTCTCTGGAGCGCAGCCTTGGTACTAGCTGTACCTTGCTTATGAAAATGTGTTTTGAAGGGTTGCTTTCAACCTTGGTAGTCAGGAAGAACCAAGATAGGACAGGGGTCCTGGAATTTGTTTTGTCCTTCTGCCTAGGGAACGGGCATGGGAAATTACTGTGAAAAATAGCCATTAATACAATAGGCTACAAAGAATACAGAGAATATGTAAGAAAATAAAAGGCAAAAGCCCAAATGGCATCAGCTGGTTCAGCTTGGCTTTCTCTGCACAATATTGTATTGTGCTAGAGATACAGAGGTATCCCTTCCCAGTCTGCTAACCCGAAAATTTTTTCCTTAGCGTTGAAGAAGAAAAAAATACTTTCTGTGACAAATACAGTTTGCTATCAATTTTATCAGAATCATTCATGACTATACAAAGCAGAAGCCTGCACCACACCACAATATTTGAGGTACACCTCTTCAGCATCCTAGTAAAAGTCTAAGTCTATGGAGTTACTTTCAGGATCCAGCTTAAAGCATTGCTGGCAAATAAAACAATCTGAACTCCTCTTCAAGTTTATTCTGAACTGTTTCAAGTATAGGAACACTTACAAGTACTTATCTGCAGCATTTTAGATGCACCTCTGTCTCAGGCAGCGGAATTACTTTAATTGAAAGCACCTGCCTATTGTTCATGCTGCCATGGTGACACAGCAGTTACAGAAATTAGTAAAATGTGATCATCTCCCTCTATTCTACATTTTCCTTTGCCTTGTTCCACTTACTCTGTGGCATAAGTGTAGTGGTTTGTTTTGCTGCACTTGAGTACAGGACAGGATGTACCCAACGACTTCCTTCGAGACTTCCCCGGATAAACGTTGCATGTACTCCATCACCTGAACTCTAGGGAAAATGCTGCTGAATATTTAGTTTGTTTTCCAGTTACTTAGCTAAACAGTGGTCTAGACAAGTCATGTATCTATATTTCTCGCTCATTTCTGTATGAGCTTCACTAGAATAAAGAATGCACGAGAAAGCCTCTCTTCAACAGAGAWTGAAACATTACTTTCCTCTTATATCTATCAAAAATGTAAGCTATTATGAGAAGTCTGGATTGAGGGGTCTTTTTTTTTTTTAATGTGTATATGATGATTGTAAGCATATTTTAGAAAGGATGTGTCATGAAACCTGGAATATCTGCTCAAACTAAGTTTTCCCTGTTTCATTCACTTTACTTGAATTAGCTAACAAACAATTCAATTGCAGTTTCATTAAAATAGTAATTTTGAGAAAAAGTTTTTAAAACCCTTTTTTATTTGGTGAAAATTGCATTTTGATGTTTCCACACTATATGTTGATTCACTTTTTTCACTGCAAATCTATGTCAACTACAGAGAGAAAAAAGAAATAAATTAGTRGAAGAAGCTAATCTGCATATGTGATACCGAGAAGGCTAAAGGTAGAAACTCACTCTCTTTTCCAGAGTTTGTAGTGACTTGTCAAACTCTAGTAGCCTGTCTTTAGGACGTAGTATTAATTATTCTCAGAATAGTCCTAAGGTTTCTGTTTTTCTGTTACATTTGATCATCCTAATCCTGGTTCTTCCTGGCCTCAGCAGATAATGGTTGTGTCTTTGCCCTATAACTTCAAATAAAGCAGGTTCTCAGCTGTGTAAGAAGGGAATGTACTAGGTGTACGAGCAAGGGGTTTTGGCTGAAGATGGGCAACACCGTGAAAAATGAAACAGCAATATTCATACAAAAGAGAAGAAAAACTGTGAAAGAAAATATAACCTTGATGTTGAACAAACTTAGCTCTGTGCAGATCATAATACGGGACATGAGTAAACTTGAAAGGTTCTGAGTTCTACACTAGAAGCTGGTTCTAGAAATGAAAAACTTCATTGAGAAAAAATAGATATCAGTTGAGTTCTAAGTTCTGTCATTGATTTCTATAGCTAGTTGTTTAGAGTCAAAAGGAACAAACACAGAAAATCCAGGATTTGCTGAATCCGATCAGGTTTTAGTGCCTAAATTCCAAACATGAAAAGTTTGGTGCTCTGGGTCTATCCACATCTGGAGTTACTTTAATCTATCTCATTTCTCCTGGAAAGTAGAGTTTCACTTCTGCATCCACTAAAAAAAATTTCTACATTCCCTTTATAAGCCAGTTCAGGGAAGAACACAAATCTATGATACCAGAAAGACAGAGTGCAAGAACACTTATGACTCAAAGTTGGAGGTTAAGACCCTCACAGGGAGAGTCTGACATTCCACCTTTGGAATAATGTCTATCTCCATACTGTGCAGTGAACACTTTAATAGAGCAAAAACAATATCAGCAGCAGGAAGCAGGTACAGTCTCTACCTTTTTATTCCTCCAGATGAAAGCCCTGGGTATAAGGTTTTAGAATTTTTCATCTTTAAATGACCCCATTAATTTTGCATTTTTTTCTGTCCAGAAGCAGAATTTCTGCAGGAATGATACCAATTCTCTTTCAACTTTTCACCAGTTTTCAAAGATTAACCAATTCTAAACTGCTCACCTACTCCCTGATAGCAATGTGAATTTTTATGCTTCTACTGCGGTTGCATCTTTTACAAAATATTTATTTTGCCATCTCAGTACTAAAATTCTGTAGCATGATTGCCAGGTAGTTACAGGAGTTTAGTAATCTGAAAATTTAGTATCTTGATTGATCAGTAGGATGTAAAATGATGGATAGCCTCTAAGGTAACAGTGAAAGTGTCACGGCTTGACAATGTCAGGTACTGTAGACGTGAAAAAGGCAGCAGTGTCCTCAGCGTTGACTCACCCATGAACTCAGCAGCGACGTGACAGACTGACACTGAGAAAACAATTTGGTGTAAAGCAGCAGGACTTTCTAAAAAAATACAGAAAAGAAAAAGTGGAGATCATGATATGGAGCAAGTAGGGTAGTGGGAAATGGAACACAAAATCTCACAGTTGCCTGCAAGTAATGTTGATATTGCACCATTTTTCAAGACATGGAGCCCAGTGAGGAACAAGGGATGACTCTCTACCACACAGTAAACTGTGTCTTCTAAGCTTATGTGACTTCTGTGATTGTGGACTGCACAGGTGGAGGACAATGTTCTGAAGACAGATATTTTCAAAGAATATAAATATTAAATAGATATACTCAGAAAAAAGAAGTCAGAAATAATGCTGCTATTAAAGCTTTCTAGTATAGGCATGGCCTCAGATTGCTTACTGAATTTCCCTCACTATTTCCACACTATTTTTTTTTTCTGAGAGACCTATTTCAACATATTTCTCATTTTGTGTTTAGAGAGAATAGGACTGCAAAATAGATAAGAGTCTCAACTATGGAAATAAGCCAGAATCCTGGCTTAAAAATATGTGGGGCTATAAATACTACCTTCCATAGGATTTATATCACTTTGTAAGGCCTGTCACTCTTTTTCCATGAAATCAGAAAGACGCTGGTAATTACAGATCTGCTTATAACAGCAGCTCCACAATCTGATATGAAATATCTGCCTGTGATGCACTGTTGCCCAACAGCTCTTCTGGGAAGTAACTAGGGATAGGCARGTAGTGTCAGTGAAAACCTTTGGTTTAAATAATAAAACAAACAACCACTTGGCTGCTTTCAGTTTTCATTCTTTTTCTGTTTATGCCTTTTTCTTGGAATCTTTATTACTGTTACTTTTATTACCGTTACTATGGTGTATAAATTCACCCAGCTACCTCTCCGAAATTTGTTTGAGTATCTTGTTGATTGCAGCATCAATAAAAAACATTGTATTAAACTGGAATTCCTGGTTATTTAAGTGTGGGTAACTCTGTCCTTCACTGTGTACTTTAGGAGTGACAGCACCTACCTTTTCACAAGCAAGCCACTAACTGAACTAATCTCTAAACACTTGCGTAATTGAAAATTTATTCAATTTCTGTCATTTTCTGCATGACATTAAATTAAAAACTTGAGAAAACAAGATTTGTGAATGACATCTTTAAATTGATATATTTTTCATCTCCGCTGTAGTGCTCAAAGGCTTGTGCCCAGTTATTGACTATTTTAATTTATAGAGAGGGAGATCAACTGAATGGATGGATTATGGAGATTAGCTACTTGGATATAATTGAAGCTCTTGTTCTTTATTTAATGTGATAGTCTCTTTCCTAAAGAATTATGAAAATGACAGCACCTGTACTTGCTGTTTGTTGTTAAGCTCATCTGCATTTTTTCAATTACAAAACAACTCATCCTAGAAACCCAAGGGAATGTGAATTATTAACTGAGCTAAGACACACTTGTACTAAAATCTTATGGGAAATCACAAGATTAATATCAGCTATGCAGTGAATATGTCTTTTGAGTTTCATTCAGAAAAGACAGAGACTGCTTCTTATATATGAATACATGATTTACTTATAATATACTCTGGTTTACTGTGCTGAATTTTATATACACGGCAAATATTAGTCTATTCAAAAAAATTTAAATTATCTCAAAAAATCATCTCTATATGTTAATAGACACTATAATACAAAAATCATACTTTATTATATATGGAAGACACTTGCTTTAGACTGTTAAAATTAATAAATAGACAATTTAAACCCAAAAATGTTATATATGGAAAGTACCGACTTTTGACTATGATGACTGTTTTTCAGAAATATTGAATTATATACATATAAATTTGAAGTAAACAAGACTTTAACACTAATAGGTTTAAGATTTCACAATGCACTGCAATGTTCCCCTGTGATGTTATGTTTCTCACCAACTTTCAATGGATAAAACCATGATGCCATAAAATCATAGGAGATTGGAATATTTATTTTCATTAAAAACGTGTTCTAATTAAACAGAAAATGAACTTGTACAGCCTGATCTTTTGCAACTTCATATTTGGACAAAACAAATCTACACAATCTTGTATTTAAAAAAATAATTTTTAAGAAAATGTGTTTAGCAGGAAGCTTGATGACATTTGTTTACTAAGATCCCTAATTAGCAGTCCTAGAAAATAACAAGTCCCTAACCTACAGTTTCTTATTATCACTTCTTCAACATTGCATGCTATTAACTGAATCTGTGCCTTGAGCTTCAGCAGGTTTTACTTTCTRTGTTGCAGATGATGTCGTTCCCAGAGAGGTTTCTTGAGACAGAGCCACCGGCAGAACAGGCAATGCTGCGTTATAATAAAGTCTGCCAGACACTGAAGACCTAAACCTTGCCTACAGAAACTCAGTCCAGTTCTGAAAAGGACCATGACCAGCCTCAGTGGTGACTTGGAAAAGGGAAAGGTGTTCTCCATGCTTACATTGTATTACCTGGACTATATGTAACACACCGAGCTGTAAAAATGGGAGCTGAAGAGAGGAAATGCCATAACATTTCCTCTTTGCCTGTAAATTAATACCTGTGTGACTGGAGGCAGAGACAATGGTAGGTGGAAAGAAAGCAGGTAAGAAGGGATTCATCCCTAGGAAATTCGCCTTTCAAATATTCATGGAAAGAAGACACTCACCTTCTCTTACTTCAGTCTCCTAAATTTTCCATAGGACTATATGGAAGTTAATTACCCTTGAATTCAATATGGTCCTTTGACTTTGTACGATGTACACTTCTTTACAGAGACTTATTTGGCTGTTTACTCCTCTTGCTCCCTTTAAATCCTACTAATTTCTATATGTTTTCCTGCCATAATGCATGCCTCTTTCTCTGAAATTCATTGGAACTGGGCTGTGCCATGCAAGTCACTTTGGTTTTTGTTTTAACCTTTCACAATGCTACAAAATAATTTCCTTCCAGTAAGTGAGAATGGATGCAATGGTTAGTGAAGGACAGGTTACTGACTAATATTTAAAAAGCACAGYACAAACAAAGGGTATTTAAACACTGATTTATTTTGATTTCTGCAACATAATTCCTGCGAGGAACTACGTTTATGTAAGTGGATCCCTACTACTATACATTTTCCCAACATATATATATTGCATTGACCTCCTATGACTATCTGTAAGATTTTCCCTGAATGCAGCTCAAACCATTCTTGCTCTTCCAASAAGTCATTACTTCTCTGATATTGCAAGAAAGACCTAAGCAGTGTACAAAGCAGAGCTGATAAAAATAACATACAGCTCTTTCTCTGATGACTTGCTGTGTTTGTTGTTGCAAGGAATCAAGTTTCTGATGCAACCCACAACTGAAGAAGACAGTARGACCTTGTAATCTTTTTGAGTATCAGTGTTGAATGTGTCATATGCCACAGTATGCTGCCTTCCCTGGTTTTGGTTTGTGTGATGCTCACCCATTCCATCGTGAGCCCTTGCATATGCTGTGTGAAACACTGCCGAAGCATAACGAAAACTCCTTCTATTCTGATTATACTAGAGATTTCAAATATATAAATGTATAAATGATGTACAAGAGAAAACCAAGAGGGGTGATTAGATAATCTACTGTATCACATATTTCTGTAAATAAAGTATATAAATTATATGACTATTAAACCCTTACCAAATAACAGCTTGCCTAATTAGGAAAAAAATCATCTCTACCCCTATTGTTTCAATTAAAGAAGCTATTTTTCGTTTCCCATTTGAAACCATCTTGCATAAAATGATTGGAGAAGAATGCCAGCTGCGTTGGTCTCCTGGGAAAATCCATGGAGATTTTACCAGCATGAAACCCGATCGTTCTTCTGCAGGTGCTATAGCTATTGAAACCCTTCATTAGTATTTCTAAAGTGTTCCAATTATACAGTGTCACTTCCAGTTATTAAAACTTCTCCTCCTTTCAACTTTTCAATAAGGGTTTGTTGGTTGGGGGTTTTTTGTGTTCCCAGGCAGGGACTGGGTTGCAGAGAAAACTGAATTAATTGATTTGTGAAATGGGTGGTGACTGCTGAGTTATGAGACTTTCAGTAAAACCTAGGTAAGCTATTTATACTCTTACCTGAGTGTTTTATCTGTTATTTAGGCCCTTCCTTGTACCTCAGCTCTTCTCCTTCCAAAGGCAGTGGTACCTTAGGTTTTAACTTTCATATTTTTCAAATTCTGTACTGCCTAGTATGTAACTCTGAAGTTTCTTGTAGCCTGTTAACTTCTGCTCTCTCATGCTAGGTAGACATAACAAAGCCTCTCCAGGCCTGCTCTCCAAGGACACTCAGACTGTCCTAGGCTCAAAAAGTATGAACCAAAAGCTTCTAATGGGGGAGCAAGCTTGGGGAAATTACATCATTAACTGAAGGTTTAATTGGAGAATTAACCCTGATATGCCAATGAACCAAGCTTATAAAAGTGTGAAGAACTCGTGACCTGTTGTTCATCTTGGGGTCCATTTYGAGAGTAGCCTCTGGCTCCCCTTTGAAGGCCTTTCAAATAAATACCTACCTTTGTTCCCTTACTCCTGTCTAGTCTCTGTTTTCAGGTGGCCTCTCAAGGCATCAGTTCGACACTTCTTGCAAAATAACCAGACTCCAGTGGGAGCTAGAAGATGTTTCTTGCTCTAAATATCTTGGCATASGGAACATTCCTACTGGTTGAGATTGCGGTTACAGCTAAGAAGCCAGGCSTCCCAAATCATGGAGCAGGGCTCTTCGCAGTATACAATGATGTGAGAAGCATACATCCTCTTCTCAGGAGGTGACATGAGAAAAGAGATTGTACTTTGAGTTGCGAATAATCCTAAAAAAGCATGAAAACTTAGTCCCATAACCAGATATCCACCTGAGAATTCCATTGTGTTCTTGCTTATCTCATGCAAAAAACCCCAATTCTTCTGGGTAGAGTGCAAATGCAATGTTTCAATTGCATAGGAAATGCTTTGGTATCAGGCGGGTTTCTAGCACACCCTGGTGAGGTAAGTGGAATACTTGGGATCACTCAGGTGTGTGAGTTTCACTCACATGCCTCTGGAAGCTGCTAAGTGCTCTTCGGACCTTGGCCCAACTGCTCCACACAGCACAGAAGTGAAATTAAATGAAATTGCTCACTGTAAATGGTTTGCTAAGATTAGGTTTAGGAAATGTCACTAAGCTTTAGCCACAAGAGGAGAGGTGCACTATAAAAAGAGAAATTTTTATTAAAAGGGAAATTTTCATAGAAAGGGAAATTTTCACCAAAATGGCAGTTTTATAAATTATACTCTAAAAAGGCTGAAGGCTTTTATATGCACTTTCACGTTTAATGCTTAGTTTGGCCCCCGCTCCTCAAGCAGCATTATACCAAATTTTTCTGGGCAGTCACTGCCACACTTTTCTCATCTGTTTAGCCATCTGGGTCCTGTGGTGACATATCCATGGTCTATCATAAAAGAGAAGTGCCTGGTCTTTTCTGTGAGCTGCCACACGCAGGGCTACAGAGGCAGCAGAGGAAGGAGTAGTGTGCTGGAAAGGTTTGTGAAACTACTGGGCAGCACTGCTTTGTGCTACTGAAGAGATCGGCTGCAGCTGGAGGAGAGAATTAACTTCCTTGGGAAGAGAACAAAGAAAGGAGATGACATTTAACCAACAGGGAAGAGACAGGGAAACAAAGTAACTGTGGAAGGGCATGGTTGATATTTCCACTCCCAGTTCTGGCAGCAGGCAATCGCATCTGAACTGTATTCTCTTCATTAAAAGGCTATTCCAGGAAAGCAGAGGTAAAAAATAACTATTATGAAAGATGTTAGCAGGACCCAATTGTAGCTGACTCCAGAATGGATGGGTCCAAAATCTTGATCCCTGAGTACCAAGGAGATGAGGGCTGAACCCAGAGTCCTGGTGCTCACAGGATTCTACCTGCACACATCCCTGAAGGGCACACTTCTCTTTAGCCACAACCCAAGGGTGCTGGCAGCAGTTATGGGCAAAAATGTCCCATGGGAACACTAAAAGGCACCAAGATAAGATTAACCTTCTGAATGCCCTGGTGGCCCATTAGACAGACTGGTGCAGCACACGTGATTACTCTCCAGACAAGGCACTGCCTCCGCAGAGGGTCACTTGGGAGCCTTACAGAGTGTGCTGGTTTTGGTTGTGTAGAGTTAATTTTCCTGACAGTAGCTGCTATTGGGCTTTGTTTTCAGTTTGGACTAAAAAGAGCATTGAAAACCAAGGGGTGGTTTAGTTGCTGCTGAGCAGTGCTCACACAGAGCCAAGGCCTTTTCTGCTTCTCACCCCATCCCACCAGCGAGGAGGCTGGGGGTGCACAAGGAGTTGAAAGGGGACCCCAACTGWTATATGAGGGGTATCCCATAACCATATGGCATCACGTTCAGCTCTAAAGAGAGGGGAAATAGGAGGAAGGGGGCAGGTGTTAGAGTGGTGGCATTTGTCTTCCCAAGCCACCCTTGCATGTGATGGAGCAAGGCTTTCCTGGAGATCACTGAACACCTGCCTGCCCATGGGAAGCAGTGAATGAGTTCTTTAGCTTGCTTTGCTTGTGCATGCACCTTTTGCATTCCTTATTAAATTGTCTTTCTCTCAACCCATAAGTTTTCTCACTTTTACCCTTCTGATTCTCTCCCCATCCCACGAGGCAGGAGTGGGGGAGTGGATGGATGGGACCGAGTTGCTGGTAGGGGTTAAATCCCAACAAGAACCAATGGACAGGGCTGTTAGTACCCTTGGCTCCTGGTTAGTGATGAATTTTTCTTCTCTAAGCAAACTGTCTGTGGGAGATGACTAGTGTGTCAGGCAGTAACCTCATTCTGAGCTCTCACTGCCATAGGTTCCCATCTTCCCTGCTCAGAGCAGGTCCCCAATCACAGCACTGACTGCAACTGCAGATGAGTGCACAACATGCTTTATATCTTCATGGTCTTCAATACTTTCCATGCACAGCTCCTACATATGGCAAGATGGGGTATATGAATTTCTAGCTGGTGAATTTAAATCTACTGACACCGGACTGTTTTGGGGTATTTTTAATCTATTGGTTGATGAATAATTTAAGTCAACATGTCTGTTTTTATAACTACTTACTGAACTGGACCAGAGTGCCAATCTGGCTGAAAAGCGACCTGCCTAGAGCAAATCAGTCAGGGCAGCCCCTCATTTTGACTTACCAAGTAACAACACAAGCAGTTGTGCCAGGACAGTACAAAAGCTAATTTGTGGACAGAAATGAGTGGCTGGGTTGCTTTTGTTTGTTTTTTTTTCTTCCTGGAGGTGCTGGCCTACGATGATCTGATGGATGTGCTGAACTGCAGCCTCCGTTGCCTACTGTGCAGTGCCTTCAGCACAGATCCCAGACTGTTGGGGTTTTTTTAACCACTACATGAAAACTACTGCTCTCGGCATAAAACAGAGCAATGGCATGGCCTTGTGCTTACTCTGACTTCCTGTGAGTAAAACATGTCAGGATAAACTGCTCCACTGAGGGTGTTTCTGGTGGATAAGACATTGAGTGAGAACTATTTGGGTTGTACTTAGTTGGCACAACTGATACTAAAACTGGCAAACACAGTGACCCGAACAGAAAGAATACCTCTCAAAGCATGACTCTGTGAAGGACTGCCTAGAGACATATGATGGTCATAAAGTGCTCTCTTAGTACCATTTCATTCCAGAAAAGAGGGAGCACTCTGCTGAAAACCAGAGGAGATATCTCAGTTACAGCCAGAGCCACTGTAGTGTTTACGCAGCCCAGGAGCAGACACAGGGATTGTTCACCATCCCCAGAGATTCTCCTTCCTCAATTTCTGAAAAGAATATAATATGAAAAATACTTAGCAAGAAGTAAAAGACCTTGTAGGAGTAACCATAAGGAGAGCTTAACCTTGATAAATTCAGCCCTGAAAGAGCATAATTTATCGTCAGCTCCAAACCACCACCATTAGCATGGTACTAAGGGATCATATGCCCCCCAAAAGACACTTATACGAGTGGTTTATGGCATAATTCTGCCACCTTTGCTCATGCTGCCTGGTGCTTTACTCTACCAGTAAACCCATCCCCACAGACTCCAGGGGGCTTCTCACAGAATTAGAAGCCCCTGATTTCCTGATGGGTCAAGTCAGCACTATCAGGTTTTTAGAAGGGAACAGGAGGGAAGAATGTTTCCTCATTTCTGATGCATTCCTCAATTTGAGTGTGTCAACAGATGGAGTAGGGATTAGTGATAAAATAATGTGGCCTCTTAGCTTATGTAAAAAAGCAGTCTTAGAATGCTGTGGATTTTGCGATGGCTCATTAAATGTACTCATGCAAACTAAAGGGTGCTTACAGTACAAATAAAATGCTCATCTTCAGTGAGTGTTTGCCTTTGATAGATAATGTCAGGGCAATCCATGAATGTTTAGAGAAACATGCATAGAAATGTTGAAAAAGAAGTAAAATCTGTTATTTGCTCTTCGTGATCTAGCCTGAAACTCTATCTGTTGACGTGTGGCAGGAGTTACCACTGCTCACTCTGCGTTTCACATCCTGCTGAGACTGTCTAATAGCCTTTTGCAGACTGACATATGTTCCCCACCTTGCGTCTGAAGCAGGGCTCGTGTGGCTGTGGCTGGTGTGGCACAGGGAGCAGAGCCCTGCTCCAGCTGCACAGCAGGGTCCGTGGTGCAGGGGGAGTGTAGCTGCAGCTTGCAGCTTGCAGTCTTGGTGTGCTCCTCGCCAGGCTCCGTTACACCAGGGACCAAGCTCAGGTAGCTCCACAGGCCCACAACCTCAACCTCTGAGCATGCAGGTAAAATGTCAGATAAAAATTATTGCTTTTACCAGTAAAATATACATGGTAAGGGCCCAGATTCATGGCTGGTATTTAGCGTTAGTCATTCCTACCATGATGTTGATGCTGTTCCTCTCCCTCCTTTTCCAGCCCCTAAGCGAGGGGGCTGTCTTCGCTTTTCCCCATAGGGCACTTTGAAACTCCTTTTATGAGCCYAAGCCAATGACTGATATGGGTGAAAAATGCCTGGGGAAAGGCAGTATTTTCTGCATTTCAGTCATTTGCTTGATTCAATTCACAGAGGCAAACACATTTGAAATCATTTTGTAAGGAAATAAGTCCTTATGCTCAAGCTGCAGAAACGCTAAGATCACATTGCTCTTAGCCAAGACAACAGCACTCTATACAAATGCTGCCCACTCTTCCCAGTGTTAACATTTCCCAGCTAACCACCCATGGGCAAGTTGACCTCCGTGCAGGAGAACTACTGCTGGCCTGCAACGCAGATGATGAACTGATGGCACCAGGAAGTTTCCTCACGGTTAGAAGTGTTCTGTTCTTGGAGAGATACTGTAAAGATGCGAGTGCTACACACCTCCATAGCAGGGGGTTTCGTATCTGAAGGATGCCTTACAGGGCTAGGAGCCAGGTGAGTTGAGAAGCCCTGTCAGCTGAGGGTAAGGCACAGTTCTGTCGCTGCACAAGCAGTCAGATCAGTCTGTGTTTGTGACGGTGCCTGGGATCAGTTGCCCAGCAAACATCTCCTTTTAATACCTCACCAATACTGTGATTTGGTAACTATCTTATATTTGCTGGCTGTTTCCCACTCTTGGGAACGATAGAAAAGCTGTAGCATTTAGGAAGGATGGAGGAATGTCAATAAAATTTTCAAATTTATGAAGCCCACTGTTAATTTTTTTCTGCCTCATGTATACACTCCAATTGAACTCAGTAAGTTCCCTGATTATTCTTTTAAATAAGAGCATTTGACAGTTTCCCTGCAGGCTATGTAACAAGTGTGGCTTTACAATAAGGATGGCGTCATTAATAGATTAATAGCTGCAATAATGTGTATAGGAGCATTAATGAGATGGGTGAACTAATTAGGCAAAATGAATGTATTTTTGCTTTTGTTCACTCACCTTTTGTAACTCAGATTTTTTAATGGCTGGACAGGACACAGGAAAACACAATTCTTGGCTCCATTCTCACTGTATTTTCTCTTTCCCACTGACATTTTCATTTCCAGCTCTACTCCGGTTTATCCTTCTTCCTCTTAAGATCTATTTCTTCAAAGGAAAGAGAATGAAGAATTTTCAAGATATCCTGGTGTTTAGTGAGCAAAAGGAATAACCCCACTCAATACTTCTCCCACAATACCTCTACAAACCAAGCAAGTGTATTCTCTTGTTTATGCTTTTATCCTGGGCTCTTTGCAGAAATAATGAGGGGAGAGGGGGAAAGCCTCTTTCAAAGCACTGCATTGAACAGATCACTGCTACAGTAATTTCTCAAGGACTGCAGGAACACGAGTGAAGCAAACCCCCTTCTTGCAAGCAAAACTGTGTTTCTCATGTGTCAGATGTAAGAGGTGAGGACTAAAAGCCGAAGTGATATTATTCAGCTTTCCATGTTGTGCTGAGAAGGAAGAGAAAGCTCATTAAGATCTATGATGCTGAGTCCAAAACCTGGTATTTACTCAGAATTTCTGTGCTGTGCCCCAGATACAGATGACTCCTTTAGTAGAATACTGGGGTTTTTGTCCTCTGTCAATCGGCCAATGCCCTTATGACAACAATCAAAGATTTGCACAGACTTTGCTGACTTAATTAGGTTGTCCCCTTTCTAATTTTCCTGAGATCCTCTGYAAGAAAGCTTCTAAACCTCAGGCTGATTTTGCAAATTTGAACCTACTGTGCTAGATCTCATGTATTTCTTAGCCTACTCGTAATCCACAGGGGAGTAGTTTGCAACTTTGCCAAAGATCCAGCAGAACAGACAAAATTTCTGCATCTTAAAGGCCAGATAACACTTGTGGAATGAGTCAACAGCTCCTAAATTTTCATACGATGAGATTTTTTTTAAGAAAAAAAAATTCTTTTTATTTTCTTTTTTATTTATTTTTTATGAAGCACTACTTAGACTGAAGGGGAAAAAATGGGTGTGTTTCATTTTGTTTGAGCAAGAAAACCCAGGAGAAAATTAAGGCAGGCAGGTTATCTTTTACTGGAGCTTTAATAAATGACTACACAGATGACGATATTTACGGAACTACGGCTGAGGAGAAACTCCAGGCTAAAGAGTGATCCTGTGGGAAAGTGGGGTGAAATTGCAATAGCAGGAGGAAGAACTATAATTTGATGTGGGAGAAACAATGTTTTGCATAGAAAGTAGCAGTTAGGAACAGAATTAAACTTTAATAAGAAAAAGGAAATCTTTGCAGGACAATATTGCAGAAGTTTCAAAATAAATTAAAATAAAATTTAAAAATTAATTAAATTTGAAAAATAGGTAAAAAAGGCCAAAAAACCCTCTTCTGAACTGGACTACTAAATCTTTTGGAGACTTATCTCTTTATGAATTAGGTCGCAGCAACCGGCTGCATTTAATTTCAAAGTTGATTCTTATTCCCCAATTAGTATCCCAGTCAGGATACTAATTAAATGATCCTTTCATGATCATTTAATTTAGAAGAAAACATGAGCTGCTTTTGTCGGTTAGTTTTGAAAGTATTTAAGTATTTATTCCGTGACCCTGAACAACTATGTATGATGTTGCATTTGAGGTTAGCTTAGGAGATGCCATGTGTTTACCCTGGTTCTCTGCAAATTCTGTATGAATACCATGTAACTCTATCCTTGTATGATGCTTTTTCCTGTTCCTCTTCTTTATTTAGTCTTACAGAGTCTACAGCTACCAAGAAAAAAGTACAGGCAGGCTTTTTACAAACTGTATGAATTTTTCACGTGTGAAAATATTACAGAGGTACAAAAATTGTTCCTGGGTATTAGGAAATTGTTGTGTTTGTGGAGATTTAGTAGCCAGTTATGCATGTATCTGTCAAGAGAAAAGATAGAGTCATGTCCAAACACACAACTGGAGTTACAGGTCATTGCAGAGAGAGAATTTAAGGCTGAGATCTCTGTCATATCTGGATAACACACAGGGCTGCCAGCTGCTTCCCTTTGCAGCCAGCAGAACAAAGCGCTACCTCTGCACACAACCAAGCTGAGCATGTTGATGGGGTGCTTCAGAGTATCATGTACAAGCCACAGCTGAAAGCCTCTCCTGGATGTCTTGTCAAGTTTCTGCCTGTTTGCATGTTCATTTTTCAATAGCTCTATCTTGTAACACAATCAAAACGCATCGGTTTCTGAAGGACAGAGGTAACCATGTAGGACTGGGTGCTGGAGGAAAGGGCTCAGATGAGACTGTGTTCATCAAGCATTTTACACTGAAATGTGCTCTTTAGGTAATAAAGAAGGTGCTTTTCTTTTCTTTTTTTCCAGATGTCTCATTTTGTGTACTGCTGTAAGGTATTTTTTTAATATAAAATTTCTTCACGAGGAGTTCAAGTGCATCCCAGGGATCAAGGATGAAACAAAAAGTTTATAGACAGATTTCAGAGATGCAGTTTCCCAAAGACCTGCCACTAATCTGTGCTTACTGTGCATTCCTCAGAAAAGCAGTGTTTTTAAGACAACACCAGGGCCCTGAAGGCACTACCAGGCCCTCACAGCTACCACTGACCCTTCCCTGCTCACACCTCACAGCACATTCTGTCCCATTCACCCCACATGGTGCCCTGAGCCATGGGCCATGACCCCTCTGCTGGTGCATGTGGACAGCTCAGGTCCCCGTGCAGTTCGCACAGGACGGCTCACCAGCAGTTTGGGTTGGTGACATTGTTTGTACTCTGACAGGTACACAATTAATTAATTAATTGTAAGAGCAGCTTCCAAAAGTTTCCAGATGAAAAATTTAAGCATAAGAAATAAGGAAATTTTTTTTTTATGTCTGGTTCTGGAGCGTGGACTCCTCTGCAGCTTTTGCTGCAGCTATAATTATATATGTGTGTGTGTGTATATATATGTGTGTATATATATATATATAAAAATATGTATACACACACCTGCATGTTATAAGCTATGAATTCTTCTATGTCTAACAGAGTCTGCAAAGGACACCAGCCCATCTGTCAGTCAAGGCACTCATAGGCAGCCTCTCCTCTTTTAGCAGCCTGTTTTCATGAAATCCACACAAGCCTTTTTTCTTTTTCTTTTTTTCTTTTTCTTTTTCTTTTTCTCTTTCTTTTTTCCCTCTTTGCCAAATCTGGCTGCAATTCTCCAAACAGCTGATAAGTCACAGAACACATGCACCTTTCTACAGGTGGCTCTGTCAGCCTGGATTCCTTCCGCTAAGACCATTTTAGCAACACCTACCACGTAAAAAAGATTAGTTCCCTCTAAATCTGTATAAAACTGAGCACTTCTCTCTTTTTTTCCCCCTCAACAGAGTTTCCCCCCAACACCTGGACAAAACTGTTTTGACGAAGGGTGCATTTCCAAAGGGAAGGGCAGTTTGAACACTCAGCCATGAAGAAAGTCTGTGAAGCACCACGTGCTGTCGATGAAGGAAGAGGGACAGCCCTTACATCCCAGTCCTGCTGCAGATTCCCATCACAGAAATAATCCTCACATCTGTAACAGGACCTTGGCACTAAAATGCTGGTTACAGGGGGATGGTCTGTGACCGTGTCACGGTTTGTCAGATACATCCATTCGTTATCCCATTGCTTGTCTGGYGTTGTTTAGTTAGACTGTAATTTTTTTTAGATGTAGATCAATTGCAAGTATTTCTTCAAAACTTTCATATATTTTTTATTCTCATTGAGCATGCTCTTTGCAATATCATACTGCATTTTATAAAGTTCTAATAAAATGAATTCAAATTCACTTGAACTAAATTTACCAACTTTACTGACTACCTTCATTCTCTTTAAACTATCTTTGAGTGTTTTAATTTCAAGTTATTATTGATCATTCAGACCAAGGGACCAGAAGATATTTTCTTATGATTTATAACTGTTATGTATAATATATGAAAGAGGCACTAGATATTAAAGAGGGAAAATAAGTATGAAGAGCTGTAGTTAAACTCCTACTGCAACATTTTCCTAGACAAAGAGGATAAAATTGTAATAGTATCAGAATTCTTCATTCTAAATTCATCACAAAGACAGTTGAATTCCCAGGCTGACCAGTGGGTAGACTGTGCAGCCTGACATTTCTGTATCATGAGATTGAAAGATTCAGGTAAAATACAACGATTGATCCTTCACAGCAAAGCTTCCATCTTCTTTAAAATTTCTTCAGTCTAAAGAGGAAAATTTTCTGCATCATTAAGCAGAAGGGAAATCTTCATGGCTCTCCTCTGGAATATCTGAAGTCAAGATCTTTCAGTATATTGCAAATGAACAGAGTTATCCTCCCTTCAAACTCAGCCTAATCTTTGATCCTGTGATTCTATTAAATATATGCACGATAATGCACAGGCAGTAAAATCCATTCTGATTTCTGGTACAGGGAAACATGGTCTTGAACAACTCACAAAGAAAATGAGACAAGCAGCAAAAAACCCTTTACAGCAAAAAAAAAAAGGGAAATGACAAACAATAATTTGACACACTTCTCCCACCACATATGGTTTTTAAGATGGTTCACAAAACATTGTCTGCATTTTATTTCCCTGTTTTCTTCTTGTGTGCAAGTCCCAGCTTCCTCTGGGAGAGAGAACAAAAATATTGTCATGACAAAGGAGATGGGGAAGTTTGGCACTAGCAAAACAAATCTGAAAATCTTTGATTTATGCAAAATGCAGTTCTTCATTTGAGCACTATGCAGCATTTAGATACCTTTATTGAAGCCTTTCATAATAGAGCCAAAGCTCAGACATAAATTCTGATTATGTTTTGAATCAGGAATTAGGAGAGACATTATGGGTTTGCTGTCCCTTAACAAAAATCTTGAATAAAGAATTTTTGGTAAGGAATGTTGTATCTTTTAAAAGTTTGAATATATGTAGCAGAAATAATACATGTGGTAAACACAAAAGACTGAGTCTTGAAGCAGCATAGAAAGAAAGGAAATTACAGATAAGGAAGCAAAGGGGAATTACTGATGTACCAGAGTTTYGAGGGGTGACAGACCTGAAAAGTTAATATCTGATATCAGCATCTGACTTACTGCACAGCAAAGCARGGGAAAGATATATATAATCTGAACTATCCAAGCAGAAGAAGGCAGCAAAGACATGAGAGAACCTCTTCAGTGCCAAATCTCAAATCAGAAATAATGAGGAACTATGACCTTATCAAACTGGAAGAAGTCATGCACCAAAACGTCTTTCTTTCTCAGAGTAGTGAACATGTCTATAGTGGATTAATAATTAGAGAACARTCTGTAATGTCTACCATTAGGTAGTTATTAAAATAATTTACTGCTTTTTAAATGCTTCAGCCTTTCAGTGAAATTACTCCTCTCTCCTCTGAATGTGAAATTTCTGCTTTGTTCCTGAAGATTCATCCCTGATAATACAAGATTTATATGTACCAGATAGTGCAGCTTTAAATACCAAATCTTCCCAGTCTGCCGGGCTCTTCAGGGTTAGAAAGAGAGAGGTCAGTTAAACCTCTTTTTTAAGGAGATGCATCTCTCTAAAACAGGTGCAGGGAAGTTAAAATTATTATAAGAAATATAGGATGTGCACATTAAGTAAAAAAAATGTAATTAACAATATTATTAATATTATATAAGTATTTTAATAAGTCAAAACTAGCAACTTTTATACAGACCACACCTCTCATTTGGTAAGAACTGGATAAATTATAATGTCAGTATTCTTTTCTCACTCTTCTTCATAGAAACAGCTCATCTGCACATTCTTTGTAGCATGATTGCACTGTATTATTCTGCTGGTTAATATACGTTCTTTCATCAACAATATTATTAGGGTCACAGGGTCCTGAAATGTCAATTTTAAAAAAATTGTAACAAGCAAAGCTGGATTTCAGCAATGCCTCCTAAGGTGTCTTCACCTGAAAATATCTGGGGTCTTTGTAAGTTTGTCTTGTTTAGRGTCTGGGGGGCTTTTTGTAGTTTGGTTTTTTTAAACACCCACTGTACTACCTTGTTATGAAGGGTTTTTTACTTTTTGCTTTGTTAGACTTTGTCGTTTTTCAGCTACTCTACTAACAGACTTTATACACCCTTTTTGCACTAAAGACAAACCATTATACATTTTACAAGCAGGGCTTTCATTTGGTTCCTTGTWATTATCAAATATGCTGGTGTCTATTGTGGGAACTAACATTTAGATAGATACCTCAAAAACATAATCATGGCTTTTAATTTTGTAACCATTCCAAGCAGAACACAAATAACAAATGCATAAATGCAATCAATGAGAGTCAGCAAAACAACCTTCTCAAGACAAGGTTTAATTCTGGGGGAATAGTGCTGTGAAATTCCAGGACACTGGGAGTTAAAGCTGAAACAATCTTGTATCAGGAGTATGTTTGGATCATTTTGGTGTTTTATATTTATTCTTTTAATTTTCCTCTCCCTTAGAAGTCTTGGTAATTGATTTTGTGGTAGCTAATGCACTCATTTCCCTAGGCAAAGAGATCAGAAAATAAATAAAAATAGTTTCCACTCATGTTTCTAAAACCTTTGAAATGTTTTTGTTTTTTTTTAAGAAGTGTTGCTGATCTTGAAGTACCTGTTCTGTATAAGTCATATCTGATTAGAGTCAAATACCTGAGTGTGTTTTATTATGGTGATAATTTTGAGCATGGGCTTCAATAGAACATACAGCAACATGGAAGACAAGAATTGTTGACACAACATCTAAATTGATTAGGAATGCTGGGACACAAGGGTGGGTTGTCTTGGCAGAGAAAGTATGAGACTAGAAGGCTCTTGTTAATGTAGTCACTCAAATATCAACTTTGAGTTTGAATTTATTTAGAATTATTAACGAAATGGACCAAAAGAGAAGGACTATCTAACAGAAACTGCTACTAACACAAGTTTGGGGTACATTAATGCATATGAGGAGATTGAGTAAGTTATGTGCAATTCCCTGGGAACTGTAGGAACAGGGTAGAAGATCATCCATGTAGGAGCTAAAATAAGCTCAATTATATACCAAAAGCTCCTCATTTAGAAGGCTGTCTGGGAAAGGAATATTTTTATATATTACTTGTCCATGCAAGTGACTGTGAAGAGCTCATGAAATGTGATCATGAAAGAGTCAAATGTTACCAGGTAATATTTTTCTAGTAGACAGGAAGAAGCACCAATGCCTCTGCAGCAGGGCAATATCACACGTAGATGTATTTTCCTGAAAAGGAGAATAGAGAACTGAAAATTCATCCACTCCTAMGCTGCTGTCAATACAATTTTCTAATTGAGATTGGCTATGAAGTGCAGCAACAGAACAACTTTTATGATCCAATATTTATGATCCAATACTGAAGCTAGATTCAAAAAGAAGCCTCTGTAGTTATGACAGTTACTCTTAAAAAATAAAACATGTGGCCAGGTGTTTACAGAGTGTTGCAGGCAATGATGGAAAACAGGACACAAACCTTTTTTATTAAACAGTACATATGGTACAGGATTCCTGTTAAATCTTGGCTTGTTATTCGAATTAGTCAACTTCTTTCTAGTAGTGATTGTTCTTTGGTTGTTAATTAGGGCGCTTTCTTGGCTTGCAAGGGCTTGTRCATAAGCTGTAGTGTGTGTTGTGGTGTAGGGATCTGAGCTCTCAGAGATCAAAGTGGTGAAGCCACATGAGACAGYGCAGCGTCGCTCAGAGCCTGGTTCAAACAGCTCTGCCCTGGCCCTTCTGCCCAGCTGGCTCTGCTYCCTGCACCTGCAGGCACTCAGCTACCTCTGCACCTCTGCTGGGGATCTTACCAATTAGAACTTGCAAACAACAAATTCCCTCTGCGAGCTAGCCCTGAGTGTTTATACGGTTGGAGTTCTCTGAGTAGTTTTCTTTAGGAAYGGGAATGCCTTTATGTTATCATTGGTTCTGGTAGAGGAGAAAGATGCCCTGAGGGATAACTGATAACTTGTGTTATGAAAAACTGCAAAGGAAGGAGGATGAAGAGTGAAGCAATGATAGTCATTGGTGCTCATGTAGTTCCAGAGAATTCTCACTGCGTGATACTAAGAATATATAATGAATGAAATGACAAGTTGCTGTGCTTTAATAAAATAACCAACAGCAGCTTTCCGATTGCCTCACTGTCTTTGATGAAGATCTTCTGAATTCCCTTCAGTGGTAAGCTCCATGTTCTACAGAGGGTCTCACCCCTTCTGGTGAGTGTTGCCTGCTCAAAATGAAAAATCAGAGTCAACGCATTATTTTTTCCTTAGGAGATGTTGAGTTTGACAGGCATCAGTGTGCATTTTCAGAATCTGAATTGCTTGCACTTCTTGGATGGCTGGGATAAAATATGTGCTGAGATGTACTCCAGCTGTTCAGGAAATGATTCTTTTTTATTGTTTTATTTGTAAGGAGAATTAAATCACTTGAAAAAAAACCCCAACAACAACAACAAGAAAAATCTTTCAATACAGAATTTTAACCAGTAAAACAATGGTTTTATATAGACTGATATAATCTCAGTCTGTCTTAACTTTTATACATGACAAAAAATAAACTCAAATTATCTTTAAAATTAGGTTTAAAAACCCCTGCACATCTCTGTGTCAAAATTGGAAGGTGAAAGGAATGTGTTTCATCCTGTTGCAAATAAGCCACTGTACCAGCATTTCAGATCTCAACAGAATTCTGTCTTCCTGTAGTTTAATATGTTTCTAAAAATATATATTTTCATGGATCATCGATTTCCAATTCCCTTCCTTTGACTGTGAAGAAGTAAGGAAAACTGTTTTCTAGAAAAACCKTATTTTGATTTAGGAGCCTTTTTTGGCTTTCGGCATGGAAAAAAAAATGCTTTTTTATCTCTACTCATTTTCCCCCTTGTCACACAAGGGATTTTAAAGTTCTGTCTGACTCAGCATTATGCTTCCAAGAGATGGGGTCCTGTCTTCCTCAAACTTGCAGCACATCAGCAAATGTACCACCCTCCCATCCTCAGATTAAATCTAACAGAGGCATGGATGTCTTTGCCAATGGACTCAGTGAACTTTCAAATATGACATTTCCAGAGACAAATTATAATCAGCAGAGTTAGACCACTTACATCTAGATGTCCTCTGGAGAAAGTCTCAAGGGTGTTTCTCAGCTGTCTGTGTGGGATTGAGTCACTGCATTACTCTAAGGGCAATCTATCCACATGGACTGAAGATGATTTGGGATACRGGCAAAACCAGAGGGAAGGCGACAGATAGCTGTTTGAAACAATGAGTGAGAAACCTGTCACTCTGTGGGGATATTAATTTCATTAATTTCCTTTGAAGCATTTGGTTAGGAAAATCAAATTAATTAACACATGAGGAAATCAATTTAATACAGTTCACTTCACTATGTACTGTGAAAATAAAAAATCCACTTGACACATGCCTATGAAATCACTTAGATTATAACCCAATTTACTTTCATGGGAAAAAGATCAAACCCTACCTGTTTCCATCAATGATGATTGTTTCGGTCCTGCTATGCTCAGAGAGGTTTCCCATTTCCAGAAATCCTAATTTACATTTATTTTGCCATAATTTATATCACCAGTGAGAAAAGCTGTAACGACCTTCAGGAGAYACAGGGAACAGAGCTGGCACTAGAAGGAGGACATGAATGCAAGATGTGCCAAAATGATAAGATTTTAACATTAAATTACGCAATAAACTATAAATTCTAAAAATACAACTATTAATATTAGATCTTAATTTTTTACTGGTATTGCCTCTTCTTTGTCAGACTAGTGCTGACTGTTAAAATAAGTCTTGAAGAAATGAATCAGTGGGCAAAAGTKGAGATGGAAATTGGAGGGCAGCATGTATTCACTTATAGATCAGGAATTAGATAAATATTCACCAATTACGACCATCCTGTTCATGCTTTTCACTGGTAAAGTATACAAAAYGTGTTGGTGAATCGATATGTCTGTATCTATACCTACCAGAAAAGAAAATTACTTCATCATTGAACTACAGCTGTTTTGACTTCATTAGCAACATAACAGAATTTTTTCATTTTCTTATTCTTATGAAAGCCTTTGAGAGGGAAATGGGCAACAATGTGAAACATCACAGAAAATCTGATGTGTGCAAATTCAATTATTTAGATTGGAATCTGGCAAGAAAACATAAGACCATATACACAAACATAACTCTGTCCAAAGARCAATAACTGAATTTTGGAAAAGTGATAGCTACAGAAAAAGCTTTTGAAGCTATGACTAAACCATTCAGGTTGTATTCTCACAGTTTACAATTTTGTCTTAAAATCTGACTTGATTTCTAACCTAATTATCTRTTCATATTTTTTCATTAAATTATGTGCTTTTTGCCATTACATTTACAAGCCTTTTCCAACATTGATTTACTATTCAGCAAAGAAGTGAACTAAGATTAAGTAAACTAAAGCCGAAAAAAGCTAGACAAATGCCACTTCAGTGAAATCTAGAAACAAAGACATACTGGAGAGAGACGACAAAGKGCTACCAAGGTGAATAAGAGACTGGAACACCTCCCCCGTAAGGAATGACTGTCAGAGCTGGAACTGCTCAGCCTGGCGGAAAGAAGGCTCAGAGAGAAGCTTAAAGGAAATTAATACCTAAAGGAAAGGTGCAAAGGGAACAGAGCAGGCCTTTCCAGAGTGGTGTCCCATAGCAGGACCAGAGGCAACAGGCACAAACTGAAACATGGCAGGTTCTCTCTGAACATCAGGAAACACTTGTTTGCTGTGTGGGTCTCCTTCCTTCAAGACATTAAAAAACTGTCTGGAAACAGTCCTGAGCAACTGGGTCCAGGTGTCCCTGCATGAGGAGGGGGACTGGACAAGAGTCCAGAGGTCCCTTCCAACTTCAACCATTCCATGATTCTGTGACTGGTGCCCTAAAACACGTAAAACACTGGTAAAAATCCATGAAACTTGACATTATAATAGTTCTCAACAGAATGTGTTAAGAGTCAGGTAGTACGATACTGAGTCAGACCAAGGAAGGTCTTAGGAAGACTCATAGCAATGTCAGAAAAAAGAGGGGCATGAAAATGAGGCACTAATGGGGACAAAATATAAATGAGAATAGTTCCTGGATTCTCGTACTGAGCCAGCTTCTGGTGCAAAATCAGGCTATATTTACCTTATGTCTGAGATGCCAAAATAGGTCCAGTACTCATCTCTACACCCTTGGTACTTAAGAGAAGTACAGCATGTATCTTCAAAAGGCAAAAATAAGAGTAAGAAGATCCAGAAAAGAGTTTTTCCTTTTATCTGTCAACTGAAGACCCCACTGAATAGACATTCATGCACCTCAAATACATCACAGCACCAAAAAGATGAAGTTTTCTTTCAAAGAAGAGATATTGGCATTATGGCTCCTTTATTTATTACAAAACAATGGTCTGAGTACTTACCCTGAAAGTGAAAAGCTTGAATCTACCAGCATCCTTAACTTGGGCAGCTGCCACCAGAGATGTCTGTCACCAAGWCTAGCCTGAATGAAGGCACTTTTCAAGCCTTCTGTTGAAACCGAGGCCATTGGGTGAAGAATACAATGAAAATGACAACTGAAAATGACAGTAAGCAAGGAATTCATGCTAGATGTCCATGGTGTACGTATCTSCACATGGATGAAATAGCTAAGTCAGTGGAGCCTAGGGAGCTCTCCAGCTGACCATGTGTACGTACTCAGGTCAGCACGATTCAAATAACTCTCCATAGCAACTGGATGTCCCCTGAATTTAATGAGATTCAATAGCCAAGTACTTCACTTTCCCCTTAAGATTTCTAGTTTCAGACCTTCTTCTCATTTAAACTCCTTCTCCTCATTTAAACTATGACTGGGAAAAACWTCATACATATGCAAATTCTCCACAGACACCCTTATTTACAATTAATAGGATTGTGAAGAGAAAGATGGGAAAAGCCATGAGAGAATAAGTACACAAGAATAATTACAAGAATATGTCATGTACATGACTCCTCAGGGAGGGCAGCTGACACAGAGTAGCCCTCCTGCACAATTCTGTGACCACAGAGAAAAGTTCAGTTAATGCCTTTGCCTCACTGCTCTACAATTCCACTAAGAAAAGAGGCTTCAGCAGGGATCTGAAGCAGAATTAGGGAGTACCTGCCATGCAGAAGAGAAATTTTATATGAAAAGTGGCATGAAAAAATGTGAAGGGCATGACAAGCAGAGGTCTGGATGGTTAGGTTGATATTACCAACTGCGAACAGTCTTTGCATATTCATTTCAGTTTCCCTAAAAGAAAATTGTTTCTTCTTCCACTGCAGTTAACAACAAAACTCAACATTTTTTTCCCGTTTTAAGCAAAAAAAAATGTAAAAAGTGGAGGTTCAGTGTATTAAAAGAGACAGAAACAGCAGGGAATATTAGGTTCTCCAACCACTTAGAAATTCACTGTCACTCACATTCACCTTTTTGGTTAATACCAGCTGAAGCACACGACATGTGATTGCTGCTGCTGGTACTGAGCTGTTATGTGAGTTAACACAGCAGGAAAAGCAGCCTGGTTCATCAAGAAGATAACCTGAAGTTAAAGGCAGGGAGTAAGAGTGCAGTGCATGAATTTGGAGTACACAAAAGGTAATATTGCCTGATTGCAGGATAATGTCTTAACTCTAATGTGCTGTCCAAGTTGTTAATGGGTTCATTGATTCTTAGGCCAGAGGGGACCATTAGATCCTCTAGTCTCACTGGATACAAAGCACTGTCTACAAAACCTTCCAGAAAGAAGTCAAGTCTAATTTTGAAGGCAGTGTGAACCAATCACTGCCCTTAGAGCTTGTTTCAGTTATTAATCACGCTAAAGCAAATTTAGAAATGAGCCTACCACTTCTCAGTAGGGCTGCTGATTCTTTCAATGCCTTTCATTTCTACATGGGGAGTTCTTACTGCCCATTTTTTTACTTTATGAAATAATGATTTAATAGAATTAATTTAATCTGCAGTGTTTTCTTTTTAAACACATGATATGTGACTACCTCTGAAGGGCATCATTTACACCCTCATTCTGGCCTTCCCCAGTTTTGCAAATCTCTTCTATAGGATTAGGGCAGCCCTCTACTTGAGGGCTAGCAAGAAAGGAAACATCAAGAGTAGCACTTATTTGACTTAATTTTGCCTACATATGAGCTGTACTCCCTTCAAAGTCAGTAGGAAGAAAGTGGCAATTTAGTATGCAATTCATCTAACCTGTCTTAAATATCTCTCTAATATACTTGAAAATATCCCTTCATTTACTCTAAAGGGAACCAGGGTTAGGTAACTTAAATATGGACACAAGATTTCAGAAAGATGAGTCCTGCTGCAAGTAATTGACCTTGACTAACTTTCTTTACCTATCTTCCTCACCTTGAGGGCATACAATTATGTTCTRGGAGGAAAGGAAAATGAAAGTAAAAGATCATGGTAGGAGGTGCTAAATTCTGGCACCCCTTGAAGTATGACGTCTTTGAAATTTATTTCTTTCCCTATTCTGACTTGGGAAAAAAAAAAAAAWTTGTATCTTTTGTGTCTCTAAAAAGTGTGAAGCATATAACTTTTCTACATTATAGTTACTGATTTCCAGTTGGACATCAAGCCGTTGACTATAGCTTTTCGGACACTTTCATCCAGATTTATTTTCCATCCATCAAGCCCATATTTTTCCAGTTTAGAATATTGTGTGGGAGAGCATCAAAGATCTTACAGAATTTCAGGTAGATGATATCAGCAGCTCCTCCCTTGTTTGCTGATGGTCCCTTGTCACTCCATCATGGAAGGCAACTAGTTTAGTAGGACACAATTTGCCCTTGGGGAAGTCATGTTGGCTGTCTCTTATCACCTGCCAGCCTTCTATAAGTTTTGACATGTCTTCCAAGAGGATCAGTGATCTTACTGGGCACAAGGTTTAAGATGACAGGTCTGTAGTTGCCAGCATCATCATTTTTACTGTTTTTAGAAGTTGTGTGAAGCTTCTCTTTTGCCAGTCCCTGGAGACTTTGCCTGATTGATATGACTTTTCAAATATGACAAAGGGTGACTTGGCAACCACGTGAGATGTTTTCCTCAGGACCCTTGAATGCATCTCATCAGGTCCCATGGGTTTGTGTATGTTGTGGTTATTTGGGTGATCTTTTAGTCCCTGCCTTGAAGTCCAGGGCCTTGAGATACACGGCAATAGAAATTACCTTTGAAAACTGAGGCCAAAAGCATTGCTGAGTACCTTAGTCTTGTCCATGTCAGTTGTCACTACTTTCTCAAAGACAACTCTGTGCAGTCCCTCCATTCTTCTACAAACAGGGCAAGCCTCCCCCACCCTCCCTTTTTGAATGTCCTTTCTAAAGAGTTCTTAGCCTGCAGTCTGGTAATCTCTTGTGAAAAGCTATTCCTACTTTCCCATGGGTAGAGAACACGCTCTGTTGCATATCCAGAAGCTGGGTAAATTCTTCTACTGGAAGTGTTAATTAAACGTGATCTGTACAACCCCAGTTTCAGATGATCTGAGACAAAAAAACCCTGTGTATCTCTGGTCAGATCCAACCTCAGAGTCACTTGAGAAGACCATTTCATACATGCATTCCTCTTAATTTACCTAAAAACCTCAGAGGATCAAAGCAAAGTCCTCCCAGAAAGGGCTTCATGGGATGATAGAGTCATTTCTCTAGCCCAGGGAAGAATAAAATTAGTCCTAACACATGTCTGCAATAAAGCAAACAAAATATTGCTAAGCAAATTCAATGCTTAAAGGGCTTCATTCAGGCAGGTGCTACATCTCAGTGATTGTTTTCTACTTGTTTGCTTATTAGAAAGGTACCCTACTGTGTAATCATCCTTTTTGATATATGCTCTTGCAGTAGAAACCAGATCCTTATCTCTCCTGCACTGTTCAAACATGCCTTTTCAGAATAGTTTTGAATTTCACACATTTCAAGGTTGTTTTGTTAAGCAATCTAAAGACTATTCACTATTAAATTTGGATGTGTAGCATGTTTGATAGCATGCTGTCTCGRGAGCAATTCTGCTTGCTTGATTATATATCCTCAGGCTTTTCAGTAGCAGCAAGATCCTTCTCCATTGGAATCAAATTGAAAAATAAGATTTCTGTTTTCCTGTATATATTCATGATTCAGAGCATTGAATAAACTGCATTGTACATTTATGTCTCTTAACATATTGTCTCTCTAAAGAAAATTATCTTCTGTTTTCTGACAGTARTGATAGTCTGTTTAAAACTTAGTCACTGGCACCTGTTCAACTGTATGGTTCAATGTCTTTCTTCAGACAGGAGAGTGGAAGGGCTTGCTCAGCACCTCCCTCCAAAATATTCTTGATCTTGGTCAAACTGCTCTGCTGGTGGAAGATGAGGAGAAGGCTGGCAGAAAAACTTTCTGGTGGTGATGCCATGATGATTTTTCGCCTTTTCTTGTATACCCCTTTTATATAGCTTTTATGTATCCTCAGTGCTTTTAGCCCACATACTTGTAATTCTTTAAGTCTGATAACTTAAATATTCCATTAAGCCAGGAGACCAAACATCCTGGAGGCCTCGCAGTTGGGGCCAGAAAGTCCTAAGCTATCCTGAGAAACCAAGGTCCTTTCTAGAACACATCCTGTAAACTAAGATAGGCCCATCCCGGGGGGGAATTCCTTGGGAGGGGGGATATCAGGTTGTTCATTTAAGCTTCTCATTGGGGAATCTTTGATAGATATGCTAATTTGCAAGGTCTATAAATTGTACACGCGAGCTATCTTGTGTGCGCATTTTCAGGGTGCATTTCGGCRCATTCCACCTGGACGAAGTGRTGCACCTTAAGGAWCCTTAAATAAATACCGAAGTAAAAATCCCTTTTCCCCTTAACTGTGTCTGGCTCTTAATTTTAAGACCAAGGAAAGGCAACAGTGCTACACCTGTTCTTTGTGACTGAGGACTCAGTCTGGTGCCATTACAGAAAGTTATTTTTCAGAATTTCCAGCAAACAAAGCAGTTTGAAGACATGGGTATATTCCAGTGTAAGCTAAGCTCCTTATTTATCTTTCCATCATTCTTGCTGCCTGTGACTGTGGCAGTTCATCCAGGCCTCTCTGCAAAAGTTTGCAACGAGCTCTATCAGTTTGGAGGGCCCCTCAAGAGCAGAGAGTACATGTCTTCTTTCATCAGCCTGCTGAAATGAATCTGAGTCCAACTGTTCAACAGCATATGGCTCTGCTCRGGCACTTCAAAATTCCCCCGCTCCATTAGCTCTTGGGCCACCTGCTCTGTGGGCTGTGAGAGCTGAAGCTGGTGTGCAGCAGCAACCTGAATCCTGCCGAACCACTGATTCRGCCCTCACTTTGAAAGATGCAAAGCCAAACAGCAATGCTACCTCTGATAGCTGGGAGCTACCTGAAGCCAAGGATCGTCTTGCACAATCAAGCCTGCTCCTTGGTTTAAAWTCACCAAAGAGAATTTCTCCCAGAATTTTACTGGGTCTGAGCTGATTCTCACAGCTTTATGAAAAACAGCTCCTATGTTTTCCATACTTATTGCAGGCTTCAGAAAAGACTGCACTGGATATTTCACTTTCTATGCAGTCTCTTTTTGGAAGTAAGAACAGGTTAAATGAGTTAAATTACTCTGGACTCACCTTGAAAATGAGTGAAGGACAACAAAAAAAAAAATAGGATGTTTACTCTTGCAAACCAAAAGAGAAAGTCTAAATTAACAGGCTATAAACTCAACTGAAAGTTTCAGCAGTCAAATCTAATACATTGTAAAATTAAACTGTATCTGAGAAAAAGGTTCCTAAATGGTGGATTTAGCATCTCAGTCCTATAAGGGACATCCTAGGGCACAAAATAATACTAATTATCTCCTTGTTTCACCCTGGGGAGCTGATATCATTGAGGTGTTTTCTGTGCATATTTTTCTCCCCTCTCTTTTTACTATACAGTCTGTTTGTCCCCTTCTTTTAAAAACTTTTCCTCTTGGTTATTTTAGCCAATAAAAAAGTAGCTTATGGGGTGAGATCACATGAAATTTTAGTACTATTTCTTCTCTGCATCATGTCTTTGGATACTAAATGCACAGTGAGACTGTTAAGGTCCTGATGTTCCTTCAAATTAGATATCAGTCAGGGTAGCTTAAACAGAACACTCCCTTTCTTACACAGAGCCATCCATCTAGCTGATAACACTTTTTCCCAGTTAAAGCATATTCAAGAATGTTGCAGATCTTTACGTGGATAGGTAAGGGTTCATTGACATCTCACAAGAAATATTCCATATTACCAAATGTCCTCACCACTTTGCCTCCAGTTTCTCAAAGACATTGGATATGCCATGTTAATAGCACAGCTGACAGACTGTGTGGAGGGGTTGTGCCTTCCTCACCTCTCATCTGTTTCAACATTCAGCATCTGACTCAGACATAAAAACTGGACACCTGCATCTACACCAATATACTCAGCATGAGCAACCAACAGGAGGAGCTGAAAGCCCTGATGCAGCAGGAAAGGTATGACACGATCATGGAAACGTGGTGAGATGACTCCCACAACTGGAATGCTGAGATGGATAGCTGTGAACTCTTCAGAATGCACAGGCAAGGAACGGGAGGCATTTTCTTATTATACAGTCAGTTCTTCAATAATTTCCTTGTAACGTTCAATAGTTCTTAACCAGAAGTGGTTAAATAATTAAAACCCACACCAATAAGTTTCATTTGTGATTTTTGCAGGGCCCAATATCCTTTGTCTCATTGCATCAGTTGTTTTTGAGGGCTTGGACAATTACTTGTGATAATATTATCAAGACTACTTGCTTGCAAAAGCTTCTACTGCATGGCTGAAAAAATATCATGTGAATACTGGCGGTGCACAGTCAGATAATCCTAATTTAAAAATTGTTAAAGAAAGTATTGCAAGGAATACAACAACTATGTGCAAATAATTATTAAATACATAACTGGAACAACTTTGTAATAAAATCTGTAAGGTTTTTGCAGGCAAAAATTTTGGTTTATTTCAAAAATTTTAAAGAAATTATTCTAGCTTTTAATGCCATGAGTATATTTGGGTATTAACAATGAAAAGTGAATCAGAAATTTCACTGTCTAAAATGAAGAAAACTCATAATCTAGGTCTAAMGTATACTAGTAAGTCAACGAAGTTCTTTACTTTCTAAAATTTTTCTAAATTTTGTGTTGAGAACTCAATCAAGTTCAAAACCTTTGAGTTTGATGTGGGAGCACCAGACTTCTGAACTACAAATCAATGTGAATTCGCAGAAGCCTCTTACCATTTACAATGGACTCTATTTGCACATCCCAAAACTTTTACTTAATACACTACTTATACATTTCACTCTACTTACACATTTCACTCGCTTATACATGATACTCTACTTATACTTTTCTTATACATGTTACAACTTTTCCATACAGTTAGCTTACTTATACATTTTACTTGCTTATACGTAACACACTACTTATACGTGATACTCTACTCATACTTTTCTTATACACGTTACAACTCATTCATCATACAGTACGTATACATTTTGCTACTGCTGTGCATGTGATTGCGCATTACTTGACTGGTTTTAATCTAGTGCGACACAGTCTTTTTTTATCTATTTCTTGCTCTCTTGGTATTCTGTTAACAGCTTTTTCTGTCTCAGGTCTTTTCTAATTTAGCACAGTTTACCTTTCAGTCTTCGATAAATTCTCGAGAGCTCTAACAGGTGGGGCTCTCAATCTAGACAAGCAGAGTCAAGATGACGACCGCAACAAAACTCCTTCAACAATCAGCAGCCAAGTTAGTCCAGGRAATCCAAACAATAAGACAGCAAAAGACAGAGAGCAGATATAARCCTGTGCCACCTCCTCCTCTTCTCTTCTGRTCCTTCAGACTGGAGCTTAAAAACCCTCTTGGGGCTGATGTGCTGCAGCTGAAGGTGGAAGGCCAGGTGAAGCTGGTGAGGGTAATCCCAGCTTGGTCTCATCCTGAGGGCTCTGATAAGAATTACTAAAGATGGTTTGGCTGGGGCACACTATCAAGGTTCAAGCACCTTACAACAGTTTGACATTTGAAATCTTGGCGTGGGACCCGACCTACTCACAGTCACACGAATTCATAGCTATGTTGCATGGGATCAACAACAACTGCGACAACCAGCAAAAGACATTCCTGTGTTGCTTAATGATTCTCGTATTAGAAATAAGAACTACTTGCAACCAACATGTGAACCTCTTCTGACTCTCATGGATAGTCAATAATACAGTTGCAAAGTAACTCCATGTGCACAGCAATAGAGAACAGAGAGAAACAAGGCTGTTCTGTGATAACTTTGATTTTGTAAGAGTCTTTGATGCTAGTCTGATATTAAGGGAAAATTATATGCTGGCATAATTCTACTGAAGTCAGTTAAACTCTTCCACTAGAAATTTTGGCCAACAAAGTAATAGAACATTTTTAATATTGAGTTCTAAGACAGCAAAGAGGAAGGCTCACAGCAGCCATTCCACAGTTTGCAACAGCAACAGTGATTCGTACTAAACACAAGTAGAATATTTCAGAGACTGAAATGCAGAATAGTGAAGCAGGGTGGTGGGGAGGGAGGAAAGAAGGGAAAAAACCCATAGGCCTGTCTAATTTGTGTTTAATTGATTAATGTTATGTCATGAATAAAACAGGTTATTGGGTAACATAGCAGACAATTATAAATACATCGGGGTCAGGAGAGGGCAAACATAAGGTGATATAATAAATCTTTTAATCCTATACTACACCTTTGGGCTCTAGGCTTGTAATGCATACTCAGTAGGATAYAAAGAAATCATAGGCATGTATCCTGTACTCTACTTACAGAATACAATGCATACTCCAGCAAACATCAATTACACTTTCGTTTTAATTATCTTGCATCTACCTGGTGTTAATGGTGGGTCATATAAGGTTGACTCCCATGGGAAGGATATAATAGATGATATGGAAAACAAATGGGAAATATAATCACGCCATGCTCACTGAAACATTCACTTGGTAATTGGTCTGACTGATCTTGAAGATTATTTCGTAAAGATATATCAGTAGTCACACTYGGCAAAGTTCCACATCCATTTATATGTCTGCCTACCTAATTATTTTTTAAGTCCTTGGTTGGTCTTCAATAAAAGGGTAAAATTATCCCTTCTTGCTCTATAATACAGACTGCTTTGTCCATGAGAAAGGAGAGATGTCCAAATGAAGAATTTAATCAAGTACTAGGTTATGCCAGGCCAGGACCTTCCACGGTTAATTCTGTGTACAGCTCTCACAGAATCCAGCCTGCCCAGCTGCCACACAGGGAGATGTGGCCTCTGTTTTTATATATGTCTTTAAATTAAATGTTCTCATCCCATTTAAAATATTCTTCTTAGTGTGTCTTTCCATTACATAGGATTATGTAGATGTGTTTGAGCTTTTTCATGCATTGGAAATATGAGAGATGTGATGGTGAGGTGTTCCTCCAGASCTTGTATCATTGAGCTGTTACAGCATGGACTTTCCCAGGGCATTGTGGCCCCAGGTTTCCATYAACAGAGCTACTAAAGTTACCTATCTGCTCTTGAAATGGCAGGCAAGTTGCAGGATAAGCTGCTAGATCTGAAGCTTGTGGGTCTGAAATTTAGTCTGAGGAATATTTTTGAATAAGGTTGTGTGAATTGGACACAGAACGCCCCAGTTTTCTAACAGCACCCTGGACAATTTTCCGTGGGAGCCCTCACTCCAGCAGAGCAGCACTGYCCCTCTGCAGGTTATCATTCAAATGGAAGGCTGTCTCACAAAGTGTACTGCTATTCTTCCTCAGATATATTGCCCTAATTTCAGCTTATTCATAATCTTTAATAACGCAGKTGTTCCTCAGCAAACATTTTTCATACTAACATATTAACCCTGACAATCAGACCAATGGATGAATTAGTGTTGCATGGTACACAGACACAAAGGAAATGTTCTTACAGRTCCTGCAAACTAATGATGCCCATGTCGAAGGATTAATGCTACTGCAAGAAAAATGGGAACAGGACGAGAGAGATAAGAAAAATTAAGAAGATATCTACATTTAGAACTAGCTGTGACTAGGGTTTATAGTAACATAAATAAATCATCATAAATTTGTATGCTTAATAAAATCTCTCTAGGGAAGTCAGAACTACTTGTGCAGAATTTTCTTCTTCTTAAATTTCAGAATAAAATAAAAATAAAAAAAAATGCAGCAATGACATGGACAGTCGTAAACAAGCTTTAAAAACACTCCACAGGTAAACAGCACAATAAGCAAGATAAAACCCAGCAAATTTGCTAAATTGAATAAATAATTTCAAAACAGTTTGTGAGAACATGCCACAGCTGGTGGTGTCATCCTGAGTCATATAACGGCTTATCACACAAGTTGCTGGGGCATAGCAGAATGGAGCAGATGTACTGGTAAGCCTTGATGTGCAGTGCAAGAAGATCAGAAGAAAGCTCCGGCACAGAGCTGCACAGAAGGATTTTCACATGTAGGAGGATGACTGAAAGCTCTTGTTAAGGGAAAACACCTTGATACTTAGATCTGCTTTTCCCACAAAGCCTGAACTTAACTGTCCCTACCCATGGGAGATGCAGCCAGAGCAGGCACTCATTTGCTGATATCTATTAGGTCCACATTCACGTCCTGCAAACAGGAGGTGTGGAGGGAGTAAGTCAGGAGTCACCATGGTTAAAGCATTGCTAGACCTCTTTACGGAATGGCCAAGCTTCAGTTAGATGAGATCCACTGCCCAGTCTCACCTCAGCCTTATTTACCCACCCTCTTCTCTGATGATGAGGGTCTTGTTCTTGGGCAGCTGTCTGAGTCCAAGAGATATTTGTGCACAGCCACATGTACCTGATAGATTTATGGAAGCTCACTCAGCCAGGCAAACAAGTCATCAAAAATATGAAGAATGGTTATTTACAAGAATTATTAGAAGATAAATAAATAACATTTCAGTAAAAGCCTGTTTCATTTTCTCATGAGCTCCTCTTCAACATCATTTTGCAGTAATAAATAAAAGAAGCCAAATCAGCTGTCAAAAGGCTATTTATTCCTACCTGCAAGTACATCTGTTCAACTAATAAAAACATCACATGAGCATCTGACCTTGTAAGACTCGCCCCAGGAAGAACAGGAAAATCGTACATAAATCATAAGCTTCTTCTCTGAAACCTCTTTCTCCTTCTGAAAGACCATTATTAAGGTCAGAAAATGAGTATGGAAACATCATATGATTCAGGTTTGGAAAAGTTTTAGATGAATATAAATGGTTGCTTCTGTTATGAAGTCTCAGGTGCAAAAGGCACACCAGCTCTGCCTATGCTCCACTGCCTGCTGATTGCACTTTTATCTACAGCTTCCCATTCCTTAGGCGATGTAAGCACTCCACACAAATGCTCCATATCTTGTCTCAATGGAACCATAAACAATAAAACCCAAAAAATATTAAATAACAATACTCTCCTCTCTGTCTTCCTAAAGGTATGCTTCTGGAAGGGAAGCAAGTTTAAGAAATTCTATGATCAGCTTTATTATATTTTTATTGTAAACTTTTWGCCAAAGGCTGTGTTAAATTATTTTGCAGTCTAGATACAGAATGYGTATAACCTTACACTCAGGATTTTCTGCTCCTGGTGTTACGTGAGGCTTGCCTACYCAATGCTTTTTCTTATTACTGCAGAGTAAATTAGAATACAACTCACAGCATATTAAGAACTCTGCACCAAGTCTTCACGTGGATCATTACCTAATGATGTATGCTATATATATTGGCTTGCAGTAAGAATTACATGTCTTTTCCAACCATCAAGTGAGAGACAGATCCACCTAATGCTGAAGCAATGATGTTCTAAGATGTTGCTGAACCTTAGGCACACTAATATTGCAGTAAGTAATAATTACAGAACAGCTAGGAATTAGTATTTTGAAATATTTCTATATGGTATACTTGCGATCTCATGCCTTTGACAGCCAAGGAAATTGATGGAGTATTTAACACTTACCAAGAATGATCAAGTATAAAGGATAAAGTCTTTTGTATATCTACTTGTCTTCATTAAGACTACCGCAGCTCCACAGCCCACCAAAAATTTAATTATGGTCTTAATTACTCTGAACAAACTGACCTTGGCAAATTTGGTCCTTCAGACTTACTCCTGTCACAGATAATAGCCAATAGGACACTTTGAGCRCTGACAGTTTCAAGTTCTTGTAGAAGTTACCCTAATAATGGTGTTTATAAGGTATGTTGCTCCCACAGAGACAGGATAGCTCTCCCCTGCACTTAATGTGCACTTATGGTCCACATGCTGAATCAGCAAAGAGCAACTSTGGATCTGTAAGCTAACACTATAGCTTGTGCACTAAATTCTCCATGTTGACAAAGCCCCAAGATTCCAGATGAGGTACACAGAATGACTGCAGCACAGCTGTAAAATGCAGAGGGATCCCTTTAATCTAACCAACCTCAGTCGTGATATGAAAGACATCTGTACGTGGTGGAGAGGTGAAAATTTACCTTGTTTATGTGTCAGATAAGCCTGGTTTGACTTTTGATGAATCATTTATGGGGGCAGGGGGAATATCCAAAAGACAGGCCACCACTAACAAGGCTAGGAATTCATTAATGAAAGTGCTTACTCAAAGTATATGCTCCTAAAAGGTCTCTATATTATTTCCTTTACTTCCTTCCAGAGTGCTTTTTGTTATGAAGTACAATTATTTTTCCAGGAAAAAAAGCATTCAGAAACTGGAAATAAATTAGCTATGCAACAGGTTAACTTGCTTTTGTGTAGCTGACAGCACAAAATAGTCCTTTGATGCTTAGACTGATTGTTTAAAAAAGACAAATCTTATTTACAACCCCTACACATACTAGTCAAAGGCGGGGGACATTACGTGTAACAAAGACAAGATGAAAAGGATTTACTGTAGAAGCTACCATATACAGGAAAGCCTTGCAGTGTAGTATGTTTGTGTACTCAGGATGCCATAGAAATATTAAAATTATTTCTGAAAAAATTCAGCATTTTCATTGCAGAAATACAGGTTTATAAAATGCTACTCACTTACTAACTCCTTCTATCAAAATTCAAATCCATTTCATGGCTTTGCAGTATAAGGTCGTATCTTCAACTCTTAATGCTAGAAGAGACATTATTCATTGCATAAGATCATGCTGAAAAATATTACTCACATAATAAAGCCATCATCAAGGTCAGCTCAATGTCAACAACTCAGAACGGAAAAAAAAATTGGTTAGATGAGGAGTTACAGGAAAATAATAGCAGAATAAATGTTGTGCCATTGTCACAAAAATTATGTATTGCCTCTTCAAAGATGATGGGATATATTACATTTATTCCAAAGCTGCTGCTGCACAACATGTACTTCCATCTTTCTTTTTTGAAGGGGAATAAGCAACCAATTGCAGAGGGGCTCAGCATGGCTGAAATTGCCTTGTGTCATGATTAGATGTTCACATCCYGGAAATTCAAAGCCACGTTGTTGCATTGATGGCAACTACAACAGGCAGGAGAGAAAAACTTCCACCTGATCTCCCCATTGATTTCCTCCATCCCAGGAAGTAGCTATGCTCCGTGTAACTCAAACAAATTCGAAGGGACCTTTCTATATTAAAAAGACATTGTGAGTGATCTGAGAGAGTTCAAATAACTCTGACACATTTTCTGTGGATGAGAAGACAGAGTTTCTTGAAGTATGGACACTGAAGTTGCTCAATAGTGCTGCTCCTCTGCAAGTCATAGCACCTCTTGAGATAACCAGGCTAATGAAGAGATAGAGTTCGCCTTCATCAACAGAAATCTATGAGGTCTCCATAGATCCACAAAGCTGGGACAAACATTCATTCTGGCAGTGAGGAGAATTTGTGATAATTCATAAAAACCTCATTGGTAGCATCTATATTACTTGGGGCTTTTAAAGCAGTTTTCAGTGATCACAAACACATGGAGAGTGCTGAAAAACACGGCTGACGTTGGAGGACAGGCAGCAATGCTAAATGTGATATATACTGTGGCAATGCAGATATTGTTTATTCTGTTCTCAGGTCAGAAATAATACTSTACATAATTTCAAATGTTGTGAAGACCTACAATATATTTATGACCAGTTTCACGTAGCAGCTTGGTTTAAATTTTATGGAAAGGTTTGATTTATATCACAAGAATTTCTCTATTTTATCACACCAAATAGCTTTAAAAATCATGAAAATTATTTTGGAGGTTATAAATGTCAAAAATGTATATATAAAATACATCTATGTATGCATAAAATACTCCAGCATTAAACCTGTAAACAGCCTATAAAAGGAAAAAAATATTTACACATTACTCACAATAGATTATTCTTGTCAAGTGCATACTTTAATAACTCAACAAAAAGTTGTTGCTAGCTGAACCTCCAAAAGACCTCAAAGGAAACTGGATATTTAACAAAAGAAAATTAAGAGGATCTTGAGCATCAAATGCAGAAAATCCACAATACATAAAAGATACATTTCGGTGAAAATAGAGTATTCCATTCTGTATCTTTTCATCATGACTCTATGAAAATAAGACCAAACTAGTGTGAAATATGCAACTGCATCCCTAAATTGTTTTATATTTGTATTGCCTAAATAATGGTAAAACAATCTGTCATGAAGTGGAGGAGTTCATGGAAAAATGTTGTATGCTGTAGAAATGATGAGAAGAAACTYGGTTTTCCTTTGAAATGGAAAATGTGTTTATTCAAATTACTTCATTATCAGAGGCCAGCAGCAGAAATGGAGCTCAACATTTGCACAACACAATTGTAGCAAGAACCATGCACAGCTCAAACCCAGCTCTCATCTCTAGCCAAGACCAGGCAAAACACAGCATTTCCTTGCTACCAGATGTATTTTTTCCTCACCTAACCATCCCTGCAATCAAGACGCACTTGATTGATCAGTCAATTGGTTAAATTGGCAATTGATCGGTCTCTTGCTTAAAACCAACATTATTTGGAACCATAGGTAATACATTAGCTGCAGCTCACATGGATGACTCTTCTGGCTTTGTATGCTTTGGCTTTCTAACCTACACGTTAGCTACTGGACCCCTTTGTCTAACTACAATATGTTAATTACCCTTTATTCTTCAGCCCAAGGTTCCTGCTCCAGCTCAGGCTGACTTGCTGTGCCGTTGAGAAACTGACTGTTGCCGTTCTCTTGGAGAAGCAGGGGGCTCTGGGACTCAGGACTCGGTGAGTCCGGTGCCATGGATCCACATTATCAGTTTGCAGCCCACCTCCCACCCTGAAAGAACCTGTGCTGGGTAGGACCAAGCTGACTAAGCCCAGGGAGGGCCAGAGCCCAAGTAAGGTGTGGCAAAGCCTCAGTGGTAGAGGAGGGCTCCACAGTGGTAGAGAAGGGCTTTGGTGTGTGTTTAACAGGTACCAGGGACAAGGACTTCTCCCGTGTTRTGCTACAGTGTGGATTCAAGACTGAGGCCCCTTTCAAGTATTTCATTTGTGTAAGATGTATACTTAGGGTAACACTGACAGATAGACCCACCAGAGGATGTTTTGACCAGCATGGCCACTTTCCTGCCAGCTGTAATATCCAGCTTATTTAATTTCTTTCGTAATTACATCAGMTTCATTCTAGTACTGCTTGGTTACCTTCCAAAGGTTTCTCCACGAACTCAGCTCTCTGATACGTGGAAACTCTCCTCTTGTATCAGATCAGTTGGTGTCTTTTTCTCCATCACTTAACTGAGCTTCATTATATTATGTCATCTTTTTCCTTTGGCTTAAGTAATTCTCTAGCCTCCATAGCATACTATATTCACTTCCCTAGTCACAGATATACATCTCTCTACTAATACCAGCAATCTATCTCTGCTATCCCTCATCCTGACTTCATCCATTGCTATACCCCTTTCTACAAGTTTTTCCTCTTCCTGTCCCGTTGTCCAAGAATTTAAGTGTAGGTTTTTATCAGAAGTCCTCTTCACGTGAAGCCTTTCCCTTGGAGAATCACACCCCAAGTCCCATGCCACTGAGTCTTGGAAACAAAGGGAAAGTTCAGAGCCAGGGACATGGATGATGTGAGTGTGGGGTTGTTTACAGAAAGGCATGATCCCCGCTCCACATCCTGCAGCAGCACAGCAGTGCGAAGTCCAGATGTGAGACAAGAGAATTAGGGTCACTCAACCTGCAAAATGCAGCACCATAGAGGGAGGAGATGATGGCAAGTGCAGGGCAGCATCAGGCGCACAGTTAGCAGAGCACAGACTTTCCATTATGAGGTCATTTTGGTGCCCTTAGCCACCTGCTTCTATGGTGATTCCCTGCTCTGCTTAAAACATCTTCTGACTACATGAAAAAACTGAAAAAAGAAAAAAGAACTCTGACCCACAAGGAACAAGACTGATCCCCTTCTCATCAAGGACAAATTGTTTAGGACCTTCCCATTCTCTGTTGTTTGTTTACTGACCTTTCAGGCCTTTATATTTTCTTCTTTTTAACATCCACAGCGACTATAATATTATTCATCATACCTTTGGGTCCCGCCAYGATGTCTAGAGCTACTTATATATCGGACAAAAGAGATTTGTCACAGATTTAATGTCAGGCATTCTTGTAACTTCTGCTGCATATAAATCATACCTGATACTGGCAACACAGTTTTCCCTTCTCCTCATAGCAGTATAATATTTTTATTAGGGTATGTAAATCTAGATGACACATGGCCTTGATCTCCCATCCTCCTGGTGTTCTTATACCATAAAAGCTCTTACTTTTATTGGATATGCCAGAGTTCTCCTCTAGTATTTTTTATTGAGGCTGATTCGGTATTCACTGGGCAGGAGACAGTCTGATTTTTATGTGTTCTCAGGGAAGCCARACCTTTTGAACTTTTGCCAAAAAAACCTCACCTAGCAGACAACTATATATTCATCTTCTGTTCTTTTTTCCTGCCTTTTCCTGAATGACATACCRATAATTGTTTTCTCAGCTTTTGATTATTCACCACCACCTCAAAGTCYCGGGACTTCCCATTTCCAAATTTTCACCTGCACATTAACAGGGAAGCAGAGATGCTGCTGGCGAGTTATTGTAGCTAATCATGCAGCCATGCTGTCCCACACAAAACAGAATTTCCACATTTCAACTGGCACAAGTTGTCCCAGGTAGTTGGCTTCCACCTGGGACAGCTTCTTCCAGCTCCTCATGCTTGCCCACTGATTTCCATACATATGTATTTGCAAGCTGTGGCCATTCTCAGTTTGAGGCATTAACACTGAAATCTGTGCACTCCAGAGAAAAGACACACCATTGAAAAGAGGACAATATTAAATGTTTCTTTGATAAAAACCCAAAAAACTACAAAAAGAGCCAAAAACCAAAAGCCCCACCCTTCTCACATTTGTTTAACTTCTATTTAGCAGGATGCATAGTGATGCTGAAATGACACTGTTGTGACTGTGCAAATACAAACCCGTCACCCAGCTCCACATGTAGCAAGGAGCTCTTAAAGTATTCCCACAACATAAGCAGCAGCCTAGCACCTGCCAAATCACATCAGCTCCAGTGTGATCTGCATCATCTGTTTTAAACAGTCAATAGGGGTCCCCACACAACCTTTCAAGMAATTTTCTGCTGAATTACTCCTAAGCAAAGCTCCAAGGAGTTGTGAGAACACATGTGAAAATATGTTTCTATTGTTTTTGAGGTAACAGAGGGCCTTTTCCCAAACTTCTCCTCTGAAATCCATGTTTAATTCAAACATCCTGGTGAGTGATGTGTAATTTTGTTGCACACTGTGGCAAACCAAGCAACCTCAGTGGATCACAAAGGTCATTCTGTGGGACACCACGAGAGATGTAACAAGGCTATTGAAAGGACAGCACCCTAGTTCTGCTGGAAATATTGCTATTTCTGACTGTTGTCTGGACAGAGTCTTCCTTTCACTGCTGCAAAAGGAAAACGTATTTTCCCATACATCAATTAGCAGTCAGTTCATCGAATAGAGGAGCTTCCAAAATGAAAACACAGTTTCATCTCCTCTGCAGAGTCCTGGGTTCCCCTAGCACACAGAAAGATAAGATATTTTCAACAYAGTGGGGACTCTCACACTGCTCCCTAGGGCTGTGCTTCCACTGCAGAGCTTTGGTGACAGGCTGAGGGCACCACACAGGGAAGGAATAAAGAACCCTAACCCTAACCCAAAAATTTAAAAATTAATCATTATGGACACTCCATAACCCAAGAGATTAAACTAATGTTTTGCCTGCTCAGAATTAAAACTGTCAGAAATAAGTAAAACTGCTGAAATCTAAAAACAAGCCATAGACTCTGATATTTATATTGTTGCAAGGAAATTCTGGGTTTTTAGGCCTCCACTGCCCAATAAAACCCTGAAAAGATGGTGTTTCGTCCATTTTTTTTCAATTAGTGTTAAAGGCAGGAGTGTAGGATATGGTGAACATTCAGAATAAAGGGAAATCTAGGAATGGCATTCCTTTCACTTACGCTGTTTCCTCACAAAAGGAAAAAAATCTTTGCCTGCCATACATTTATATCATTGCTAACTATGCAGCTCCTGGGACTGCATTAGCCTTGGCTCTATTTCTGTTGCCAAGGGAAAGTGGATGTCTAAATCTTTGATGTTTGTCTTGCCTCCTGCATTCTGAATGTTTCCATATGATGCCCAGATCTATCTCTCTGTACCAAAATCCTCACTGCTTCTGGTTATTCACGATTTAACCTTCAGTTAGAGGACTTGCCACAGTTTATTATTATTTGTAGGATCTTTGAAATCGTTCATCCAGGTTTGTAACAAGTAGGAAAATGTCACCTGTAAGTAAAACAAGTTGTGTTGCCTGACTTYCTGAATTTCTCTTTGGATCTATTCAATGTTTTGAATATAATGGGCATGCTTGTGTAAATTTCCAAATGGAAAAAGGAGATATTTTGATATTTATTAATATTAAAAAATTAGATTAAAAATGTGATTTTTTAAATAATTCAAGSAATTAAAAAAATATTGAGCCCAGATATACAAAACTTATAAGTAACATACCCTGTTCCCAGCAATGCAGTTTTTTTCTCAGAGAACTGTTTGCACCTACATCTGCAAAATGAATATGAAATTCTGTAACATTCATAAATGTACGCTTTAGACCAGGCCTTTTTTGAGGAACAAGTCTGATGCATTTGCTGAAAGAGTTGAAGTACTTCTTTCCTTATTATAGTTAAAATTTTACAAATACATTATTATTGATTAATACTGATAGCTGTGTTTAAAAGTCCAGTGTTGTTTATCTGCTTTTTTTTTYTCCTGGCTTATGAATAGTAAAATTAAATTTCCTTCAGGTGAAGATGTGGAATGTCTTTCTGTGTGCCACATTCTGTGTGCTCCTAAACTATAATGAAAAGACCAGGAATTCTATGAAAGAAAAACCCCGTAAGTCATCAAGAAAATATAAAGTTTGCTTTGCTATGTTTTTATAAGCTTTATGGAAGGTTGTATTTATCTTATTCTTTGTTTTTTTGGCCAATGGTGATTCTTCATTGCATAAGTTGGTAATATTTCAGAAATTGCTCAGGAAGTAAAAATACTCTTTTTTGAAACAAATCAGAACCTTGTCCTTCTCACTTTAACCTATATGGAGGAAGTGTGTTTCACTGTTCCTTGAGAATTCAGTTCCCTGTGTGCTGAGGGAACTGAATTCCCTGGCTGTCTACCAGTGGGGAGGGTGCAGCCAAGCACTTTGGGAAGCAGCAGGCTCTGACTTCTGCAATGCACAGATTTCAGCAAGAGCAGAAAGGCATTGCTGGTGAGCAATGAGCTTACTCGATATTTAATTTTTAATGAAGTAAAGAGAGACACGAGTTTTAAAAATCTCAGTGTTTTTCTCTTTTGGAAAAAGCACCCTAATTTTATTTTTTTTTTCCTCAATGTTCCTTTAGTGTCAAAAGAAACTGTCATGCATTATTTAAATAGCCTTTCTTTACTGCTTGAATATTATTCCCATCTTCTTGGCAAGATGCTAATTTTCAGGTTCTTACTCTTTTGGATATTGAATCTTTCAATCTAGATATTTCTCAATTTTTATGAGATAATACCCTATATATATTTTTAAATCATCTTTAAGTCTCTGTCATTGGATRTTTCCTCAATGCTTGTCTGATGTTTAATGGCTATGATTTTCTCTCTATGACAATTGCAAGATCTGTGCCCAGCCATCTTAGTTGCATAAGAGGTGACTGAGAGCTTTGCCTCCTGAAATTTTTGTAAAGGATTCAAAGGAAGAGATAATATGATAATTAAATTCCTTAATTTCAAGTTTCCYATTACTCTTTGTGGAACAGCTTATCTTGTATGATGGGCAAAGCTGAAAACTCTTAATGCCTTTAGGATCTTCAGCAGTGCAGAATGAGTTTTAATATCTCGCTGGTTTCCAAAAGACACTTTTCTTGAGGACTTAAAAAAATTCAGGGTAGATAAGCCATCTTTAGCCAACTCTGTTGGGGGAAAGAAAGAAAGGAAAACAGAAACCAGAAAATTAACATGTTATTAATAACTTTAATTTTTTCTTGTGGTATAAATTCATAAATTGAATCAATGGGATAACAGAGTTGTTGAGGCATATATGAGCAGTGGAGAGAGGATTTTCAAGACATAGGAAAAAAGTTTTCCTCTGTTACACTTCAAGAATGACATTTCAATCCTTTTGCAATGGATTGAGCATTGCAAAACCTGCACTGGCTATAGCAGRAGAAAGAATTCACATCAATTTCAGCAGGTGTTCTACAAACAATGATTAAGACTCACCCCTGTGAAATAAATGAATTCTGTCACTCTCATTTTACAGATGGGAAAACTAAGCTACAGAGAAACTGTAGGATTTGCTTAGCGCTGCATGCAAAGTTGAGTACAAACCAGGYACTTGTCTTGTAATGTCTCCTTAATAACTAGACCACACATCCTTCCTAAATAGGGAATGCTGTCTGGACTCTTTAGAGATATATCTACTTGGTAAGTCATATACTGGCAAAAATTCTTCTGTGACATACATATCTTGAAATACTTCTGAAGCCAAGGCAGAATCTATAACACAGATTTTTTTTTTTTTTATTCACAGAATGCTTAAATTTTAAAGAGAGAATTTTTAATAAGAAAAAGACAGATTTAAACAATGGGGGTGACTGGGTGAAAGGTCTGTGCTTTTAGAGGCTCAGAGAAGATAACAACATAACAAATACACAGTGTTTGAGGAAAAATTCCCTGTCTTTCATGGCTGCAGCAACACAACATGGATCATGACACCACCATTTGTTAGATGCTGTTTCCCTGATTGCTTTAGACACCAAAAGTTACCATAGCCAGTAATGACCACTCTAGAATTCAGCATCTGTAAAATAGACTATGAACTGACTGGCTCAAATGTCTCATCCCATGCAATTGTCTTCCAACAAATATTCCTATTAGAGGTTTGTCTTTATCCATGCTGCAGTCTGGCCTGCTAAACACAGACCCTTCTGCTGACTCTAACCTCTTAAGCAATTTCCAGGTCATCCTGTTCATGGCTGTTGGGGTGGGATCAACCTGGCCATAGCTGTAATGCCTCATCCTCTTTGTTTGGTTGCAGAGCATTTGCTGCAAATTTACAGGCAACAGACAAAAGTAGGAATAGTTGTGTAGAAGCCAATTCTGTCTAAAAGACAATTAAAGACAATTATCCTAAGTCAATTTAAATAGGTCAAGTGAATCACCCAATAGGTTCCTACTTCCCTCTGTTTGCGATTTGGGAAGCTGAGAGTGCACAGCTCAGTTTTGTCAGGTGAGAGGGACCTCAGCCCTGGCAGCTTTGGTGAATTATGTACACGGTTTTACATTTTTCTTTACATGTTTAGTTTGTTGGGGTTTTTTTCTGACAGATATCTCAAAGTCCTGATAAGCAGTTGCTCCTTGTCTTCTCACATGCGGAGAACTGCCGGACTAGCTCTTGGAAATCTGTAACTGCCTCTTATGCCAACCACTAATGGCAGTCACTACCCCAGTGACACATTCCTGAATACAAACTCTATTTTATTCCCTTCCAGCAGGGCAAACTCTTTGCACTTCCATGTGAAAAAGAGAGAGAGAGAAGGAGTAAGTCAGAAAGATGAGGACAGGAACACAGAGAAAAAGGAGTGACAGATGAGAATCATCTTGCAAGAACTGAACTTCAGCAAGGCTGGTGCAACTTTATTGGGATGTATTTTAAGAAACTTACCAGCAGTCATTTCATTAACAGAACATCCTGGCATTGACAACCCCCAAGTGTGTCTTCCTCCTTTGACATATTGTGAGTAGACTCATCTCTGTTGATGACCTGGTTAAAGAAGTTGAGACATCTTTCATTTCAAATTGATGTCATTTCATTCATTCTGGTGGCTTTTATCAAAGAAGTCTTGTCAGAGTAGAGCATCTAATTTTTCTAAGTTTTCTAAGTTCAGGACAAGCATTTTTTCCCACATGATCAGTTTCAGGTGTCTTTTTGGTTAGATCTGGCAGGAAAGCAAAGTTGCCAATCTGCAGGGAATGCCATTTAAAAGAAAATATAAGTGCTTTTGAGCTTATTCAAGCCAAATTCTTTTACTATTGTTTCTTACAAAACCAGAAATTCTGAGAAAGTGCAATTTGAGAATCACTGAAGCTATGATATTACCCAAGAGATGTTCCATGGATGTTTGTGCTTTCTAACTGGAGCCCCCTGGGCAGCTCTGGCTGGCAGCCTGCTCGAGGACCACTGATCTCAGAAGCCTGTCCAGCACCTCTGGGTGCTCTCATTTTTCTTGCAATGGGCCAGAGGAAGATCTTACAGATTGATTGTATAGACTGTTTAGCAGAGACCAGAAAAAGTTGTTGTTGAATGAACCTTATCGAGCTGTGCTGAAGCAGCACAAAAACTTGTTTTACTGATATATCTCTTTTGCCCACAAAAGTCTGCGGCAGTACTAATACATGGTACAATAGCAGGATAACCGACGAAATCAGAAAGAAATAAAAATGCTTTGTAGTTTTTGTCTGGTTTCCCTGTCTGCAATCAACAGGAGGTTTGTCATGACTTCAAAGGGAGAAGAAACAGGTCCTCTGTTTGAAGTTTAGCTTGCATGATTTTGAAGCATCCTACAATGGCTCAAATGCAAGACAAAAATTGAAGGGTTGAAAACCCCAATTAAAAAGAAAATCAACAACCCAAACCCCTAACTTTAAAGTAATAAAGAAAAGCTTTRGCTCTAAAGAATTTCTCTGAAAACCCTTCTGGGAAAAATTATTGTAATTGCTAGCTTTGCACCAATGAGCAGTCACTTCTACTGGAAAGAAAGAYAGAAAGCAAAACTAAAGGAAGGAATTTTCAGCTTGATTGTGTTGATTCATTGTCATTTAACAGTGAAAACAGAGAGGAAGGAAAGGGAAAAAAGCTTCCTAGCTTTTATAAGGCAGATCTACTGCTRACTTCATCTCCTTTAGATAAAAGCAAAGAAAGAAGAGACTTATCTGAAGTGGCCTGGTGAGGGTTCCTCTGAAATAAACAAGTGCCCCTGCAGGGAGAGAGAGAGATTTTCTTCTTGGTTTTTAATCAGAATTCCCACAAAGAGGAAGAGAGAGGAAGGGAGACAGTGCTCTGGCATGCTGTTCTGTGCTCCTCTAGCCCTTAGCAGCAGTGTTTCACACTGGATTACCCTGGCTGGCACAGACTCTCCTGCTCTCTGTTTGGTTGGGCTTGTGGCTGAGGGAGCACTCACTGGCTCCTTCAAGATTTTCCTCCTCCTTCTTCCTTCCATACCCAGTGCAAAAAGAATTCAGCAGAAACATAAGTGTTGCCTGAACATGTGATCAGAAAACTGACAAGGGTGGGAAATATTCTAACACATTCGTACTGACGTTGTCTTCTTAGAGGTTACTGTATGCATTTTATGTAGGAAAGAAAAGACAGAAAAAAATTGACCATGATAAATGGCTGATATTACTGAAGTCCTTGCAGGCATTGGCTTTGACATCATAGAAGGTGTCTCATCTGAAGGGTAAATCTGTTCATAGTAGCTATCAGAGAGTTGATAAATAGCAGCCAAGGTGACAAAACAATTATATAATAATTTCCATATCCTTTGTGTTTATTTAGTAGAACATTTAATCATTTTGTAAACTGCTGGTGCATCTGAGATAATAAACACTACATCGAGACAGATGAAGGGACAATGATGATACATGTCAGCCTACAACATACACAGCAGTCAGCGTTAATCAATGAAAACGCTGCTATGATGAATCTGAAAATACGCCCTTTCAAATAGTTTTTCACTTTTCTTGAGAAATGTGTCACAACTTCCAACATTCCAGCTTGTCAAGACGTGACAGATGGAGTGTCACTGCATGGTTAGTAATAGAGAAAGGCAATGGTTAAGTTAAATAAAGTCTGAACTGGCATGCCTAATGCAAGCGCAGYTCCTGAGTGTCTGAGAAAGACCAAGGACATGTGAGACTCCCATCTTCTGTCATTCCCTGTTCCATCATCCTTCACTGAACCAGTCTTCACCTACTCTCCACACTTAGAATAATCTGCTTTCAGCCCTGATTCCCCTGCATATACCTTTCCTTTTCATCATGACCCTCAGGAAAAACCTCTGCTGGGTCCTGGCYCCCATCAGTGTCGAGTGGATGTCCTGCAGGAGGCTAAAACTAAACCAAAACTGCAGGACCCAGCTACACTGGGAATATGCTTGTGTTGGCAGAGGAACAGGTAAGAGTACTTGTCCCTGCATGCCACGCAATGTGCTGTCTGGAACTACAGCTTTACAAGCCTGTAAATCCATGTTTGCCCCCAGGATGTGCTAAACAGCAGCCCCGTATGGAGTTTTTCAGAGAAATTTTCTGAGAAGTTGCAGAGAAGCAAAAGGGAGACRCATAAGGAATTTGCTGTAGAAGATCAACAAGAACCTGCTGAATGACTAGCTTACCAGCAAATAGATAACACTGAGCAGAGATGAGACAAGGGAAGCCTTGAGATTAACCTCTCATGACAAGAAGTAAGAGTAGGGGTACTTCTGCTTTCATTTATTTTTCCCAGGTGCAGTGTATAGCACAGCTGAGAAAACAGTTCAACAAATGCTGCCATCCTYGGTATTATTATTTTAAGTTAGTTAAAAATTAAAATTTATGTCCTTTTTACTACCTTTCCTCTGAAGAGATCTTTCTCTTCCTTTCACATCACTAGGAAAAAATTTCCAGCTTTCAAAGAATTCATTGCCAGACTAATTTTTGACAAATTATTTCCATTTCTTATTCACTACCATCTTGCAGATTATGCCTGAGACTTCGCTAGCTTCCTGTCAGAAATTAGTTCAGCTCCCCTTAGGCACCTTTGAGAATATTAGAGTAGAAGAAGTAGGTAAGATTATTTTATAAAATTTTTAGTTTATAAAAAAGGAAGAGCTGGGGAAGAGAATCTTTTAAAAGGGAATGGAAGTATTATGCTATGAAGAAAAGTGAAATATGATGAGTTCCCAGGAAAAAAAAGAAAAAGGAAAGTGTTGAAAAACTTGTAAGATTATACAAATCTCTTGCTTCTGTCCCCTCCAAATTTGAAGGACATTTTCAAATGCTGTGGAGGCACACACAATTCTGAAAGCAGTTCCCAGAACACCAGCACATATTAATTGGTAGAACTGGGAAAGAGGCGTCCCACCCTGTATGATTAAGGGCATGTGCTTCTGGCCCTAAGGATTTACAGTAATGAGAGAGGGTTTAAAGTGGTGTCTTGTCTCACCAATGCTTGTCCTTGGTGCTGCATAAATAAGGAAGCCTCAGCGTTTCAAATGCAGGACAGTCATTTGAAGCATTGGATGCTACCATACTGACCAAATTGTTTTCTTTGAAGCCACTCTTTTATACTTTTAATCAGTAAATCTAATCACTTCTTTTTCTAGAGCACTTTATCTCTCTCTAGGTCAGACTTATAAATTTTTTAACTGCTTCTACCCTGTAGTCAGACTGGTAAATTTATAACTGCCTTTATGGTGGTCCAATACAATCATCTCATGTATGACTGTACAGGTTTCTGCTGGTTTCGTAAGCTTCTGTAGCTTAGTGTCATATAACTTATGGCTTGTCTGGCCATCAATTCATAGATTTCTCTTTTCAGAATAACATAACCTCAGAATTAAAGTTATCATCATGTTTATTGTTGGCATTAGATTGGTYCATATAGCTGAATTCTTACTCCAGCAGAATTACATTTTCCTCTATGAAATATAAATAATACCTTTTTTGTGCCTTCCTGGCTGAAGCCTTTCTATACATGTCTCACCTCCTCTAATTTTAGGAATTTTCTTCTGACACATTGAAAATGTCTGGGTTTGATGTCAATCTATGTTTTATCCATTTCCATAAGCATTGAAGTTACCGTGTCCAAACACTACTGTCCTCCCCTTGGTCGTGCAAAAGAACCTGATAGCTGTGGTCAGAAATAGCTCATGTGAAGGCATTGTGTCCTCATATCCTACACACTCACACAAAAGACCCACTAACTGGCTTTCATCCAGTGAGTTTATTCTTACTCATCTCTTTCAATTTTTTTTTCCTAAGTGTTTTTTTTCCAATTCTTCATGCTCTAAAAATGTATTCTTTACTCTGTCCACCATGAATAGGCCATTAGCCAATTTTGGCTCTCCTGGGAGGAAAACTATGTCTATCTAGAAGGATAACTTCTAGAATTTACAGAACCTCCCTGAATTTATTATAACAAAGCAGTTATTTACAGCATCATGTCAGAAAATCCCTTCTGTTATTTCAGAGTTTTAGGCAGTTCATTCCCACTCAACTTTAATTTGGTTTAAACTTTTTCTCAATTAAAATAAACAAAGCACACAGATGCATCTGTCCCTAACCCTCTTCCCCTAATATATTTATTTATTTCCTCCGTATTTTAACATATAAGCTTCATGCCATGCCATTCAAGGCAATARATCTCATAATATCTCAAGTCTCATTTGAGAACAAAATGCCATTCATGACCTTCTCTAGCACAGCAGTCTGACAGGGACAGAGAYATTTTGTTTCTTACAACCCATTCCAATGAGGAATCTCATGCTACAGCATGCAACCCTACTGCAAAGCCAGGACAGACAGCATCCTGTTTTTACCAGCCAGTTCTTTACTGTTTTGAAGGTGGTTGAACTTCTTCCAATAAATGTTCATTTTAGAAGGGATTATGTTTAGATAAAACTTTTTTTTTAGGTCACATTTTTCCAAGAAAATGAAAATATGAAAATAKGAAAATCTAGTTTGTCACCTCACTCTTTTTCATCATATTTTTTCAGTAAAGTGTTAGAGAAACAGAAAAACAAGGTGGAGGGCAGAAAAGGGTGTGGAAAAAACCTCAGCTTTGTAAAATCTCAACTGAAAACTTTTGATTGTATAAGCAACCATTTTCCAGACCTGTGGAACAGAAAAGTTGAATATTCCAAACAATTTCTCCCTATTTTTTTTTTTTTACTAGATCTAAGAATTTTCTCTGGACCTTAGGCAAAAATGAGTTAATTCTTGTCTGTGTTTCAATTAAAATGAGGTATATCCCTCAGCTTTTCTAAATGCAAATCATATTTGTTATATAAGAAAACCTCACTCTGCAGTCARAATAGCCTGAAAGACAGGCCAGGTATTATCATAAAATTACTTCATTTTACTGGAAATAGTTATGCCTGGAAAGTCAAAAATAGAATTTGTCAAGAAAATCRGTCTATTCCTAGGTCTGTGACAAAGATATATATTTCCTTTTTTTAAAAAACCTTTTCAACTAAAAGGCATGTGATGCCAGGAAGAGATTTAGAAGAAAAACATGCTAAATTCAAACCAAATTGGCATTTTCAGAGCATTTGTGCGCCCTGGAAAGTGGAGAAGGATGCTGAGTTCCCCCAGTCTGGCCAGATGGCCTGGAAGGAGATAATCCAGTCCATGAGACGTCCTGTCTGAATGAATAAGCTGTCCAGAGCAGTAGGGTGAATTAGGCCATGGTCAGCACTGTGCTAACTCCTCTACCCTTGGGACTGGTGCTGGCACCTGCAGAGCATTGTTCTGCAGAGCGTGGATGCATTCCTTAGCTTGCAGCTGTCTTGGAAATGCTACACAATGCTTTTCCGTGTGTGCCAACCCACCTCTACAGCTGCCATCTTTTGAAATACATCTGTTCAGCCATCTAACTTGAATTCCTGAACCTTGATGTGATACCACAACTGTAGTAAGTCCTAGTTCACTTCAAATTGTATGTACGTTCCTGAGTTTTAACATTCCTTTCAGCAAATGCATCACTTGAAAAATGGATGTTAAACCAGAAAGACACAAGCCTAATCTACAGATTTCATCTCTCAATGGAAACATTTCAACTAACTCTGTTCCTCCTGACAYATATGCATCTCAGCAATATTCAGACCTTATCTTAAATTTCATGTTTTGATTTGGGAGAATAATTGTAGTATTTGGTTTGGAAATCTGAGAATATATCTGACACAGGAAGCAGCAGCTCCACCTCACACGCTCCTCAGTCTTCTTAAGGTGCCACTCTCTCTTCCTTTACAAAACCATCACAGGACCAAATAAGCAAAGTAAATTTACATAAAGACRTATTAAGAGTATCATCTACCAATTACTGTGCCTGCAGCTTCTACAAGTGACTCAGTATCAAGTAAAACTCTGCAACTACAAAACTGTGGAAGTTGTTGCAATGTGTGAAAATGGAGGCACCCCGCCAGGTTCCTTGCAAGGCTCCACGTCAGCCAGGCTCTGCARGTGTCTTTAGACAGGAGGACATTGTCCACTGTTGTATTTAGCCTGTCAGTGGGTGTCAAATCTGTGATCTCCCCTTGGCTTATTTACAGACTGTTATAGTGATGCACTAAGGATGCACAAGCAATTTCTCTTCAGCAGCCAGTCTTCTTCATAAGCCAGAAGGACTGTATGGAGTTTTTGGGGTAACTGTTGAATGCCCCTGAAGTTAACTTTCACTTTTCTTTCAGTGAATTTGTATACCCACTCTAGCATACCAATTCAGTTTTCTAGGCTATTTAAAATCCCTTCCAAGGAAAGAAAGATTCTAGGGTTTTTTCCTATCTAATTTTTCTATTTGTTAAATTGTAGCAGCTCCTTATGTCCTGCATGGTGACATAATTTTGCAGGATGCTTGTTTCACCCCTTGACACTTAGAAATCCAGCTTTCACTTTTGTCCTTCTGTTTTCCTCAAGGCACCAAGACCTTATTCCTATGTCCAGCTTGTTTCTATATTCCAAAAGGCTAAAAAGTCTGTAATTCAAAACAGTGTTTCTTGGGAAGAAGAGTYGACAAGAGAATGACAGCTCTCTAGGACAGTAGGTGCAAAAAGGTCTGATATAATGGCACGAAGAGAAAATCCTCTGTTTTTTCTTTTCTCCCTACTCGCCTGTGCATTTTCTACGAAACTAAAGTGCTTTGTGCCTCCTCCCACTAGCATGGCATAAAATAGAGTACAGGTCTGAGACATGGAGTTATTTAAAACCTCTGAGCCTGAAAGTTCAATTCATTCTTGTCTGTTTTGAAAACCATATTTTGCAGGAAAGATGGAAAATGTTCCATTCTTACAATAAAGATGGGAATCAAGAGGAATATCTGCTACCATCCTCTGAGCTTTCCTTGTCAGATGAAGAAATATGAGCCACAGAGTGTATGAACAARTTCAGAAAGATAAACTATTCTTCACTCTTTTATCATAGACTATCCTCTGGCTTTAGCATATGGCCAGGATATCACACAGAACAACAGTTTCTTAATATAGATTAGGAACAGCACTGAGCCAACTGCAGTTTCAAATCCATCTGCCCATGCAAAAATAGTTTCTCACTGGGATCTTCCCTCTAATGCTGAATTATTTCTGCCCACAAACCCCTTCTTCCCAAATGACTTAGGAAACAATGCACTTTCAAAAAAAACCCCCCATAATTAAAAGAAACAGAAGGCTCCCGCTACCCAGTGACCCTACAGTGGCCTGTCATTAGGCATGAGGCTCACAGTCCTCCGAGGTCCTGTCAGGATAACTTTATAGTGCTTATTGTCATTGTGTTGATTCTGCATTCTGTGAATACCCATATGCAATCTTTCTCGTCTAATCAGATTTATCAGAGCAGACTAGTGTCTATGCAGAGTCTCTCCATAGTCTGTACACTCAGCATCGTTGCAAAGATCTGTGGCGCTCCCTGGACCTGCATCCACTGGGCCATTCCTTAATWTTCCTTTGTTGCCTACCCAAGATTTCTGTTTCTAAGGAGGAAAAGAATTGTGCTAACTTTCTTGGGTGCTGGGGTTTTTTTCCTCAATCTGACTGCTTTTTTATTCTGTGGGGTTTTTTTCCCAGTTTTCCCATTATTCTTCCCAGACTTCTGATATTCTTAGTCAAAATTTCTTTTACATAATAATAAAAATACATCCACCATATTTTCAATCTCTTTTAATAATTATCAGCTGAAAACTAACCACATTTCCTTCCAACAAAAACAAGACTTCTTCAGCAATTTCTCATCAGTTGAAATGTTTCTTCTCTAAATTGTCTGATGAAAATATTACTCATATTTGTAAAAGGGAGTGAGGGTGTGGGATCAGACTGTTTAATATGAGTGYTTTCTCTTTTGTATTTTGAATTCAATACTGCAGATCCAGCATTGCACTGCACTGCAGCATGCTTCCCAAAACTCACAGGAGCTCAGCTCTCATCTCTCCTGTTTTAGCTCTGTATTGGTTTAACTCCATGCAAGCCTAAGAGATTATACCAATAAAAACTTGAGATGACACATTAGAGAATCAGGTCTATATTAATTTGATTTTCATAAAGCCAAATCTTTTCCTAACTCAGTTGAAAGCATTCAGAATTGTTTCTGGCAATTATTCCCTTCAATTTGAAGCCTGCTGTTGAAGTACCTGATATACAGCTCAGCCACTTCTGTGCTCCTGCTGCATTTTAGTGAGCTGCCTATCATATACATCACTCCCAGAACGGAGAAAAACTTTTTGGACAGGCAGAAATGAAGCTGTATAAGCTGAAATGGCTGTAGGAAGCTTTTTACTCATAGGTAAGAAACTATTAGGAAATTGAGATGGAAATCAAATACTACATTAACAAGTTAATAGGTTATGTAAATCATAGCTGGCCATCACCCATTAACTCAAGAACCCCTGGACTTTCAAAAAAAAGCTAGAAATGAATCAGAGGCTCAAAGTGCTTTTTAGTAATTAAATCATTGTCTAGATACACATTTCAGATGTATCAAAGAAGGATGAGATTTATGTTTTCCATTAGCTGGGGAAATGGTCCATTAGCTATTCTTGGTCYCCCACAGGAAAACTTGTGAGTAAATAAAGGTAAATTGCTGCAGACTGTAGCTCACTTTACTCTTCACTGAGTAAAAAACTGGCTGCATGGCTAAGCCTAGAGAGTAGTGCTAAATGGAGTGGTGGCTGGTAACCAGTGGTGTTCCTTAGAGTTCAATACTGGGGCCAACTCTGTTTAATACCTTTATCAATGGTCTGGAGGAGGGGATCAAGTGCACCCTCAGTCAGTTTGCAGATGGCCTCCAGTTGGGCTGGACCATCGATCTGGTGGAAGGTAGGAAGGCTCTGCAGAGGCATCTAAACAGACTGGATTGATGGGCTGAGGGCAACGATATGAGGTTTGAAAATGCAGAGTGCTGGGTTCTGCCCTTGGGTCACATTAACMCCCTGCAGCACTACAGGCTGGAGGAAAAGCGGCTGGAGAGTTGCCCAGTGACTGACAGCAACTGAACATGAACCAGTATGTGCCTGGGTGGCCAAGAAGGCCAGTGGGGTCCTGGCCTGTGTCCGAAATAGTGTGGCCAGCAGGAACAGAGCAGTGATCTTTGTGACCTTAAAGGGGTTTTTTAACCTAAACAATTCAATTATTTTTATTCTGATATTTTTTTAAGGCTTTTAACTAATAACTAGATTTGAAAATGACATCTTGCTGAAAAATATTAACTAAAACAATTATTAAATTTTATTCATGTGGGGGACGTGTCCTGAGACATATTACAAGGCATCATACAAGTCACAAGACAATGAATGTTGTAGAAGGGTTTCCRTCTACTCTGAGGGGGTCCTTTTCCATTCAGACTTAATGTGTTCATCTCAGCCTCTGTTACTTGACCTAAGTAATCAGCAGACATTTTAAAAGAGATGACAGTGGAAGACGTTTTCCACTTACTCCTACCCCTGTCCATAAGAACTGAAATGTAGAGGATTCCTGGTGACAACCCAGATCTAAAATACACTCCAATAAAAGGTATCAAACAAAAACATCCAAGGTTTCCCAATTTCCCCTCAAAAGAGATGAAAACATAATAATTTTAGCCTCATTTCCAAAAAAAATTAGAATAAACAATCACACAGCCTGTGTACAGCATGTCAGACCATCCTTTTACCTTGTAACTACCGACTGCAGTTACCTATATTAAAAAGAAATTATTTAGGGGGAAAAGCCAGCAAGATATTTGATTCCTACAAATGTGAGAAAATAGGCAGTCCTTAATTTGGTGGCGTTGATGTTAAGTGTGTCAGTATTGAGACATACATTTCTATTTTTTTTTACTGTGAGAATTTATATAACATGAAGACTGGAAAATTTGCCATTGGAATCTTCCACACTAAAAAGAGCTGAAAACGTGCTTAGATATGTACATGCATGGCAAATACCAGATGTAAYTCAAGAGCAAAAGTAAGTTCTGATGGACATAGTCAGGATGGGATCTGGATYCCCGGCAGACAGGTGGTTAACCGTATTGCTACTGGATTCAACTGGAAGCACCTTTCAGGAGGCTCCAGTCCCATGACTTATGGAGTCTCCTGGGCTGCACTTAGTGAGTCTCAAAAGAAAGTTTAGGAAAGCCATTAACTTAAGAAAAACAGGGTAAAGCAAAGAGACAATAGGTCTTGCCTTAAAACTTGTTGATATGGTGATATATTTCACAGAATTACAGAACAGTTGAGGTTRGAAGGGACCTCAGGAGATCATCTGGTCCAATACCCCTGCTCGAGCAGGGCCACTTAGAGCTGGCTGCCCAGGACCATGTCCAGGCAGGTTGTGAACATCTGCAAGGATGGGCACTCTACAACTTCTCTGGGCAGCCTGTGTGACCCAGAGGAGTTATTTCTTAGGTCATATATGGATTCCGAAAAGCACAGCCAATTTTTCTCTTCAAGTATGATACAAGGAGGTTTGTGGTTTGTTTATCAATAGGTCAAAATATGTAGAACCATATTCTAAAAATGCAGTTTTTACCCAAGTTCACAATATACAACCATTTTGCCCAGCCTTTCAGTGTTTCCTATCACATTCACTCAATTGTGCACTTTTTTCCACTTATCTAGTCATCCAGCAATTTTTTCGATACTCATCTTTCTCCTTAGTGATTAAATACAGCCATTAATGAAAGATTTGCCAGAATAAGAAGTGAATAATTACTTCTCTGGACAAAAGCTAACAAGAACATTTCTTAAACAGCTAGAATAAAGTACAGGGGAACCGTAAATGTCAGTCTTCTGCAAAATAAAGATAATTACATACAGCAAGATATGCACTCTTACCCATTTTTAATGGGAGGTCTGAAAGAGTGATACAAAGCTTATGCTTTTCATCTAGGTTCTTATACCCTTCATTTTGCTTCTTTTGGTGCATCTTCTCACTGCGAGGCAGATCACCCTCTGCCTCACCAGCTGCAGTGCTGGTGCTGTATAGGGACAGCCCTCCACTCCAGCATCCTCCCAGCCTGATTCCAGCTCTGTTTCATCTTTCTCTTCCTCTTTGTGTCTCCAAGCATTCATAATACCTCTTACTCCTGGGGCTATCTGCATGTACTGGTTGCTTAGAAACCATTCCTGAATGGCTACAGAGGATTTAGAAAAATTGTCTTCGATAATTCTCCCACCCCCTTTCTCATAGTGGAGTACTGTTTTAAGTACTGTAAGCAATTCTTTTTAACTTTCATTTTTATTATGTCTAATGTGGTTCTCAGGTTGTCCTCTGATCTTACAAACGCCATACTTACTTTTTTTTCCTTTCCTTTTCTTTCATCTTTATCGTCCAATGTAACTTTTAGTGCCACAGTTCTGAAGTATCCTTCTAATGCAGAGCAACTGAAAAAGTCATCACAGCCAGAGCCCTGGAAGCAGGAATTGTCTGAAGGTACAATGCAAAATCACAAAGAAGGTCTAGTGTTAAAAACATCATAAGAGCATAAATAAAAGCTGCTCCCTTTATCCATGCTAACTTGATGATGCCGTCAAATGCGGAGGAACTGCAGGGCCCTCCCAGGCTCTTCTGAGGCTGAGAAAAAAGAAGTATGATGAGGTCTTACCAGATTAACACCTTCATAAAGATCAAAGGCTAAAATAGGTAGCAGACCCATTGTGAGAACCCAAATAAGAGCAGAAAAAAGGAAAAAGGCTCTTTGTCTTCACAATGACTTAAATGGCCAGAGCATAATTCACCAGTAGCCCTGTAGCTACACTCTGCTTTTTCATGGACACCATAAAAAATGCATATTTTATGCTGCATATTGACTTTCAATATTCTGATATGAAATAACCAATGTTATATGTTCAGCATGGGATCTTGTAATACATTTTATTAAATCTGTGGACAGAGTTAATATTTTTAAAAAGACAATACATTCGTTTCACTTTTTGGAACTCTTGAATCTATACTCACATTTCCTATAACTCTCTTGCTTAAATATAAAATTCTTTACATTCTTTTACACTACTAATATGTGTCTGAGTCTTACGGATATTCTAGCTGACTGTCTAAAAAATTCTGTGAATAAGAAAGCAATAACTTACTGTGAATGGCTGGCTATTTTGATTGTCCTAGGTAACTTGGATCACAAACAAACTCCTTGATAGCTGAGCAGATAACTGCCCAGTTAAAATGGCTGTGGAAATGTTTCTGGTTAAGACCAAGAATAGTGACTATTCATTTGTCACTTGTGCACTTTCCTTATCATCCTAGCCTGGAGTCTGATGTTTCCCTGACCCACCAGGTCATTCCCTGGCACTCTATAGTTATAAGTGCTGAAGGAGCTGCAGATCGACAGACTTGTGTGAAGGTTCATGAAAACGCCTGGTTGTGCTAGTGCAAGTCAGGGCTAGAATTGCCTCTCTTTAATGAACACGAAGATACAGCATTAGTTGGTTATTTTTCTCATCTGTGTTTTATGGTATTCCAAAACCAAAACTGCTGTGTCAGCTGAAGCTTCAAGAGCTCAGAAGTCAAATTTAGATAATTAAAAAAAAACAGTTTGAAAACTGAAGCTATTAATGCTAAAAGAATTGTGTTTGACACCCCTCAGTATGATTACAGAGACTATATCCCTGCCTGGAGGCAGCTATGGCTTCAAGTAAAGACATAGCAAGATGAACCCTCACAAAGGGTCTCCCAGACTTCACTTATGCCACTGTGATTTCCATTCTGCAAGGTCTGCTTCCACGAGCTACAAGAGAGAGAATGTGACGCTTCTGTCCTTCCCCTGGGAAGTCATGTATGTCTTACACTGCAGAAGAAGAGCAGGGAACAGACTAGCCCTTGATCCCGGGGTAATGTCCTTCTCCCTGCTGTCTGAACATAAAAATCTCAGAAGCTCTTATTTCTACCACTCTTCAAGTCATTTTATTGCTGCATCATAYTCCTATCTTGAAAGCAATGCTTTTAATGTTAAAGATATAGTACAGTCAAAGTTTGAGAAGCAGCATACATTCAGGCTTTTAAATTTGTATATAAGCACCCGTTTAAGTGGGGTGAACTCTTCAATAGATCTGAGAAGATTCAAYGGTCACCTTGTCCTTTTGGCCTAGTCCTGCGGTCCTCTTACTTCTCTTACTTTTTCTGCTAACATTTTAAAGAGCAGCTGAGTGCTTACATCTCAGTGTCCTGTATGGTGAGGAAGGAGGGAGAAGGAGGGAAAACCATTTATTTTGCTGCCTTTATTCCCATGAGAACGACTAATCAGGTGGGAGTAGAACAACAAGTTCTGCTAGGCACACAGAACCTGCTTATGAGACATCTCTGCATACTCTCGAGGTTTCATTAGCTTTAAGTGGATTTTTTCCACTCCTCCAGATCATTGTTATTTCACAACCAAATTTATTCAAACTAGGGAAAGACACATCTCTTCAAGTAGGCCAACTTCAAACTCAAGCACAAAATGTACTATATGTATTTTTTCAATGATTAAAATACACATCAGTTACAACAATGGGTTTATGGCAAACTCTCTTTTCCTGCTGTAGGGAATGCTAATAATTAGTGTGATTTCTGTCATCCTTCTAAAACACCTCTGAACCAGGAATAATAATGGAGAAATAATTTTTCTATATGGGCTATCTTGCAAAAATAACCAGTTCTCTGTTTGTGATACGATCATCTAGGGAGAGAGTAACACAATAGCTACACCCAATGGCAACTTCATTAACTGCTAGTTTTCAAAGAAAACTAGGATTTTCTTACCAGAAACTCAAAAAGCAAGGTCAAATATAAATACTTAGACCAGTTTTAACAGTTGGTTTTTCATGAAGATAAATGCATTTTTAAATGGTGATACATTGAGTAATCTTTGATAATTCACTTTTTTCTTGAAATTTTTCTTTTAATGCACAACAGTGTTGTACTTTTGCATGGTTTACTATCTTCACTCAGGCTACTGTAAAGAATTGAGCCACATATTCTTCTCCTTACCAGATTCTCAGGTTTGCATATGTCTATTCCATTGTTGTGACAAAAGTAGCTTCCAGGTTATTAACCACAGGAATTGCTGCTATGTTACATTCTGGGTTTACAAAGAAAACTGGAAGTGATGCTCTAATGTGCCTAAAAATGTCTAATGTCTCCAGTTCTGTAGAACAACATGTTAGCACCTGAGACTATAGAAACCAACAAAAAAATAAAGAAGGGAGCCCAGGTTTCGGCTTCTAAATTTTATTTGGAAAATGATTTTTCCTATTGCAATGTTAGAACATTTTCGTGGAAGTTTAAAATTTCCATTTTGCTTTAAGGATAATGAAAAATCATATTACATAGTTGCTCAGTGAGTACAGAATTATACATTGAGTAGAAAGAAGTACATCTGGCAGCTTTGCTACTAATCGAACCAGACCAAGAAAAAATAAAGAAAATCATAGTCTGAAATTTTAGAGTCAACAGTGCATAGAACACAATTTTGACATCATGTAATGAATGTCAAAGAAAAACCTGAGAAATAGGAAGAAATAAAACAATGGACTTTCAATCTCTGCTTCTGGTGAAAAGCAGAGACCTCCATACTAAGATTTTTTTTTAATTTTGTCCTTTCATCAGAGCTACTTTAAGCTTGATGGATTAACTTTTGCCCCAGAAAAAGTGGCAAAATATCAATTTTCAGTTAAGTTTCACTGCTATGAATTTAGGGGCAATTCCTCTAAAATTTAGTTACTGAAAGGTTAGAATTTGCATATTTCCCTATAGCTCCTGAACTTGTATAGATCACAGATTTTCCAGTCTCGTTCTGCACTGGTGTGACAGAAAAAGGACTCATGAGCTGCATCATGCTTTCAGAGCCGTGAAACTCAATGGGTTACTGGTACCTGTGCCCTGCTCCAGTGAGCAGTTCCGATGCATGACATGTTGCTTATACAGTCACAAAAACAACAGTGATGTTCCTTCTAGACACATTAGAAGAGCTGATCCTCCTCTGCAGCAAAGATCACAATTTATAATAAAATATAAGGGTAGAAAAGGTGCAAAGGGATCTTAGGTATGGGATTAGCCAATTTGCTTCCACCATTCCACTGCTCTAGGAAGAACCCAGTCAGATGCCAAGAAAACCAAAATGACACAGAATGATTGAGCACAATTCATCACTCAAATACAYCACCCTGTTTTCTCAGCTTCACCTAGAAAGGCTTAGAGGGTCAGCAAAGCCTCTGCTAAAATAATGTGGATATATTCCTTTGAAAATACCTTAATCATCGTAAAAAAAAAAAAAGCCTTCATCATTGCCTATGGAAATAAAACACCTTCACTGATTCAAGGCATCTTTCCATGCTCAGCCTACATATTTGTTCAAAGCTTGGCACTGCTCTTTGGCTTCATAGCTCAACACAGCTGAAAATTCACCATGTGGAAAACTTAAGTAAGTCCAAAGTTACTTGCTTATTAGCAAAAATGCTTTTAGTGAGAATCTTGTAGATTGTACTGTTTAACCATATGTAAGAGCCTCCCACACCACATTCCTCAATCAAAGTTCTGCTAAAACTAGTTATGCTAATTGCAATTTGCTTAAAGGATGGTTAAAGGTTGCTGGAAGGATGCCAGTGTGTCTATTGCTGGAATATTAAAAGACCAATGACAGGCAAAYATACAAGAGAAAAACTTCAAATATAAAAAAAGTATAATCAGAAATCCATTTTAGCATGAAAATGATAGCAYAAACAGGGTTTTAATTTCCCTGCATACAGCAAACCACTTGTTACACAGAAAGATTGGGTGTTCTTGAGATTTGTCACCAGTGTTAGCAGAACCATGCAAGGGTGGCTGGTCCTCACACAGCTATGTCCTCATAAACAAAAGAAGTACCTTGGTTCTGCTAAGCACATGTGTGTTCCCCATGTGGGGAACAGCTCTTCTTCAGTGTTTGTCATTTACTGAGAAAAATGGGAGGAGTCGCTGGTGAGACTGATGACACCTCAATGCCTGTGTTTTAAATGCAGAGCACYCAGGGATTACCCTGTCACATATTGCATATTGCATATTGATCTGGCCAGCACAACTTCACTTCAGGCTCTTTCAGATCCTCAATAAAGAATTCATGCAGGAAAAAAAAAAAAGAAAAGAAAAAAATGAGAAGCATCTTTTTGAAGGAGAAGTGGCAGAGTTTTAAATTAAGCTCATCCGTCCAAGCTGATACTTACCTTCCCTATAAAGATGCTGATGCCTTTAACAGCAAAATAACTTCAGCATCCAAAATAACAGAAAGGACTCGGAGCTCACTCTGTAAATGYTTCCCAGCAAAGACACCGTTGTGGTAAGTCCATGTCATAGTCCGTTTCCTGCTGAAATGAATTAACTCACAGCAGCTCTATGTTTAGGGAACTGGTCTGACAAGTCAAAAGGCTCCATTCTTGCACTTACTGAAGACAAGGGAAGAATTACCACTGACTCTGAGACAGGAATTTTTTCACTCATCAAGCTTAAATATCAGTTTATATATGCATTTTAGCATATTGACTATGATTAACCTATTTGCTGACTCAGGGAACGAAGCAGCAACACGAGCAAATGGCAGTCATGGGCATGCCCTGGTTTCACCTCTTTTTCTATCTTTACTTCCTTGCACACCTCCAGATTCATCCTGGGAACCAAAGGCCCCTCGTTTCAATTTTTYGGCAAGGCTTCTTATTTGTGGTGTAAAGGTCTTCAGGACTGAGACCACACCCTGATTGAGACCRAACTTTCTATTGAGTTGCAGCATTCCATGGGCATGAAGGGTGTTTTACAAGCACATGAAATGACAGCTCCATAACCTAAATATCTGACTTTTTATAGCTGGCTTCACACRGCAAGGGCCACAACATGTAATGGCCGGGTTAAAAAGGGTATAAGAGGACAGGAATTACAAGCGTGGAAGACACTGAGATGGGTTTGATGTTGTGTGTCCACTGTGGGAAGGAAGTGTTTGGGAGACCTTGCRGGCACACATGTATAGGATTTTTTTTCCCCCAGCATATAACATAGGCTGATCTTTGTAGTGATCCCCAATCAAGAGTAAATTAACATTTCCTTGGTAAAAACTGTGGAGGGTTCACATTTAGCCACTTAATTCATTCACTTAAAAGAGTAATTAATTCACAGATACCACCATTTCCTTCAGGCTACTTTTTAGCATGAAACTAATATAACTAGTACCATCAARCAAGCAGAATCATTTCTATGAACTGTTTTATTTTTAAGGTGGTGGTAGGGGAATAGACAAAGACCTGAGTAAGCCCCACATATCCCTGCTGGCTGTTTGGTGAGCCTCATTTCACTATATGTGTTTGTGCTTGGGTGCTGCAGGACGTAACACCTCACTTTGTCTGGAAAGTGAGCAAGCATTCAGAACACATTACTCACAGGCTGCAGCTCCTGGCAAAGTCACCTTCATGCCACATAACTGGCAGGTAGGGAACACTGCACGGGGGCTGCAGCTTAAGAGGCATCTCCCCAAAAGCACTTGCCCCAACTCCTACACTATCCTGCAGATAACTACAGAACGAGATTCTACTCGAGCATAAATGGCTCATGAACTGTGTCCTGTTACTTGTCAGGATAAGAGAGACCACTATARCCTTGTGATTTAATTTTATGCCTATCACAGAATGTGACAAATGGCCAACTTTTCTCTTCTGAGGCTACTTTCTCCCTGTGCTCCTCCTACAACCAGGGGAGAAGGAGGCTCCTAAAGACGGCTATGAGTTCAGACTCCTTCTGTACCTGATTCATTCAGTCTCCTCTGATTATAATGAGAGCCCAGTGAGATTAGCCCCACAAAGTTAATAGCTTTCGTAAAGACTTCTTAAGCATGCTTTGTTGTCTATTACTGAGCTCAACAACTTAGTGAAGTGAACATTCATTTCAGAAAGGCATCTRTTCTTGAATTGAAGGCACTACAGACAAGGTCATCTGATATCTTTGTCTCAGCCAGTCAGCCTCACTTTGCTTTCTAGTCCTTGTAGAAAAATAGGACATGCAGGATAGTTTGGAAAAATGGTACCCTGGAGTGCCCTGGACATAAGGGATCACTTCCAGAGGCTCCGGCGAGAAGAGTCCACTTCAGAAAAAGCTGAATACACCACTGCTTCACTGCTTCCATGATCCCTAAAATTTAATTTTCTTTTTTTCACCTGGTTGGAGGTTTTTCCTGACAGCCAGAGAATCACAAGTGAAATATCATCCTTCAATAAAAGAGAGAGACAGAGAGGCTTCTAGCCTGTGTATCTGTGCAGAGATGCTCATAAACGTGAAAAACGTGTCCTACAGTCTCATAAGTGTGAAAGTTTAAAATGTCAATACCTTTTTAAAATAAATCTCATGATTTGCAGGCCTTCCTAATCTTTGAACAGTTAAGGTTGACAACACTGTAAATAGCAGCTTCTGGCCAAAAACATAAGGCAAATTTTAAAGTTTAATGCAGAATGACACAAAAGATAAATAAAGATTACCTTAAACTTCTGTCAAAAAGTTCATAAACAAGRTAAGCCATTCAGGAGAAAGGTGTCACATTTGAAATATCTGCTTACACCATAAAACAATCTTTCAGATCCACAAGGCAGATTAAGAAAGAGTAGTAATACATTTCTACYCCAGTGGAATCAAAAGAGAAATATAAGATTTTTCAACGGATACAGAAGAAATTCCAAATCTACAGTCTGCACAGCAGGTGAAAGACAAGAATTTAAGTTTGGGCTGAGTCTTCAACAAAGTCATCAAGCAATTATGATGACCAAAAGCTTCTTGCAGTCAAGTTCTCTTTGCAGCCAATCATTCCTGTCGACAGCCCATTTCCAGAATCACTCCACCTGGATCTCTAGGCTCTTCTCTCAACCCAAACATTATCCCCATCCCAAACCCTAAATTAGTCATGTAGATAGCCCTCTGTCAAACCCATACTTTCTATATTATATTTCCTATGCCATCTTTGTGCAGACAGGGTGCATTGATTTTGTGAAGGAGCTGGGAAAGCAAACTGCAGCATGTCCAGGCTCAGCTCCTTATTTCAATTGACCCATGATATTTACTTGTCATACATCTGGCATTGGCCTTCCTCCTAGTACATACAATGCCATCCTCAGCAGATCTTACATGTCTCCTTCAGTAGTCTTGCATGATCTAATCCTCAAGGTTCAAGTTCCAGGTGTGTCAGACCAGAAGATCCCTGATGTACATCCAGGTGCTCAGAGGATTAGGTTTTAAGACAACAGGACTAGCTTAAAGGTTCATTTACATAAATCAACATCATTTGCATCAAATTAATAAAAGCTCATCCTGAGAAGGTAGGCACAGGGGAAGCCTTTTCAAAGCTACAATTTGAAAGTCATTAATTAGCTTCACAGCTTTAGAAGAATTTCAGATTTTTTCTCTTTTATTTAGCATTGTTTTGTTAATCACCATCATGCACGTAGACTGCATTTTTCGGGACTTTTCCCTCTAATAAGATAATTAAAAGGTATTTATAAATTAAGAAAGGTATTCTTGAGCACAGATCACTCTAGAAGCCTGAACTTTGACATGGTCATCACACGCATAGAACAAAAATATGTTTCCCATTCAGTGCTTTCATCTACCACCTGCAATGAAGGGTAAGACATGAAAGAAAGTGAGAAGACATTATCTTCTCAGATGCAAAGCACTGATCTTTCAGATGTTTACTTTAGTTGGCAATACCAAATCATGACCTTGAATCCCAATGGAATTATATTTTAAATAGGTGTACTGGTTCTGTTTGAGATGGGTTTAATTTTCTTCACAGCAGCCCGTATGGTGCTGTATTTTCATTCTGCAGTTTAAGCAGTGTCGGTAACACACCCATGTTTCAGCTATTTCTGAGCAGTGTTTGCACAGCCTCAAGCCTGCCTCTATTTCCCACTTTGCTCCCCCAGTGAGTAGGCTGGGCAGCCAGCCCAGATTGACCAACATGGTATTGCATGACATATATTGTCATGCTCAGAAATAAAAATTGAGGGGTGGATGGTTTAGGGAAGCTAGTCATTGCTTGGAAACTGTCTGGGAATTAATCTACCTGTGGGAGGCAGCGAGTGACTACCTTTATATTACTAGTTTGTTTTTTATTTCTTCTTGCTCTAAGTTTTTTATCTCTCTTTATCTAAACTCATGGGTTTTCTAGCTTTTTGTCTTCACATTCTCTCCCCTGCCCCACTGTGGGGGCTAAGCTGCTAGCCAAGGTCAAAACACTGTAATTGGGATGAATTTGAGTCGGGGGAAAACATAGTTTCTTCACAATCTGCCTCCAGTGATGCTCTTTGCCTTCAACAGAAGTCAGAAATTGTCCAAAAGTAAAAAAGTTCTGGTTTGCATCTGTTCACATGCTTTTGTTGAACGCAGGAACATGAACTCATCTACTGTAGGAGACAAAGACTTACACCGCATGGACTTGTGCACAACATGAATCCAAAGATGTGCGCAAATAACGTGCACTGTGTGCTCATCACAGGCTACTGTGGGTACAGAAAGTTGAAGAAAAACTTCTAAAATATTCCAGTTGTATCGCACGGACCACTGTCTACAGCGAATGCGTTGATGCTACAGTAGGGGAAACCTGGTATGACCACATCCTTGGAAAAACAGGTTAGGTATTATGATTAGACCACGCCAACGACACGTACCAGTGGAGTTCCTCTGGTGACAGTTCACCCACATGATCTTGGTGAGGGTTGGTTCTTCTGCTGTCTTCACCCTGGACAATGCGATGAATCCAAGCAGGTCACACCACCTGCCTTTGCTGCTTACAGCCGCAAGCAGGGGCCATAGCCACCATTGCACACTGCTTTGATACTTTGAAGTGCCCTGGGCACCAGTAACCCATCTAGGAACACCTGCTGTGCATTTATGGCAGATGACAGTGCCCTGGCTGGAAGTGTTGCTGGCCAAGCAGATGCTGAGAAACAGCCAGACGGGTGGCTGTGGTCGCAGGGAGGCTGGTGAGAGAGGCCAGACTCCACAGAGGGCATGGGGCAGGCGGCAGCCATGCCTGGTGAAGCAGCCTCTCAGGAGGGCCAACTGAGGTCCAAGGATGTTAGGAATGACATGGGAGGGTGCCAGGTACTGCAGGGAGGCAGCAAAGGCAGGTCCTGCATGGGGAGACAGAAATGAGGGCCAGGGAGCTGCAAGGACTATGGGAAAGCGGTTCATGCTGACGGCTGACACGGGATGCCRTCAGGGTCCCCACTCAGCCAGGGCCAGGCAGTAACCCACACCAGGTCAGGTGACGACCCACACCAGCACCAGCACCAGCACCCATGGCCAGGGAGAGCACTCGATGAGCCATCAGTGTCTCCCTGTGCCAGCGTAGGACCTTGGGATCCCTAGAGGTGGACCCTGGAGTCCCCGTGTCATATTCTGACCCCCACCAGGCAGCACTGGCTGAGAAGCACCAACCCCATGGTGTAACCTGGCTTTGCTCTTGCAAGGACGTTTTCATCCGCAGAGTAAGGACAAGAAATTAAACGTAAGGGCCATTGTTGGTTTTCCTTTACAGCCCAGCTCTGTCAGACCTTCTGTAAAGAAGGGCCCTGGGCCCAGCTTGACAGTAAGGAAGGACGGGCTCATGCTGTCATCGGCATCATTGCACACAAAGGAGGTTTTGCTCCTTCTCCCAGGCATGAGCTGCGTGACAAAAACAGGTCTGAATTTACTGACAGCTGGGCGCAGAGGCTCTTTAACCACTTTTACCTTGACCCTCAGTGCCAAAACTGTTTCATTTACGTGGCACTTTGTCTGTGACCTCAAATGACCGCGCAGAGCTCGGTGCTTTCCCTTTCTCCGCGGCCGAATGCCTCTCATCAGACAAGTGCAGCAACAGCAACATCTAGTGGCAAGTGGGCTGGTGGGCAGAGCAGAAACCACCTCCCAGTTAAGGAAGTATAAACCAGGCACAAATGGTCAAGGTTAGAAAGTAGCAAACAGAAAAAATTTCTGCAATAATTTTTATTTCAAAGTTTTATCATACTTGCATGCATACATAACATATAGAATATATATATCTCAAATATAAACTGGTCTTAACTCCTCCTTTGCTTCACACAACTAACACTCTACTTCAAACACCAACCGATTTGGTGACAATACGTTTGTATTCTATTTAACATGCTCAGATTTTACACATCAGAAGCATAACAGTAGAATTTCAAGGGAAATTGCATATGCAATTATGGTTTTGTTAGGCACTCAGGCAGTGAGCTTATGATGCTTTAAGCATGAGAGAAATATCAGGTGTATAAGACATTCAGTACACCTGCAAGGACAGGATTCTACCTTGTCTTTCCTACACAAGATCCAAAACAATTCAAATTTTTTTTTCTCTTTTTCCCTTCTGGCACAAGTCCTGTATTTAGTACGCCAAACAACCATTGTTCAAGATAGATGATTTTTTAGTTAGAACATGCACTTAAGCCACATCTCCTCTTTGCCATTGTACTGAGTTTGGCTGGGATGGAGTTAAGTTTCCTCACAGCTGCCCATATAGCGCTCTGTTTTAGATCTGTTACCAAACCAGTGTTGTTAACACAGGTAGATTTCAGCTATAGCTTAACAGTACTTGCACAGCATCAGAGTGTTCTTTGTTTCTCACTCTGACCCCACATTGAGTAGCCTTGGAGTGGGCAAGGGGCTGGGAGAGGACATAGCAGGTACAGCTGACCCAAATGGACCAGAGGGGTATCCCATACCACGAAATTTCATACTCAGTGGTAAAAACTGTGGGTAGTCTTTCCAAGGCAGCTGCTGCTCAGAGAGTTGCTGGGCACAAGTCTGCTGGTGGGAAGTGGTGAGTGAGATTGCCTTTGCCCACCTTGGGGTTTTTGGGGGGAGTTTTTTCTTGCCTCTTTCTTTCACTTTTTAAACTGTCTTTATCGTGGCCCAGAAGGTCTTTCCTCTTTCAACTATCTCTCACACACTGCTGGGGGCAGGGAGTGAGCATGCAGTGGGTCTGTTGTGTGATTGCTRGTCAGGGTAACTCACCACAACCAAGCTTCCTTTGCTTCATGTCCTGTTCTAAATATGCACATTACACTGTGTCCAGAACTACCAAGTGTAATATTTCACATATTGCTGTGATATTGCTGTGAAGTTCCAAATTTTCATGAGTCAAACTGTATACTAAAGGAAATACAGCATAATTTTCCTTATCAGCTTACCCTGGACATTTCCGGTGTCTTGGCTTCTCCATGAACTTATCCCTGGACACTGCCTTGCCCTTGAATTGATCACTTACAACCAAAGTTTCCACCCCCCAAAGTTATCACAGCAAAACTCAGTCTGGACTTGTGTTCCCTCAAGTCCATTCCTCATCCGTGATGCTTTTTCCATGAAGTACATTTTCCACAGATGAGAAGAACCACAGCAAAAGGGCATCTTGTCCCTCTACTCAGTTTCTGATTAGAGAAAAACTGTCTTCAGCAGCAAGGTTCCTCCTGAAATCTGCTATATGCAGGTTATTCATATACAGAAATCCGGTGCTTAAATCCTAAGGAGGATATTCTGGGAGTATGTTTATTCCTCTAATAACAAATCATATTGCTAACCATGTCCAGACTTTGTGTAAATGCTGCTCTACACCCTGCACCAATGCATGTCACAGACTGTAGCAAAGGAAGGATTTTTGCTAAGTTCTTTTTCTTTTTAACTTCCTATATCAACTATCATTCATTCCTACAATTTACGACAGAATTACAGGTTCAAAAGAGGCTCATCACAAGGAGTTAGAATTTTCTCTGTGCTACATCAGTCCACGGGGAACGTGAAGAAAGTGGGAACTCACTACAGCGAACAGTTTTATTTTACAGAAAGCAAACAGAGTACAAATTGAAAATTGTCTTTGTCAATTACTTCGTTACACTTGGAAAAAATGGGGGTAAAAAATGAAGCAGAGCCTGTGAACAGATAAGGAAGCATAATGTCTCCTTGGCACATGTCTTTTCATAGGTAATTTCTTATGGAGGATGTGTTAATTTATTTTTCCCACTCTCAGACAAACAATCCGTATGTGCTCAACAGTCAGTGTTTCTGCTGACAACGAATCAGCTTACCAAAGGGGTGATTACCCTAAATAAAAACTAAGCGGATGGCATATTTCATTTTTGCACTTACATATGCAAGATGGGAGAAGAAAGAAGAGAATTCTTTCCTTCCTAAAACAGCATCGTAGAGTTTTCCAGTCCTCTTGACTTGAATCACTCCAAAGCCAGCTGCCTTCAGGAGCTTGCTGTACTCTGCTSCTGTTCGCTCCTTCCCTTCTGTCTGGACCAACATATTCATCGAATACAGTTGGGTTTCCACAGGCCCACTTTTATCTTCATTCAGAAGGGATTCAACCAGCAGCACTCCACCACCTGGTGGAGTGAAGAGAAACAAAACACACCCTGAGCAATGAGAAGCAGCCTCTACATTAAGTGATATTTCAGCATCACAGAAGGCAATGAAAGACCCAAAGCATCAGAGCTTGTCTCTGCTTGGCTATGTCAGTATTGATGTCTCGGAGCTGAAGGGGGTGTTATGGCTGGGATGGAAATTTCCCATTTTCCCCAGCTGAAATTCACAGGACCTTATTTTTCTCAGAAGCTGACTCCGTAGCAGTGCTTTCAAAGCTCCTAGGGTTCAATGTAGTGCTTAATAGGATTTTTACTATGATGTATACACTTGTGTAACAGCCCAGTGTTATGGTGCATATCTGATATTCCTTCTGAGAGCAGTTATTTTTTAAAATAAAATATCACAAAAGATTTAAGTGTTAATCCTTCTGAGCAAAATGCCTTTTAAAGAGCTCACATAATTTTCTCATTAAAAAAGGCACAAACACTGGTAGGCATTAGATAACCACTCTGCTACATTTCATTATCTTGTACAAAAATAAGCTAAAAAAGATGGCAGCTGAACCTGCAGCACAAAGACGCTGCAGGGTATCTTCCCTTGGAGATGGCTGAACCTCATCAGAGGCACGTACATCACATCTGGCCCTCACAGCCAGACATGCAGACACAGAGTTCACGAGAGCAAAAAGTCTAATGAAAGGGAACTACGTCACCTCCAGCCTAATGGTAACACTCTTAGCAGCCCCTGGCATCAAAACACTAGCAATCACAACTTTGGCATTTATAATGTGAAAGGAGGCACTGCAGACTAGCTTCCTCTTTCCACATTCAGAAAGATGGGAAATTAAAAACAGAGCCCCTAACCAGGCACTAGGAAAGCAGTGATGGAGCCCACAAGGGAGCCGTATGACTCTTATGAATCCTGGCAGTGCTCAGCAGCACTGGGACAGCAGTGTAAGAGGCTGCAGAGAGTCTCTCAACCTAATGGCACTGACTGAAGGGCAGAAGGGAAAATCTGGCACCAGAAAAATGTATCAAGCAGGCACGAAAAAAAGCCACAGCTGCCATGTACGCAAGGGGATAAACCAGTACTCATACAAATGAGACTGTAGAAAAAAAACCTGAGCTTCCTAAAGCTCTCACCACTCTCACATTCCTCTTTTTAACCCAACCAAGACAGTAAAATGCTCCCTTTACTGCTTACAAGATTCTGACATACGTCCCGTTTTCCAGTGCTGTACCTATCACACATTATAGGAGTTAATTTTTCTTTTCAAAGCTTGTAAAAGACAGTTCAGAGGCTTGTTAAGGAAGATCTATTGCCAATCACATCCCAGGTCACAGACCTGTCTGAAAGGGGAAAGGTATAATGTAGCAAGAACATCTCTGCCACATTTATTCTACAGAGTTCTGGCCAGTCGTGAATTCCAGCATTTCTATTCGGCATTAGTTTAATTGGAAAACATTTGTTTTTATATCCTTCTTATATGGTGGAGCACAAAGCTGCACACAGTGCTCAAAGTGAGACTGCACCTACCCTGAGTATAGTGGGCCAACCACTTCCTTTAACAGCTCAGTCTGTGCTTAATACACCCAATGTAGCAGTTGTCTATTTTGGCCACCACAGCAAATTGTTGGTTCCTGCTGAGCTTATCATCAACCAAAACTCCCAGATCCCTTCCTGCAGAGTTACGCTCAAGCCCCTTTACCCCAGTCTATAAGTACATCCAGGATTACACCATCCCAGGTGCAGAATCTGGAATTTGTCCTTCTAAAATTTCATGTGGTTGGAGACTGTGCAGTGGTCTAATCTATCAAGATAACTCTGTAAGTCCTCTCTACCCTCAAGGGATTCAGTGGTTCCCCCTAACAGCATCATAAGCTACCTAGTTTAGCATCATTGGCAAATGACTTGGTAACATCCATGAGAGGGAAGACTCTTTTATCTTCAGCTGGAACACAGTTGAGATTACTTCTCAAAAACATGACAAGAAAGTGAATTTTGAAATCACTATAGATTGTTAATGAGGAAAATTCAAACTGAAACTGAATAGAGGAATTTTATGCAAATGCACATACACACAGGAAAACAGCATCAGCAAACATTAAGGAAATTGAAACTGCTCCCTGTCTGCCTTAATGATATGCTGTCTAGAAGACAGTCATTATAAGACACTCTGTATTCACAGTCCCTTCCATCTGAAGGGACATAATATACAAATGTTATCAAACTTAGCCATCTGCGTGGTAAATTAGGAGAGGGAAGAAAATAGTTGAAAAATCTTGTTCTGCATGGTATACTAGAGGGGGGGAAAGGCAATTGAAGTCAGCTCTCTGTTTCTCAAACTTCAATAATTAAAAGTGGGAAGAAATYCCACCACAGAAGGAACCTTCCACATTTAAGGCAGTCAGACAACAAGCCCTCATGTATAAACCACTTTTTTGAACCTTCATGCAGAGACAAGGTCTACTCATCCAAGCCTCCAAAGGTCAGTGAGGTCTCAGCAAATGTTAGGTCCATCCTGAGGGCCAGATGTGCCTTAGTTGTTTGTTGGGGTTTTTTTCCTTTAGAATTCTAACATGTTTATTCAAGTTCAAAGTCAGTTTATATTATGATGCTTTATTATGAACTATTTTATTCTCAGAGAAGAATGTCCCTGAGCATTTCAGCCCTAGACATCTATATAAGACTGATTTATATTTCTTGCCTTGGAGACTAAAAATCCACTGATGTATTGCACAATGATTTGAGGACAGTCAAGGTCTTCTGTCGAATTAATCTTTCTGGACTGAGACACATATTTCCTGGCTCTCTTACTTTAAATAAGCTTCTTTTCACCAGACACAAAGCACACCAGCTGATCCACATAATCTTATTGCTTCTGAGAAACACACTGGTTACAAAATGTGTTAGCTGGGTTACTTGGCTTTGATGTGTTCTTCCATCAGGTTCAGCTGTTTCTTCCATCATCAAGTATAAGGCTAAAGAAGCAGTGTGGATTAAAGCTTGTATTGTCAGTTCATCAGTCAGCAAGGCACTGGTACCTCAGGAGCACTTGAAAGCTTGTAACAAGCAAAACAGGAATCAGCACAGAAGAATATCAAGAACCTGGACTCAGTGCGATGCACCAGAGTTCATAAACCAAAGCAGAATCTTACTTTAGGCTTGTTCAAAAGCAGATCTATTCCACTGAACTGGCTTTTGATGTGGGAAGGCTTCACAAAAAGAAACAGAATATCGCAAGGGATGGAGTTTAATATGGAGAAGACTTCTATTGATCAGGCATGCAGCTCGGCCAGACAGGTGTGCAGAATGGAAGCTTGTAAAACGTGATCAGCACAATTTATTGTACTATGATCTTTTCTCTATTTCACTAGGCTGGTTCCTCCCCTACCCACCTTTATTCCACCATTTTCCTGCCTTTGGCCCTTTCTCTAAATACTCCAAGTTTCCCACAAGTCCCACAGTAATTACCACAAGCCCACTTTAACTTCCCATGATGTTTTCACTCACATAAGCCCGTTGATCAATTTGTTATCACTCTTCTTCTCAGCTAAAAATATCTGGTTGAACTTCTTCATGACTTTGTGGGCATCCTCCAGTGGTCCTCCACTAAGGGGACAGGGAGTTCTAATATTTGTCACCGTGCTTCTCATTGCCTGTTTGCTAGCTTTTGTACCTAGATGTGGTTTATTACAGCTTTTGTCTCTTGCCTCTGTCTGTGAGGCTGAAGACCCCTTAACCATCTGTCTCAAAATTAAGGTACCCTCACATTATGGATTTCTAAATATTCTTAGCATTCAAAATGTTCTACTACATACAGATCAGAAACAGTACCTGTTTCCCAGCTTCTAACACTACAGGGCGTCCTGTGTTACCAAAATACTAGGCCTAAAAACACAAAAGTCAGAGCAAATTCCAAACTGTAGAAAAATGTACAGCTCCTCATTCTGGACAATGTGGCCCAGAATCTGTGTGGCGTGCATTTAACAAGACACCATTTTTAATTTTTAAATGTTTTTAATAAGCATTGAGAGGTGATCAGTTTTGTGCTGCTATGGCATCCTTAGCATTCCTATCACAGCCTGGAACTGCAGTCTTCCTTTTGTACTATAAATGCTGAAAGAAGAAACCAGCAACGAGTAACAGAGGCACTGATTCATTTATCGCACAGAAGGTTTATGGGTTGAAGACTGTACTCCATTTCAAAAAAGTATTACCTGTTTTGAAGGTACGAGATACACCACAGAATAAAGACATAATATGTATCCTTCTAACAACACAAGTCTTAAGTCATTCTCAAATCTCATACTGAGATGTTGGAAAAACCAATAAGTTTTATGTGCTTTAAGTCAGCTCTTGACAGCCTGATTGCACTAATATGTAGCATAAAGACATATTTCCTATTTTAAGAGATCTGTTTCACCCTGTAACAATGAAAGTGCTTTTAGCAAGCCTGGACATGTATACTACACCCTTTCAGAAGCTGCATGGTGTGAGAACATCCAGTTCTTCTGAAAAGGCTGCTCTACTGGCAGCCTTGCAGAAGATATTGTGCTCAGGGAGTCARTGTCTCGGACAGGCCACGTCTGCTCTGCTGGGCCTTGTTCTTAGGGTCTGAGACTCATGTGCTATTAAGGTAATCTGTAACCCATAAATTATGTGGGAAAGGTAAGCTTCATGCGGACCAAGGGGTGGAATGCACTGACCCTAAGCAGGAGCTTTTTGTACATCCAGGAGTCAGTGCCCCCCATGGCAGCTGCCATGCTGCATGTCCAGGGTGGTCTCAGGCCTGTGCTGTGCCACAAATATCCCTCAGCTGCAGGAGGGGCTCAGGCAGCTCCCATTCAGTGCCAGTGACCTCACCACCTGCACGGCCTTGCCTTTCACAATGCAGCAACTAGTTCTTGTGAGAATGGCCTTTTTCTTGTAAGAAAATAATAACCCAAATGACCCAAAATGGGGCACTTCCTTCCATGGACAGTGCCTGTACAACATACTATGGGAAAATCCAACAGGGCTCCATCCAACGCCGCAGGTGCCTAGCATCTGAAGTCACATCAAGATTTACTTGCTATCTATATCCCTCTTCTTTCTTGTTAAAACAGCTATTTTATCAAGCCATTTGTTGCAGGCCTTCCTTACGGAGTTCCAGAAAGCACCCCTGCCTTCAGTGTAGAGCATTCTCCATAACCATGGGAGAGCTTCTTTCAAAATGTTGCCCTTCCCCTACACTAAGATAGTCTGCAATAAGGCTTTTCTGAAGTGCTAAAGCATTAGAAGGGAGAACTGTGGAGAATTTTGGGGGGAAGAACCACACACTTATAGAAGCACACACAGTTCAGGACAACCTGTGGACMAGTCCCCAGTGCCTCAAGGGTTCTCTAGAGCAGGCCAGTGGAAGAAGGGAGAGCTGAACCTTGGAGCCAGCAGGGAGCCTGGAATGTGGTTCCAACTGTCCTGCAGTGCTGCTACAGCCACAGATCCTGTGGGACAATTTCCCACCCTTCTGCCCTCCATTTGAGGTCTCCTTTGACAAGATGTTTCTAGGAAACATGCAGCCCCCAGCTTCCGCCTGATCCTGCTGCAGTGGGGCTGCTGTCTTTCTAAGCAGGGGTTCCTTATTCTGCTCCTCCCCTGGTTTTTTCTTGCTTAGTTACTGTTTCTTTTGTTATATTTGAAGCAGCATTTCCTAGTGCTCAAGGCTGTGCTTCTTCAATGACCCATGACTATCAGCAAGTTCTGAAAAGCAGCAGCCACCAGCTTCCAGTTTGCACGTTAAGATGGCAAATTCCCTGGCTTTTCCTGCCCTCTGCTGTTTCATGTAATTCCCAGGCCTTCAGGCCAAGGACCTGCTGGAAGTTTCTGTCTTGCCAGAGAGAGCGGCCTAGGGAGCAGCTGACCTCACTCAGCCCAGCCAAGCACAGCCAGTCTCAGCTGACAGGCTGTATTTCCTGCTTGGTGTGTTCTGCTCCGGGCTGATTCCCCCCAGCTATGGCCAGCTTTCATTCATTGCTCCTAAGCCACATTAGAGCTAGAAAATTTATCTCAGTCTATGTGGCGAAAAACTCTGTGAAAGGGGRAAAGAACTCTATTGGCAGAGACACCTGCATCAAGCAGAAAACATCCCACTGCAGCACCATGAAAGGGCACGAACTTGGGAATGGCTCTCATTACCCAAAACACGAGTAACTTGGAAACCTCCACCTTATTTCCTTTGTTCCTACACAAGCTTTTTAAAGTTAACATATCCAATGACAAGCAAAAAATACAGACGAGGTCTTATACATAGCAAAGTATCATCAGAAATGTCTGTTGGAACATGGAAACTATAGAACAAACAGGGTTTTAATTTGCCTGCATGAAGCAAAGCACTTGTTTCAGGTTCTCTTCACAGTGTTTGTTATTTAGGAAAAAAACAAACAACTCCCTGAAACCCAAGATTCCAATCATGCAAGCTGTCCCACCATGTCTCTGTAATTGCAATGACATTAAAGCCTTGTATCTCCTGTGTGTACTGAAGCTGCTTTCTCCCTATCCTCCTCCTACAGTCATACGAGTGGGAGGCTCCTCTAGATGGGTGCTGAGTAAACGATCTCAAGTTCATCTAGTACCCAGCTTAATGGGCAAATGCAATTATTGTTCAAGAAACAAGGGCAGAGTGACTTTCTAGTGCCTTCTCCAAATGTTTCTCAATTCAATAATGTGTTATTCTGTTTCCAAGAACTGGGTGGGTAATGGCAGACCGTGTTTGATCAAATGATTTAAAGAAATAGCAGCAGGCATGCAGTAAGGACTACCCAAGTGCATAACAGAATGACTTGGCTGCATCATCTTCCTACCTGTTCTGTAGTAAGAATCCCTGGGCTTCAACTAGTCRCTAAGGCGCAACACTCTTTCATAATTTAAATCAAAGTCTAGAGGAAATAAAAAACTAATACCATTTTTTTCATGCAAAACTCCCCAAGGCTCAGACAAGATTTCTCCTGGAACTCTGAAAAGACCACAAAGAGACATAATTTRGTCTATGTTTTATTATAGCAATACCTCAGGAATAAAAATGCAGGCAAGAGAGCTCAGTACAGGGATTAGTTTTATTTTGCAGGAATTCAAGCACAAATTCAGCTCTGCTTTTGTGTTAAAATCAGAGATACAAGCTGAAGCAGGCCCACTATGCATTTCTTTTGTGGATTGTTTCTTGTGGAAGGTGTTGATTTCTTTCTTTCCCTCCCAGATCCAAAGGCAAGCCTAGCCAGGCTGCCACATTTGCAATACATGCACATTCAAGATCTGTTATGAGTGATTCTTCTGACAATGTATCAGCTTACAAAATGTTGGCAGCCTTAACTAAAAGCTAAGTTGATCATTCCTCCCCTAAGAAGAGAATAGCACATTTCTCCACTTTTTCTGTCTTGTTACATACATAAAACACATACTACTATTTTCTTCCTAAAACAGCATCGTAGAGTTTTCCAGTCCTCTTGACTTGAATCACTCCAAAGCCAGCTGCCTTCAGGAGCTTGCTGTACTCTGCTCCTGTTCGCTCCTTCCCTTCTGTCTGGACCAACATATTCATCGAATACAGTTGGGTTTCTACAGGCCCACTTTTATCTTCATTCAGAAGGGATTCAACCAGCAGCACTCCACCACCTGGTGGAGTGAAGAGAAAGAAAACACACCCTGAGCAATGAAAAGATGAGCTATTTCTGAGCTGCTACTAGGACAGATCCTAACCTTTACTTTCAGGAAGAAGCAGCCTCTATGTTAAGTCATATTTCAGCATCACAGAAGACAATGAAAGASCCAAAGCATCAGAGCACGTCTCTGCTTGGCTATGTATGTATTGATGTCCAAGGGCTAAAGGGGTGCTATCCTGGGATGGAAATTTCCCATTTTCCCCAGCTGAAATTCACAGGACMTTACTGATTTTGCTCAGAAGCTGACTCTGTAGCAGTGCTTTCAAAGCTCCTAGGGTTCAATGTAATGCTTAATAGGATATTTTATCATTTATACATTATTGTATAAATGATACTTATACATCATTTTTACTATGATGTATACACCTATCTAAACAATACCCAAAATTCTCAAACCTTWCACTTTATGCCTTGAAAGAGGAGTCCCTGCAGAGAAGGAGACAAAAACTGGAAGCCAGACAAAGAGRTCTTAGACCAGGTGCTATTGGTCTCAGGTGCACATGGCTGGCTCAGGAAAGCAAAGGACTGAACCAAGAAACTCCCGCACTGAAACTCTGCCACCCAAACTCAGCACCAAGACTGGTGTGCTTCACATTACTGATGAGTGACACTCTCTCTGCTCTTCAAGAGCTCACACCTACCAGGTTTGCAAGCTTTGTAGACTTTTGCCAGCAGTTGTTTGCATTTGTCATCATCCCAATCATGCAGTATCTTGGACAAAATATACAGTTCAGCTTCAGGAATTGAATCGTTAAAGAAGTCTCCTGTAAAGCAAGAATACATGCATTATACAAATCCCCACAACACTGAGAGCTGAGTTATGCAAATTCTTTCAGTTCTGTTCAGTTCTGGACTTGCCATGTCCTTCACATATATCATACAGCAATGGAATTACCAGGTAAGAGTCCTATATTGCACTGGATAGGGAATTTTGMTCTTGTTCAGTCTCAAGAAGATCTAGAACATTTAAAGGCAGCAACTCATCCTGAAATAGCCTTTGATGCACAGGAATGCATTTGAGCTTTCTCCAATGACAGAAATTCAGATTCATAAAGCATTAAGGAGGTAGGTTCACATGGTTTCTATCATGAAAAGGAAGGAAAGGATATTGCCTTATCTAGGAAAATGTCCAAAGACCTTTGGTAATCATGGAGTTACTTCCTAAATCCGTAGGTAAAARTACACATCTCTCACATCCTAGCACTAGCTTTGTCATGCCTTTTGTATAGCACCTGGTGTACTGCATTCAGATTTTTCTCTCAGCATTTTACTGTGTCATTTCTTCTCCCATTTTGTTGCATCTTCATTTTTATACACTCCCTTCTCTCCTCAAGGCTTCTTTTCTCTCTCTGAGCTTTGAGCACTATTAAGCAATTCCAGCACTTTGAAGATTTTTGTAAACATTAAAAATGAGATCTCCCTATAATAATTTTCCTCATAGATGGTACAAAGACTATGCAGGATCAGTGGCCTGGGCAAGAGGAATATGAGCTTGCTCACCCACTTTCGTGGTCTAAAATATCTTAGGACTTGAAAGTCAATCAGTCATGACCAGAGAAGGAAAACCTGAGCATGCCTGGCATCCCTCACATCTGCCAGGAGGTTTGCATGGGAGAAAAGGGGGGTGCTAGGAAAATTTATAACAAAGCATGGCAGATTTCAAAATTGCAGGACGCTTTTTTTATTTCTAATGCACCCTTGTTCTGAAGAAATTAAATAGTTCTCTTCAGGAATAAAGAACTTCTGTTGCTTCTGTTGCTGAATAACTGGGTTGTGTCTCTGGTAGCTGCTGATGGACAACTGAGACAGCTGCAGACCCAGGCTGGGGAGGCTGCAGCCTGAAACACTGTCCCCATAAGGGGCAGCTGGAGACCTGAGCCTCCAGTATGATACCTCAGAGCAGAGCCAGGGCTCTGGAGCAACAGCTRTGACAACACCACACCACTGTCCACACCTACCTTCATGGAAAGCGATCTGACGCTCCTCAGGGGAAACAAATTGTTCCTTGGCGACTTGCACAACTTTGGGCAGGTCATAAACTGTGATGGTAGAATTTGGATACAAAGAAACACACTCACGGGCCAAAGCTCCTCCGCCTCCTTTGGGGACAGTAAAAAAAGGTCAGCACTGACACAAAACCAACCTGTTCAGCAACACCCCCATGAAATCATATAAGCAATGGTGCATTCAGCCTCATGGAAGCTGGCAATGTACATTTGCAGCCCACGTGTTGCTGAGAGGGAAGAAGAGGGGCAGTAGAGGCCACTGTCTCCRTGTGTTCTGCAGGGAGGCCCGGTGCTTGCAGCACCCAGCCATGCGGGGTCAGCCCCAGCCCTTACAGCTCTTATACTCCCTCCTAGCCAGATCCAGCTGCGGGTGCTAGAAAGTGAAAAATGAAAAACAGTCACTAAAYCAGGCTCGGGGGAAGAAGTGAGGTAGGCCAGGAGGGAGCCTGCCTCATCCCATGAATCCTGGCAGCTCTCAGCAGTGCTGGGACAGCAGGGTGCTGCAGGATAAGAGGCTGTAGGCAGTACCTCAACAACCGTGACTGAAAGGGAAGAAGGAAAGAGTCTAGCATTAGAAGAATGCATCAAGCAAGGCATGAAAAAATGCTAAAGCTGCCRCATCGCCAAGGGGATGAGTGACTACTCACATAAATGAGACTGTAGAGAAAAGCATTCAGCTTCCTAATGCTCTCAGCATTCTCACATTTCTGTTTTTAACCCAACCAAATCAGTAAAATGCTCCTCATATTGCTGAGATACGTCCTGCTTTCCATTGTTTTGCCCATCATGTAACATAGGAGTTGTTTTCCTCTACAGAGCTTATAAAAGACAGTTCAGAGGCTTTTTAAAGAAGATCTTCTGACACTCACCTCCCAGGTCATAGATCTGCGTGAAAGGGGAAAGGTCAAATGCAGCAAGAACATCTCTGCCACATATACTCCATACTGAGTTCTGGCCAGCCAGGAATTTGAGCATTTCTTCATCTGATCTAGCAATGCAGACATAGCACAGAGAGAAGGTTCCTTACCATATCCCTGGTGATTCCTATCATATAACTACTACTACGTGTTTTAGCTTGAACAATAATCTCTGGTTTTATTGACACAGAATATGTTCTCTTTGCATATAAACCTACCTTGAGTATTACTGTAGCAGGAGGGTACAGCTATGAATTCATGCATTTAAATAGGGAATTAAGACTAGTGACATCCAACCATGTATTATGCTGCTCAATCTTAGAATTTCCAAGGGATTTTTTTTTCCCTCAACTACCATTGCCTCTGTCAGAGATCTGTGATGTTTTTCAGATTAGGAAATTATATACTTCTATTCGAAATATCAGACAGTGTCCCAGTAATTGATATGGTTGAGAAATAAAAACATTGCATGATGCTGATGAGAGGAATTCTCACGTATTTAATTGCCCTGAGCCATAACTAAAAACATTAGTTTTATCCAAAATAAGAGGAATAAAATTTCTATAAATAGTCTAACGATTACCTGTACATTGCTCCAAAAGGTTCTTTAGATGAAATGCCAAAAGCTCTTTCATATTGGTTCCTTCCTTCTCTAAAATAGCAATTTGAAAAGCATATGAGAGTGCTGATATATTTCTCACCCTTTCACAAGAATGACTGGTTCTTTTCAAAGTCACGTTGGGATGGCACTTTGAACAACCTGATCTAGTGAGTGGCATCCAGGGTAGGAAGGAACTAGATGATCTTTAGAGCCTTTTCCAATCTAAACCATTCCAGGATTCTGTGACTTATGGGAACACACCTCAGGTAAACGTACAAGACTGGTGCAATCATCATCATCATCTACACCATGCTTGGTCATCAGTTGCATGGACTGGAAAAAGTGAGACTCCAGATCCATATTAAACTGCTCCTATAAGCCTTTGCAACAGAAGGATCCTTAGCCACCATTACTCAGCATTTACTTTGTTGATGCCACCTCCAGTAAGAGCCACTGTAATGATAAAGTGCTTTCCTGGAGATGAAACATAAAGAAATATGATTTCTAGATCATCTCTATAATGAGAGGGAAAAGGAAAACAAGAACATACACAAATGGAAAACAAGGGGGAAAAAACCGCTCATATTTGCCGTGTTGTCTGTTGCTTTTATTTTCTGAGAACCAACCAGCATCTTTATTGAGCTCTTCCCCAGAAACACACCACTCAGAACAGCAACATAGATGCTGCAAAGCAACAGACAGCACACAACACTCCTCCTTACCTCACAGCATCAGCCAGGTACTGCCAGCACAAGTAGACTGTGTTGGAATAATACATCACAATATGATACTGTGACTTTGGACTTGATTTTGTAAGGTAGGTATTGGAAATTTCTGTGYTTCTGTAGAGGGCTAAAGAGTAAAATACATATATTTACTAACATATATGATATAACACCTTGCCAGGTCTATTGTACAGCTTGGTGTTTATTACCAGAAGAYGTCTGTACAGCCAAAGACACAACCGCATTACTTCTACAACCAAATCCTTCCACTGCAATGAGCAGTGGGTGAGGGCTGCTGAAATCTGTGTTGCCCCATTCAATCTGGGTAAACACTATCTCCCTCTACACTTAACTCCAGCACCAAACATTTGTTTCAAGGAGAGCAAAATAAATGCCTTAGAAATGTTATCATTTATATATAGTCTTCTGCTCTCAGAGGAAGCTTTCAGTGTGCTCTGTTTAAATAAGAAGTCTTTGCAGACAAGCCTTTTTTCTGATCAACAAGGTCAGCAGGTGGGAGGCCCCAAAACAGCAGGCTAGCCACCCCTACCCTCWCTCAGTTCACTAGGGCAGAACCTTCTGCAGCAAGAAGAAGGACTCCCAGAAATCTCCCCCACTCTGTCCAATGCGTCTGCAGTGGCATCACTCACCCACAGGACTGGCATATCAAAGGAATAGATCCTGCTCTCCCCAGACCCACTGGGCAACACGTATAATCCCCAAAACAGAGCATGCCAGCACAAGGCAGAGCTGGGGACACAACTTGTGAGATTCTAGCTAGTCCTGACCAGCTGTCTGATGGCCAGAGATCTCTTCTGTCCAAGTGGACTCCAAGTTTCTGATGTAAGGACAAACTTACATCACCTCTCACTTCTGATCAATAACCTAACAAGATAGTTCACATGATATTAAAAACCAAAAAAAACCAAAAAAACCAAAACCTGTTTTTAAATCATTCTGTTACCCATCCACCCTAGCATTTTCTTTTAAGGTTTAAAATCCTGCCCATACCCCAGAGATTTCTTGAGACAAGCTCTGCAGAGAACCTGAATATCTTGTCCAAGGTCACATGAGGCTCTTGCACAAAGAAGTTTAGGGATATAGAGCCCTGCACCTGTGTTTCACTTTATACCTGTGATGATGCTGACATTTGCCTCTTCTCTTTCAGCCAAAGAGTGGATCCCAAGTGTGATTCTTCCAGCTACATTAATTGACTTAACATTTGGTATCACCTTTGCCCACACATCTTACCTCACTTTCAAAACCACCAGAGGTTTAAGTCTTTTAACTTATTCCCATTTCTCTGCCCTCATTACCTCCTTCTTGTGTCATCTCTACTGTCAAGAGCTTCAATCCCACACAGGCATCCAGCAGTCTTTCCATCCCCATGGTGTTCGCACCCAGATGTGCAGCAATGGCATCTGAAGACAGAGGCTTTCCTGACTCCAGAAGAAGATCAAACACCCCCAGCTCACAGGCAGTAAACATAACCTGGGGGTAGGGAAAGGTGGGACCGAGGGATTAGGTGAAAGCACTAAAGCCCGCTGCATTTCACAAGTTGCTTAGTTAGAAAAAATATACATATAATAATATTTATTTCAGATAAACTTGTATTTCATATAAACAAGTCCAATTATTAAATTGTAGTTTATCCAAGCACTGATATAATATACTATGCATGCATTTCCTTTTTATTTTTCCAATGAAGCCAGCCAATGCTTTTTGGCTTCCAAAAGTCCACATTTAGAGATCAGGTTTTGTGTGTAAATGTTCCTGCCACTTCCTTAGTTTAGGAGCACATTCTTACAATCTCCTGGAAAGAGCAAAGGCAAGACTGGGTGGTGGGGGGCTTGCTCTCTGTTTATCTTTCTGTTCTTTAACTAAGAGTCTAACGCATGCTTTGATGAACCCTGGAGACTCTCATGTCTTGCAGTAGGGGTAATATCCCATTCTATGGACCTTGTTTTCCGGGACTGATGTGAAGGACTACAGTGGTCTTCCAGAAGCACGGAGTTTCCTCTCACCCAGAAGAACTGCTTCATTCAAGCCAGCAAAATTGCCCAGTCTTTCTATAGAGAAGGTATGTAACTTCTCCAGAAATATCTGTCAACATTCAGACAGGCATAGCTAACCATACATAAAAAAAAAAAAACAACCACCACCATCTTTCTTTAGCTATACACAGTCAACTTTACAAGTATTAGCCTATTACTCTGGTCACATAAACACTCCTGAAACAGTAACAAAGACATCAATTCAATTGACTGCCTGTATCATTGGAGCTACAATTCCTGTACAATGAAGCTTCTTTTACCCTGAGTAAGAGCATGGCTTAACCAAAGTTGAAATTGTTTCTCAAAAACGTAGTACTAACAGTGTTAATTTGGAAAGCATTGGGCACTTCTTTTTCTCACAAGGTGATTTTTTGTTATCTATTTTTCCGCTCTTTATTGTCAGCTCTGCCTTTCAGGGGCTTAAGGTGCAGCAGTATTTGCACAACCCAAACAACATTCCTTCTGTTACCATGTTGGCCAGAGATGCAGCAGGAGACAACAGGAAACTAAGTAGTAAATGAGGAAAAAATCATCCACTGCACTGGATACTATARTTTTATGCCTGTGTGCTTAAGCAAATAACATCAGTAAAGAATAAGAAGAGTGGAATTACTAGTTTTACTTTTGTGCCTTAAAAATATGCTGTTTGGAAAAACAGTCATTATATTAGTGCTTTCACCTCTTYCAAAGACTTACATTCAGGTCCTAAAGAGAAATCCTTGAATATTTCTGTCTAAAGAGGCATACTCTCTCGAAGACTGAGTTATATTTCTTACCTTTGAAATTAAAAATCCATTGCTGTATTGCACGATGATTTGAGGATAGTCAAGGTCTTCTGTGGAACCCATCTTCCTTCTGGACTGAGACACATATTTCCTGGCTCTCTTAATTTAAATAAGCTTCTTTTCACCAGACACAAAGTACACCAGCTGATCCACATAATCTTATTGCTTCTGAGAAACACACTGGTTACAAAATGTGTTAGATGAGTTATTTGGCTTTGATGTGTTCTTCCATCAGGTTCAGCTGTTTCTTCCATCATCAAGTATAAGGCTAAAGGAGCAGTGTGGATTAAAGCTTGCATTGTCAATTCATCAGTCAGCAACATGCTGGTACCTCAGAAGCACTTGAAAGCTTGTAACAAGCAAAACAGGAATCAGCACAGAATACCAAGAACCTGAACTCAGTGCAATGCACCAGTATTCATAAACCAAAGCAGAATCATACTTGGGACTTGAAACTTGCTGTGATGGGCACAGTCCAGGGGACCCTGGGATGGCAGYAGGGTATACCCCATCCCTAAGTGCAGAAGCAGCCAGTCCAAAGAGAAGCGGTAAGAGTCTGTTTGCTGTTGTCTCATTGTGACTAGTTTGCTCTGATGATGATCACTCGGGGTGAAGCCTATGAGGAATCAAATCTACCCTTGTTACTTTTCTCTATTTTGCAGATCCTCCCACCCACCCTGATACCAGCTTAGAAAGCAATACCTGTTTGATAGCAGCACCTCAGCAGGGGTGTCCTACTTGTGCTTCATCATGTTTTGACAGAGCAGGATGCTGAGGGATGACAATACATCTTACTTTTTCCAGCTGACTGCTACAGTCTTCCTCCCCTTCTCTGCAAAACTAAGCATAGGCAGCAGAATGCCCTTGGGAAGAAACAATGAAATGATTGCCAAGTGCAAGATGGGGAATGGATTTCAGCTTCACACAGGACATAGCTCATAGGTCTTCATCAGAAAATTAAACCCCTGGATTACTTTCTTGAAATCTCGCTGCCCCACTGTTCATTTCTCCATCATGTAAATTCCTGGCATCTTGCCCATCTCACCTTGGGGAAAATGTAGCAATGCTCAGTAGAGGAAAGATCCTTTCCATCAAGGAAAAGACTCAGTTTTTATATCACACATTTATTGACCCTACAGGAAACAATGTTAAATGAGACCTAATTTAGGTAATACACTGAAGGCAAAATGTTACAAACCAGAATTTTTTCAGTGGCAGCTTTCTCCATGCTTCAGATTCCACTGTATAATCCTTCTCTGAATCTGTATTTTCCATTGAAGTCCTTACCTATTAGCCAGAAAATGTTCTATTTCTTTCAGCCAGTAGTGAAATGGCAACTTTCTTTCAGAGTTAGCTGTTAATGTTAGTCAAGCAGACGTAACAATTTTCAGCCTTTTTTCCCCTCTGTAGGCAAACTCAGAAACAGTACCTGTTCSCCAGGTTCTAACACTGCCGTTTCCTGTGTTACCAGAGTCCTAGGTATGAACATTACAAGAGTTACAGCAAATAYCAAACTACAGAAACATGTAGAACTGCTCCTCCTGGCCAGCACAGCCTATAAACATAGTGCTATTGTCTTGTTAGTGCACCACATTCAGTGTTCAGTACAGATTAGACACTAATATTCTGTGTATTTTGTATGTGCAGGCTGAGGCTGGACATCCCAGCACCAGCACACCTCTGACAGAGTGACTGTGAATCTGTGCAGCTTGCATTTAACAAGACACTGAAGATTTCAAATACACAGCTGTATTCATAATGGACACCTTCCCCTGCTATCTCCAGCTCAAGGARAGCACATGAGCTCAGTTATTATTTATGAGCTTCTGTCTGCATATGCAATAAGCTATCAGCAGAGTTCATTTATTTGGACAAATCTAGATCCGCTCTTGGTGAACACACTACAGCTTTTCCAGTGCTTTGGTTTCATTCCAAAAACAGCTCTGTAGACAGATAAAGTTTAAAACTTTCTCCCTAAGTCTCCATCTGCATCGGTAACCAAGTCAACTTATTTCCCTCAATAACATTCCCTCTCCTCCAACAAAAACAGAGAACTAAATTGTACATAATCAGACATCACCAGCCAAAGATAACTATTGCTAGACAAAAAGATTAGAAAGCTGTATGAAAAAAAAAAATATTTCTCTTCTAAAGGCCAATTCTACCTGCTACTGAGAAACTGGTGCAATTTCACACAAGCATAAGGATTTCCCACTCCTGGGATCATAACATTTATTCAGCCCCAGGCCATAAATGCACTTCACTTAAGGCAAAGTTATATGGTACACGMGTTTCCACTAATAAAATGACCACACAGTTGATTAAACACACTTGAAGTTCTTTTTCAATTATGACTAAATCTGTCTGTTGAGGACAGAGTTATAATCATCTAATGGGATTACTACTAGTAGTGAGATGTAGGGGAGGAGGCTTGCAGATAACCCACACCAGATTGAAAAAAGCCACATGCAGTGTGTAGCTGTTTCCAAGTAAATTGTCAGTGAGGCTTAAAGCTTAAGCTCCTTTTAAGCTACAAATGCATTCATGAAGATGAAACTGCAATGGCTTGCTTTCTCTGAAAACCCTATCAAGGTTTCTCTCATAGGGCATAGACCACGTGCAGGCTAAAGCCCTTATTTTACCACCAGTTCTATTTCAGTGATGCATTTTTCTTTGCCTAAATGACTCAGACAAATGCTACTCAAAAAACAACTATGTCATTTTTGCATAACATTTGAAAGTAAGAAATTATCTATGAACAAAGGAGATTTAGTAAAATGAATGTGTCTGCCAGTGAGAAATGGAAGATGACACTATTTTCACACATGAAACCTTCCTTATAAGCAAAAACTACAAATCCCAGGGATGTAACAACAATGAGTTTCAATAATGCCAGTAGGGAAACAATTGTGACTTGCTATCATTACTAAGTCTCTAAGTATGCCCAGCTTATAACAGATGCCCTGGATGGGCATTAAGATAATAAAATTTGTTGCCTTTTTCTTAACAATCATAAAAAAACAAGATACTYAGTATCRTACTTTTTGACATAGAATATCCAGTTTTAACWAAATGCTCCTTTTCTTCTTTGTAGCTTCTAATTATTCTCATATTTTACAATAAATGCATTTTCCTAGTAACATGACTATTGTTTCCATCACTTTGACACTGACCAATTTTTTTTCCTGTTTTCATCACATACACTAATGGCAAATACTTGGAGTGGGCAGGAAAACCTGTATATCCAGCTCATTYTCTAAGCAAACCCTCCCTTCCCTTTAGATTCACTTACAGTAAAAACTCTGACTGAGAACATCTTTTAAAGTGCATCTCAGGAAATCCAGAGTTGTTCTTGGCTTAACTCGTGGACTGCAAATAAACTCTCAACAAATAMTTCAACTAAACAGTCACTGAGATTTCTATCAGAGGAAAGTCCCAGCAGATAAGTCATAGTCTTCCTGACAATAGCCAGGTACAGTAGCTAAAAGTGGTAGATGCAGAAACTTTAAAGAGAGAGAGAGAGATATGCAAACAGAAAACCAACATGGATAGCAGCTGAAGCAGGCTCTGATTTCAGAAATCACTTGTGTTCTGTCAAGCATCACGAAGGAAAATTGTGGATGTACAATTGCCTTAAACAGGCCATTTTAGAGGCTTGGCTTTGCTGGAGATGGCAGGAACACCTGCCTGCCCAAGGGAGGTGGTGAATAAATTCCTCATTTTGCCTTGGTTGTGCATGCAGCTTTGGCTTTACCTTTATATTGTCTTTATCTYAATCCATGAGTTTTCTCACTTTTACCCTCACAATTCTCTACCTCATCCCACCAGGGGTGCGTGAGCAGCTGCATGGAGCTGAGTTGCCAGCTGCTATAAACCACAGCAGCAAGCCACGTGCAGTGAGCAGAGTAGATTTTTCCAGACCTTCCCTTTTATAGGTAAGGTAGAAAGTAAGAGACACCTCTAGGCAATTCTTCAGAGCATTGACAAACACATGTCCAGGATCACATGCAGAATTGCAGGGAAAATCTAAGCTGAAGGTGATCAATTCTTGTTCAAACACTTTGCTGTCAGCACCTGAGAGTGGCATCACTTCATATTGTCCTACAAATAGTCCAATATCATGGACAGCACTCCTGAACATCCCTTGCAGAGCAGGTAGGTCTCACCTGGCAGGTGTCACAGTGCACATGCAGCTAGATTAGGCATCAGTTAGAGAGCAATTCCAATCAGCCTTAGCCCTTTAAAAGTTTCACAACATATGCTATGGCAAAGCATTAGCCTGAGCTAACCTATATTTTTTTTGTCAGGCAGCAGGAGATTCAGGAGGTGCAGTATATGATGGGGAACCAGACCCAGGGAATCATTTTCTGTGCTGCTACTATAGAAGAAAGGATGCTGGTGCACATCACTTCAAACAAGCCTCAATAGCCCAGTATTAGATTAATATAAGACACTTGATCATCCATTYTGTGCACCCAGTTCTGAAGAATCAACTGCAACTAGATTGCTGCTTTATACAAACACTAGAGACAACTGCAAATTTATTGTGAAGCAGCAAAAAATACCTTCTGCAAATAATACGTTCATTAGGCTGGGGAAACGCCAGATCAATGCAATGTAAGCTTACTGAAATGGGTGTTGCATCCAGGATAACCAAAAATCAAAAGCAGAATACCAGATCAAGACACAGGCAATACATAATAAAGACAAATTTGATTTGTATAGTAATACAAGACATCAGTGGCCAATTTTGCCCACATATTTTTAAATTAAGGTATTTGCCAAACTAGTTGATTTAATTGCTGTCATATAGAATGTAACAACATCTCTACCTCTGCTATCAAACATGAGTAGCCACAATAATCTGCTATATGATCCTACACAAGAACTGCCCTAAAGCTGACATTGGTGCAACATCCAGGTAGTCCTGATCACCAATCAACTCTCATTAATTTGTGTTTATAGTCTTGTGGCACTGATAGAATCTTGTGTTCACAATTTTGGGAGCAACTGCAAAAATTCCCCTTTTCGCTGTCAGCTTTAAAGATGACGCTTCCAGATAACATATCAAGTATTTTTTATACACATACCTAAGTATGTCTAAGTCTTTATTTTAGGTCACTGAATAGATTACAAAGGTAGAACAAATTAGAAACAGGATTTGGATATGGTTACAGCTTTGGTAATTGTTTTTTTAGCAATATCAATTACTTTTGGCAATTTGACTCATACATTACCAAAATTACTTTACCACAGCGGGCAGTAATCCAATGGAAAACACCACAGTAATCATATCGAAGGGCTTTGGCCCTGCTCTTGTAGCAAAGCTGTTATTTGACTAAGCTTCTTCCCAAGTCACCTAGTGCAGGCTGAGGCCAGGAGATAAAAAGAAAATTGCAGGTAGAAAGGCTGGTATGTGCAGAGGCTCATCAGCTCTCAGATACAAGAGGAGACATTCTCCTTTGAGGATAAGAACAGGACTATGCAGTAACACTGTCCATAGCAACAGGAACTTAGATTACTTACCCCTCTGAGACTCCTGTTCTTCTTTGTCTGTTGAAGACAAGGGCTGCAGAAGAACAACTCCTGGTTGCCACTGCCAACAGCCACAATGAGGCAGCAGCACACACAGAAGAGCATATGCACCAGCTCCTGCCCAGAACAAGGAGCTCAAGAGCTTTGGCCCACAAACTTCCCACCCTCTACAGCTCAGACCTTGCTGAAAGCAGTCTCTGATGAGCAGGGTTCACCCCCTCCAACAGGAGGAGGTCACATGCTCCCTTGTATCACTAGATGATCAGTACACTCCAAAACCCTATGCATCCTCAAGAGCAAAGTGGGTTCCCACTTGATCCTATCCTTCTGGCACCTCTGCACGGACATAAAGGAGACATTGTGGTGACAGACGTGAAATCTCTCCTGAAGGCGAGTGCAAAAACAGAGGTGTATTCTCACAACTGAGAAAACTCTCCTCATGACTCACCATGTGATTTAAGAATGATCAAGAATGGCGGCAGAACACTGGATGAAACACTGGGCATTTCTTGAGACTCAGTACATGAAACAGGGCTCAGAGGTCTCTTTCACTGTTGGGCTTTCCAGCGGGCATGAACACAGGGCTGTAGTGTGAAGCTGCCCAATCCATGATTTAATGGGATTTACACCCTGTACTTATACCACATCAATCATGCTAATTGGGGAAATTTTTCCACTACTGAAGGAAAAAAACCTACCAGTTAAGAGCGAACCTCAGCTTTCCCCAGCAACAAAGCCTGATTTTAAAGTAAGCTTAAACTTAGACAAGTGTGGCTGCCTGACACAGGGCAAGAAGCTGGGAATTCAGTTCTTAGCTTTGGGAGGGAAGAACTCCAGATTTTGAAAGGAGGACACAGAAGAAACAATCTCCTCCCTTGACCAAATGGCAACACTGTAATTGATGTGCCCCAGGAAACGGTCGGCCCTCCCAGCTGACAGGGCACACTGAAACTCATTTTCAACTCGCCATCAATCACAACCCCCAGGTCCCTTTCTGCAGGGCTGCTYTCCACAGTCCCGTTCCCCAGTCTGTCCGTACATCCAGAGTTGCCCCAYCCCAGGTGCAGAATCCGGCACCTGCCTCTGTTAAACTTCATATGGCTGGTGATTGCCCAGCCCTCTGATTTGTCTGTGCCTCTCTGCCTTTGAGGGACACAACAGCTCCTCACAATTTAGTGTTGTCAATGTCTTACCTTTCTTGTTCACAGCTAGTAACTACAAAGATTTCAGCAGCATGGTCTAGTAAGAAACAAACCCATGTGGATTCTGAAAGTAAAGCAGACAAACTTAGCCAGGGATCCAGCTGAGATGCAGCACTAATGTGCTTCTCAGACACTCCAGGAAATGGATGCACTTCGATTTCATGCATCAGTGTGAGGAAAATGGCATCTGAAGGCTGTAGTTAAAGAGCACACGTCCTGCTGAATTAACAGCTGACATAGCTGTAACACAACAGGACCATCAAGAAGAGAAGCTGAACTTCATTATTCAAATATGCTGAGTGAAGCTTCAACAAACAGGTTCTTAACACAACATTTCTGCAGATTTTAATATACTGACACATGAAAACAGCAACTTCAGTTCACTGGAAACAGTTTTCTTTTTAATTTTACCATAAAAATGCAAAATAAACTCTTTCACTGTAACATTATAGCTTTTAATATTCCTGAGCTGCATTTTAAAAGCAAAAGTATTCTTAAATGGATTTAACAAGAGACACTGCAGCCTTACTTTTCAACAACACAAGTAGAAATAATTTAGCAAGAAGGCCCCTTTTTCAAGACAATGTCTAGCTCTTTATGTACCTGAAAAAATGTTTCAAGTATCCCTATGCCACCTGAAATAATTACAAAGCCAAATAAGTCAACAAAATATCAGAATAACTTTCAACCATTTTACCACTGCTTGTTACTTCCTACACCAGTGTGTCTCTCTTACATGGAAAGTATTATTATACAAAGGCRTTACATGCCAGAATAATTTGGGCCACAAAGCTTGGCGTCATACAGACATATGAAGGAATCATAGCAGTTTAAAAGGTATCCTGCATATCTTTATAGTCAGTTTTAAGAAAAATGTGAAAGTCCTGCTATCCACCTCAATCAATAAAAAATCTACTTTGTTAAATATGATTTCATTGAACGCACCAGAAAACACTTTAAATCAAATCTGCATGTAATAGCTTGTCACCTCTGAAGTTCCTATAACTGGCACCCATGTATTTCTTAAGCCAAATTAGGTGATACAGAGATARAAACTAAATACACTAAAATTAAGGTTTAGAAAACTGAAACAGGTTGGCTTTTAGCACTTTAGGAACTTGAGCACAAGCACGGTGATTACAGCTACATTGTGGTAGAAACCTAGAAAGAGACAACAAAGGAAGGAAGGTCAAAAAATCACGCATCTCTTTTCTTGATTTCAGGGACTAGATGCAAGCTAAGAATTGGTTAAAACAATTGTGTTTTCTATAGCAGTCACACCGATGAGGTCTCGTTTACAACCTTCTGGCCCTTTTGTCCTACCACAGCCTTTCAAAGGAGCCAAGGCCTCCACTACCCACTCCAAGTACTCCTTTGCTTTCTCAGTGATCACCTCCGGTGCCTTCGTCTCCTGCTCGCACTTCTGCGACTACGACTCCTTTCCCTTCTGTCCCGCCTACGTTCCCTACTGCGCGTTCTTCTGTAATGGGAAYGCCTGGGGCTTGCACTTCTTCGACGAGGACTGCGGCTTCGGCGAGGGCTGTAACTTCTGCTGGAGCGTCTGTAATACCTCCTTTCTTTCCTGTGCTTTTCATCCCGGTAATTCACATCTCTTCTGTGTCTGCTGCTCTCTCGTCTACCCTTACTCTCATCACTGTTTATGCTGCTACAYGAACGGCTCTTTCTTCTCCTTGGCTCTGTCCCACGTTTGTCCTGCTCACAGTGCAAGTCCTTCTTGCAAGTGTTCTGGTCACAGCTAGAGAGGCTCTTCTGGTCCTGGTTATTGGCAGGAGCACATGAAAGTACCCCAGAACTTCTTTTGTCAGAACACGTCTCAGAGTTTGCAGTATGGAGATTCTGACCTTCTTTGACATGAACTTTGTCATGAATGTTGCCATTTACGTACTTGCACTGAGTGTTTACACTTTCAGGGGATGCTACTTCTATTTGAGAGCCAGGAGCCAGTTTGCCTGTAACAGCCTGTCCTGAGGTAGAAGTGATGCAGCTGGATGACACAGTGTGTGGAACAGCACTAGGGCTTTTTGGCACGTCAGCCTGAGATGTTTCGGTTTCTTCTTTGCTTTGATTAACTGCATCCATTTTCTTGCTCAGAAGATTGTTCAGTAGTTTCTCCCTCAGTTCTTTTTCTTTTCTCTGCAACCCCARTGCTCTCTCTTTTTCCTCTTCCACACGTTTAAGTTCAGCCTCTTGGAGCCTTCGTCTCTCCTCTAGCTGCTGAAGACAAATCTTTTCTTCATTCTGTTCTTGCTCCAAAAGCTTTACTGTCTGAAAGACAGTCAAAGGGAAGGTTAAGAGTAAAAAAAAAAATGCCTGCTCATGTTTCCAAGTTACAGCAACACAAAGGCAGCAATATGGCAAGAAAATAAAATCTAACAAACAGAACCATCCCAAAATAAAATGGTGTTTCCTTCTTAAAGGGAAAAAAATTCAAAACTAATCAACCAACTAAATCCACTAATACAAAACTGCTGTAAGGTGAAACACTACTGGTCCACAATTCTTGAGTAGAAGCTTTGTCTTCATGGCTCCTTAATATAATAAAAGTAATACCATGTGAAATCTGCAATATTGAAATAATTTATCAGGGTCAACACTTGAAGGGTTCAGTCAAATTAAAAACATTTTAAATTTTATTGAGAAGAACTTCTCTTAGATGATTGGCATCTGTGGTTCATAGATGACTTTACAATGAGTCCATACAAACAGCAAGTAATTAAATGGACAAATATTATGTAGAAACTGACTGTCATTTTTGTCAACCACTTTAAAAATTCGTGATACTGGAAAAGGTTCAAATTTTTTCTATTCTGGCCTAAGTCAAGTGGCTTAGTGCAGACCTCAGAATTCTCTAAACGAAAGAAACACTCTCTCTGTTTCATCAGACAACCTTTCTATTCCACAGCTACAAAGTCAAAAAGTCTGCAAAAGGCATTTCCCCCTTCTTCTAGTACATAACTGATCTGTACATAGCACTGTGAGTTCAAAATCACTCCTGAAGTGCACTGGAATCAAGAAAAAACCTGCGCTTTTCCACACAGCTTTTCGTTTCTACAGGAAATATTTCACACACAGTACACCCTAATAAGTTTTTATCCAAGTCTTAAGCTTCAGTGCTTCAGTGAAAAAATAAAAATACTGTTAGAAAGACAAGATCTAACATTTGAAACCTTTGCTGACAGTACTTTTCCTACAGAACAAACATTCTGCACATTTCAAATATTGACTAAATAAAGTTCAATCTCTGAAACTGCAAAGAACAGTGAACAGAATCACTACAAGGCAGATGGGAAACAGCATCCAAACTGGAACTAGGGAAGGAGTCTTGCATCTTATCCTCTGTGGTTAGTTCACTTCATCATGCTCATACATTCTTTTGCTGGACTTAAGAAAACCCAACAATTAATTTACAGGTAAAAAATGCTATTCAGGACTATAGGTTCAAGTTCACTTTCTATTTACCTACAAGTGCATGTTTTACTGAGAGAGAAATACTGTTTCATTGAGCTTTTCTGAAATTTTGGTCTAAAGAATAGCAGCCGCAGAGGTAGTAAACCTGTTTAATGAACAGTGCTCCCCATCTCCTCTAAAGCCAGTAAAGGGCTTTGTTCTGCTGGGTTCTTCATTAGCTTCTGAAATAAATACTGAAGTTACCTTTGCTCTGCTTAGCAGTTCTGCAATTAATCTAATGGACTGAAGATTTCTCTGAGCTAACAGGAGCTTCCTTTCTTCTAGCTTTATCTTCTCTTGAAGTTTTCTCTGTTCTTCAGCTTGAAGCTTTTCAAGTTGCTTTTTGTTCCGTTGAACTTCACGATCTTTCTGTTTCTGCTCTCTCTTGCGCAACTTCTCTTCTCTTTTTCTCTCTCTCTCATATTCTTCAAGCTCTCTCTGCTTCCTAAAAAGAGATAAATATTTTTGTCTTATCTAGGCCAAGTACAATTTCAAACTCCTACTCCATGTAAAATACATTTTATACTTCAAGTAAATTTGTTTCTAAATAAGTCATGTTGATTACTGAAGAACAAAAGTAGAAAACGGAACATTTTAACCCTTAGTTGTGACAGCAAACAGTCATATTCTGTCTATTTTTAAAAACAAGTTGGAATTCAAAGACAAAAATGGCTACAGCAAAGAATTATTTTTGAACTACTCTGACCAGAGACAATAACAATGCATGAGGCAGCTGGGCAGAGAACTATCGTGAAAGATAGTTCATGCAAGAAGAAAAATACCAAGCCAACGAATGTGTGCAGTGATGGTGGGTTTTATTTCCGTGATTAGGACAAAATGGTAGCTTATGCTAAAGGAAAAAGGTTTCTGAAACTAGGTGTCTAACGGCAAGATTTTTAGGAAATCGAGTCTTTTGCAGTTTTAATATTTTGAACTGAACATAAGCATAAGTGGTAAACCAAAYAATCACACTCAGCTTTAAGTTACTTCACTTTAGCTACAGGAAACTTGTGCTTAATTATTTTCTATCTTTTGATGCATATCAGTTGATATGAGGGAGCAGTTTTGTTACGCCTGATTGTTAAAAATATAACTGAACAATAAGGAATAAATACCTTTCTTCCTCTTTTTGTTTTTCCTCAGCTTCTTTCTCTTTACGTTTTTGTTCTTCTCTCTGCTTTTCAAGCTCTTGAAGCTTTTGCCTTTCAAGCTGACGCTTCTTAATTGATGCATCACTGAGGTGTTTTGTTGAGTCAAAAGAAACCTTTACATGATACAATTGAAAACAGTTTTAAGGAGACAGAAAAAAAAATTAAAAATTACAACCTGACAACCCACAAAATTTTAACTTAGACCTTGGTGTAAGTACAACCAGGTGTATAAAACTTTTCTTCAAAACAAAGGGAACTTCTCTATGTGCCCAGAGAAAGCTCCACCTATTGTAACCAGGTAACTGGGTACTAAATGTGTGCACACATGTAGCAAAATCAGATACCACTTCATACTTCTGTGTCTCACAACCAAAAATAAACCCCAGTGTGATTGAGGCTCTGTCTATCCAATGTTTTCAGTGGTTGAGACCCTGTCTGTCTAATGTTTCCAATGTGTCAGAACAGGCACATACAAAACTCTTAATTAATGAATGCTGTTAGGGACTGTACAGCACTAGGTAGAAATAGTTTTAAGTAACAGCCTTCCTTTCTGCCTAAAACTGTGATACTTAAATTCAGCAGAAGAAATAGTTCTACAACATTCATCATCTGGTTTAAGCTTCCCCACCAGTTCTAAAACCCAAATTGAGGTACACTGGGCTTAAGATTCCAAGTCGTGGGAACAGAAAGAAAAGAAAGACACAAACGTTTATCTGAAAAATGAGACCTCAGAGGTGCTCAGCTTCCAGGATATGTGAACACACCTTGGTCATGTCCAGCTGCATGCTGGAACAGGACACCACCAGACACCACAGCCCCGGTGTCCTAATCTCCAATTCTGAGTGCAGGCAGGGATCTATAACACATTTCTGCAGATCCATGGTCATGAACCATGGGGCAGAGAACAAAGAGCACATYCTCTGCAGTTTAATCTACCCAGGCTCTATGAAAAATGATGTTTCACTAACAGACTGAAAGGACAAATAAGTACAAACAGACAAGGTGTTGTGACCTTGTATGATAGAGAATTGCTGTCCTTACAGGGCAACTGCCAGGAAGGCTTGATGCCTCTTGCACAGCCAAACTAAATTTGGGAACACTGATCCCCTGCATGTAAATGACAGTTTGAATTTCACCAGGTTAAGGCACAATTTCTATCCCGCAACTGACAAGCTTTGATAACAAGATAAAAGATTAGAGTATTTTATTTACACTGACTAAACTACAATTTGAATAAACATCTGCATGTTCCCACATTGCACAAAGGAATACTCAAGCTTTTTTTCTGAAAGACACTCCCTGGTTTGAATGAATGACTACCGGTCATACCAAAATACCTCTGCAAATATTTCACTCGACCAGTATGTAAATACACAGACCACCTCCAAACAGAGTAAGTTTTCTTGAGGCCGCGCTTTCAGATAATACCTCTGAACGGACTGCCTTGTTCCCTCCTGTCACAGCTGTAATTTCTAAGACAATGAGGTTACAGAAAATTACTTCYGGAAAACTCCGTATGCAAACATTATGAAATAAGCATAGGGCATTCACAGGAAGCTGTGCTAGAAATGAAAATTATCATTTATATTTTTGTGGGGCCTTCCTGTATGTGAGGTTTGCTAATGATGAACTGTGCATTTCCCAGGCCATACAGGCCACATGCTACTAAAACTTTTAGTTCTGACCCTTAACTGGTAGACCTAGTTATCAACGCAGGGACCAAATACAGAGACTGTGAAATTCTCCCCCAAAATGTCTCTCTGTAGCRAACACATGAAAGAATAAAGCACTTTACAGTCAAACTTCTGGTGAAATTTGTCCAAACTTGTTCAGAACTGGAATTTTAAGTGAAATCACGATTTATAAAAACATATTTTCTAAAGCAATTTAAAAAATCATGTTCATGAACTTGATCCTCCCATAAGCAATTCTCATTTCTAGAACTGTCTTGTTAAGAAAAAAGCAAAAACCCACTCACTTTGCTCATGTAGTCTACCAACGTATTTTTCTACCAACGTTATCCTTTAAAAATTGTATTATGTCTGTCGTGTAAAGCTATATTAGTGCTGTCAATATCGCCTGTCGTCATCACTGTGGTATACAGATAAAGGTTTCAAGCACTGTGGAAATAACATTTAGTTGTGCTCGGGCTTTCATGTGGGTTCCCACACAAAAGGCTGCAGTCTCTCACCTTTATATTGCAAGCCACTGCTTTGCCATCATCGCCCTTGTACATCAGCTTCATCCCTCGCAGGGCATTCATGGCCTCGATGAATCCCGCGTACTCTCGGTACTGAACATACGCTTCAAAGTTTAAATGGCCTCCAAAACTGAAAGTGTGAAAATTTCTGCCAGTCATTTCTTCTCTGTAAGGGTCCAGCATGGGTATGTCCACATTACGGATTTCTCCAAATTTCTGGAAAACTTTTATAAGGACTTCTTCACTTGGCTTTTCCGAGCCAGTCTCCTTTGCTGCAAACCACTTACAAGGCAAGCCCTCCAAGTGAATAGTATCTGGCCTCTCCCCCGGCAAGGTTTCGTTCATATCTTTCGCATCGCGGAAAAACGAGTCCCAGTCATGTCTGGTAGGAAAGTCAATCTTGTATTCCGCAGCACGCACTTTTAAAATGTCAGAGAAGCCGCTCAGCTTTATTGTTTTGCCATCAAGGCATGCCAGAAAAGATTTAACCAAACTTTTGTTCTCGACCTCTCCTTCAAACCGAATGAAATCCATTGTGCTTTTAGAAATCCGCAGAGTGGAAAACTGATGAGTTTGCACCATGCCCTTCAATCTTTCCATCACTTCCCAGTTCGAAATGGATTTTCCCGGTTGCTTCAGCTGAGGAAGTGCCACACTGATGGTCATTTTTGTAATGGGTTTAAGGTATAACCCACAGGGAGCATAGAGCTCTACAGCTTCTGATGTATCATGAACTATAGTTGCAGCAGCCATAACAAAGAAAAAGCATAGGATAAAAAAATAAAAGATGCAAGTTTAAGTTGCAGGCCAACAGTAGTCAAATAAAACAGCCCTTATCCATAAATAATTTAATTCTTTGGCGATTTAACCATTCCCAAGTTAAAACGATGTCTCTTAACACAAGAGTGAATTAGATAACTACAACCGAGTAGTACAAACATCTTAAATTACTTTACAACCACTAGAACCTGTAAGTAATTAAACCTCTGCAAGGCCTCTGAACAGAAAACAAGAAGCTGATGGCAATCTTAGGAATACATGAAGTTGGTATGTGATGGCTCAGAAAGCAGCTACCCTTTCTCAGGAGGGAAGGGACCGGCGGCGCGATGTCACACCGCTCCCAAATCTACTTAACAACCAGTGAACCCCAGCAGGCTGGAGCCGAGGCGGGTCTCACGTTCTCCGGAAGGAAGACCTGGAAGGTGTCTGCAACGAGAGAAAAGCGCCCCTTTTATTTAAAAGCCCGAAGCCCCACCGCCCCTCTCTGCCGGCAGCGCCGAGCAGCCTCCGCAGGGCGAGGCTGGGTAGCACCGYGAATCACACCGGAGCCAGCGGCCACCGCCGGCAGCTGCCCTCGCCGGGCGGAGCCCGGGCGGCGGGGGACACCCCGGGAAGACGGCAGCGGGGAAAGCGCCCCTCGCCGATGCCAGGGCGACCGCACCCCCCGCGGCCGGCTCCTACGCGTCCCCTGGCCGGCAGAGCCCAGCTCCGCGCCCCTCGCTCCCGCTCCCCGGACGGGACTCCCCGCGCCCGCCTCACCCGCAGCCGCCGGGACGCGTCACCCCGCGTGCGCCGCCGCCGCTTCCGCTTCCGCGCGGCGCGAGGCCCCGGCCTGCGGGAGCGCCTCGCTGCGGCGGGACGGCGCCGCCTGGCGGCGGGGCGGGAGGCGGCGGCTCCGGGAGACCGGGAATCCTCTGTCCGGGGAAACGGCGGCCCGCGTTCCTGGCGTCCGCAGGGACACACCCGAGTGCTGTGTGAGCGCACACCCCGCGTCTAGGGACAGCTGCGGTCACAGCACGGCAGCTCTCCCCCTGTCACAGAATCAGCTAGCTGGGAAAAGAACCTCCGAGTCATCGAGTCCAACCTGTGACTGAGCACCACCATGGTAATAGGCCATGGCACYGARTGCCACGTCCYGCCTTTCCTTAAACAGCTCCAGGGACAGTGACTACACTGTTTCCCTGGGCAGTCCATTCCAATAGCTAACCACCCTTTAGGTGAAGAAATTCCTTCTAATATCCAACCTAAACCTTCCGTGGTGCAGCTTGAGGCCWTTYCCTCTTGTCCTGTCTCTGGTTGCCTGGGAGAAGAGGCCGACCCCCACCTGGCTACAGCCTCCTTTCAGGTGGTTGTAGAGAGAGATAAGGTCAYCCCTGAGYCTCCTYTTCTCCAGGCTGAACAMCCCCAGCTCCCTCAGCYRCTCCTCATAGGACATRCGCTCCATAGGACATGCGCTCCATAGGACATGCACTCCATAGGACATGCGCTCCATAGGACATGCTTTCCCTCTGTCAGCCCAGGACACAAGGGCACAGCCAAGGCCACCCTGCCCCTGGAAGGCAGAGCAGGGGTGTCTGTGGTCACCTGCCCCTGCGCCACCATTTTAAAACAGGCACCAGGTCTAGCCTTGGATAGACTTCCACCATTTGAGAAACTGTGACTGCAGTAACCTTCTGCAGCAGGCTGGATGTCAACAATGGCTTTGAAGCACCCTTAACCTCAGTGCAGGAGGTCACCATCAATCCAGCAGCTGCAGCAAGACYGCAGCTGTTGCACAGAGGTGCTATTTCACACTGCGGATGCTGGTAACTGCTGGCCCTACTCTGTTTCTGTTATGGTTAAGTCGCAGTATAAACACAGAATCAGGAGCTACTGCTACCATACAACATTTTGAAACAGTGTGGGCTTGACAGTCTGAGAGTCCYTGCATCAGATGTCATACCTTCTTCTACAAACTTGCCCTTGGGAGCACACAAAGCTAAGCCAGATACGTTCCAGGGAGTTTCAGTAGCAGTGCAGGGAGACCCTGTATATGAAAATGATTTTGAATCCTGTGCATAATGATAGCCCCACTGCTTAAGACTGTGCCAGAAATCAATATTCTGTATTTTAAACTCAAGGACTAGAACAGTGCTCTGAAAAGTTACAAAATACCAGCACTGAGGTTACTCGTGACAGGACATCAGCCACAACTTTAAAAGCTATCACAGACTATTTTTCTGATATAGTTGAAAGAACTGTTACAAGTGTTATATTTAATGATAGCATAAGATACATGGGCAAGAAGAAGGATGATAATGTACACAACTGTTAAAAGATGTAATCAAGCATCAATACTGCAGTCTAGGAAGGGTAAACTGTCTCTGCTGAAATGCACTCCTTTGTGTTGGGCAGATATGTTATTCTCATTTTTATTTTTTTGGTGAAATACCTAAATGAATAAATGAAATGTCTCCCTTTGGCTTTCAGAGTCTGAAGTGAAGGTCAGTAAAGCAAGGATATGACACCAATGAGGCAGAAGGATGAACCAGCAAAGTAAACATCAGTAAGGGACAGTGAGTGCAACTGTGCATGTAAATCTGTTTTTACTGTAAGACATTGATTTTCCCCAACTCTGTCAAATACATTATGCTGTTGACCTTAGAAACCATCTATCACGTCTAAAAGCTTGTACCTTTTCTTCTGAATTCAATAGATAGTCTTATGGGAGATCTCACTATTACCTATAAACTTTCTCATCTGTACCTTCAGTAGTTAAAACACCAAATCCCACAAAAGTTCACTAGAGGGAGTGCTTGTTACTTACATATATATAAAAGAGATCTATTCATAAACACCATTAAAATGGGCTATAAACAGCAGATACTAGGTTTTGTATTCATGCCAGAATACAGGTCATTCTTTCTTTCTTGKAAGAGGCTGTAATCCTCCCAACTGCACACGGTCCTATCTGTGTACTTCTTCTGCTCTTCCTGAAATGCGCCGTTTTCTTGACCTTAGTGGTCATTTGCAGAAATGCATGCAAGATGTTACGTGGGTGTTTACATAACATAAAACAACAACCCAGTATAATTCTATTTCCTTTCTCTCCATCTTCCTTCCTCTCCAAAACACACCAAAGAAGAAGAAGAAAACCTATTCTTAGTGTAAAACTTAGCTGTATCTTTTGGAGAATGATTTATCTCCTGTGTTTATCTAAATCTTTTCTACTACTCCAGAAATGCTTCTGGTACATATCTTTTTAGAAACAGAGTGTGTGGCACCCTGTGGTTCCTTTGGATATGATTTTTGTTTTCTGTTGTCACTGAATAGGGGATATCTCTTTATTCTCTCCCACAGAGGGAAAACCGAGTGATTCACTATGCAGTTGAACAGTTCATGAATGGAATTTGAAAGTGGAGGCGGGAGCACAGAAGAATCTCTCAGAAGAAAAGATTGCATAACTGTTGAAGAGACATTACAATGCTGGTTTTAGGCTCTAAATAGCCTCTCCCCACAAAGCAAAATTAATCCCTGAAGTGGGTAGGAACAGAGGAATGAACCTGAAATATATTGGTTTATTTCCCATGGTAAGAAACAGCTCCACAAATAATTCCATTTCCTTTCATTAGCTCTGCTCTTTATTGTTTGGATTTTTCTGTGTCAGTGAAGTTCGTGGGTGTGATAGACCATCTGCCTTGGAAACAACACACAACATTAGAAGTAATACATATGCTGATGTAGGGCAACTTCAATTAACTAGAATTAATAATCACTTCCTAGGCCTGATTCTCTACAGGTCTAACTACTGCATTCTGCTTAAAGCAATAGAATATGACAATATACAGATCCAGTTTCACTCTCTCTAACTCAGCTTTATGGCAGAGAATTAGCCTTGTTAGCACTGTGTAGGATGCAGAGCAGATAATTTTCTACTAATTTATCTCTATGCCCGTGCCCACTGCCATCTATCTCACACTAAACAGAAATGGCAACATTTCTGCTTTTTGCTTTCACTGAGAATTGGCATCTGTTGTGGTATTGGTTTATGAACTATCTGGTCAAATTATAGTGTGCTGTAGCCTATAAAACATAAAAATTAGGTTTAATTGCCAAGACACATTGTACTGTACTTGTTAGCATGATGTGTTTTTAAAAAAGTTTTAGTACTGTGCTGTCAGATGCATTACTGGTTATTTCAGTTTTTATACAGGCATCCATGAGATGCTTTCCAATACTGACAGATTTCAAAAACTATCACTTAAAATAAATCAAAAAGCAAAAGATCTAGAATTTTTTTTCCTACATTTTTCCATTATCTGTTTAGGGGGAAATATTTGAATGGAATTGAAATTAACACTTGAAAATTAAGTATTTTCTCCATAGTATTACATTTTACAGGTTGATACCAATCATGAAAGCATCTCATGTTTTTTTTATGTACACTTTTTAAATCCAAAAATTTTCTTAATAATTTATGAAGTGAAAAGCAAGAGCTGTTGGCCTTTCTGAAGCAGAGAGCAGTAGGTTAATGACACTAACCTTCTTCAGCAGTATATTTCTCTTGACAGATTCTGCAAGATTCATTGCTAGTGCAACTGTTGACACCCTAAAGAGTTTGTTTTTTTAGAGAGGTAAAACTGCATTGCTACAATGAAGAATTACAATTCTGAGGAAGACAAGATTTTTTAAGCAGACAGGATCCCCTCTGCAGGTTCAGCCTGCCCTGCCCATTATAAGTTTCACCTAATCCAGAAAGACCAGAGATATTTTGGTAGATCTGGCATAAGTATAAATGACTGGCATCAGTTCCATGTTTCAGCAGCAATGTCTGTAGCCCAGCCTTGCTTCCCAACACACTCATCAGGGATGTCAGGGGAATCAGTGGCAGAATGCTCTGCTGAATTTTCACTCTTTTTGCTCCTGGCAACATTTTCTCATTTCCCAGAGCCTGACTGTGAAATCTGAAAAGCTAAACAAAGGAAGGATGACCAAGCCAGGTCACATTTGATTTGCACATAACACTGCTCTTTTTCATGCAGACAGGTACTGTCAATATGTTCCAGAGTGTGCTGCCAGGGTTCATTAATTACATCTTTAAAAATGTCTTCTAGTCATTTCTATTACCAGATATTGAGTTCATACTAAGATGCAGATTAAGACAGCTGAAATAATCATTAGGTGGCCCAAATCAATGACAAAGTTTTATCAAAGTCTGTTTCTGGCCCATTTTATATATATAAAAATATATATATACACACACACACATATATATATTAAATATATATATATATATATACATATGTATACATACTTATATATCCATCACTACACATCAACCTATTTATACAAACATTCATATATGTATATATGTATAAACTGATTTTCTCCTAAGGTCCTTCTGCAGCTGACAGAGACACTCAAGTTTGTGTAGGGAGAGTCCTCAGGTGTCTGGTGATTCTGTGCTAGAGGATGACAAGTCACCCAAGATTAATTTGTAAGTATTCTCCTCCCTTCTCTCCCCAGGTATATCAGCAGGTAAAGAGACAACTTAGATATGAAAAAAGCCTGGGAAGTCAGAATGAAATTCTGAAAGTCATGTAGGTGCTTCATATGGCTAATATTGGACAGCAAACAGCTTCCAGCCAGAGGCCGAAAGCTCCCAAAAAGATTAGGTTGTTGAACTGTAAATTTGCCACAAATGAGCAGATATTCAGGTACTGTTGCCTGTTGTGTCATCCAGAAGCAGGAAAAAATGTAAAAGTAAGCAGACATAAGGCTGGCTTAGTGGCATCAGCTTTAGGTGTAGTGTAGTTTGTTTTGACCTGCACCACAGGAAAGTCTGACCCATATCTGTGTAGAATTTACTTATTCTGTCCATGTCTAGACACTCACATAAATCCTGGGAGTTTCCAGTATTCTGGCTGCAAGACCTACAAGATCACTGTAGGTGAGCTATTTTTCCTAACAGCACAGTGACTGGATGGAATAAGCATTTTTTTGTTATTTCTATTTAACCTGCACTTCTCTGTTCTGTTGGCAGTAATATTATAGGCRTGATGGGAAGAGAAGACAGAGGGAGAAGGGAGGTTGCCATACATTTCATACCTTTGGGCAGTAGTTATCTCTAATATAATGACAGTCCTGTTTCAAGGATAAAGTGACAGTTTTCTTCAAGTGGGCAGAGAATAAAAAGATTTTATCAAGTAATTTTAAGTATAAAATAAGTAATTAATTCTAACTTAACAGTGTATTTTCAGCTACTTACACTACAGTTTAATTGTTGTCTTACTTCTAATTTTGTATTAAATAACCACATGCTGCAAGCTTTGCACCAAAGTTATTTAGGTTGGTGCAAGGGGACCTAATTATGAGTCATAGGGTATGACTTAGAAAGGGAAAATGTCATGACTGCAAGATCCTTTGACCTATAAAAAGGGAAAGGCATCATGACAGCCAGATGGTTTTATCTGAAACATGTTGTGAGAAATAAATCTGTCTGGGCAAAGCTGCAAAGCCTAAAAGCTTTCTGTCTTTAGCCTAAATTGCCCACTTTGCCCTTTGCTGGTAAGCATACATGGGTATGTCCACTGGATTTCAGTGATATTTCTCTGTCTTCAGAAGCTTGCTAGTATTCCAGAGAACTTTTTACCTCTTTTAGAAAGTCTTTGCTTAATGAGCTGAGGGATGGATTTTTTAATGTTTCTTTCCTTCTGTCCTTGCGTCTGGGTCAGGGCAACTCCAAGCACAAATACAGGCACAGAATTGATTGAGAGCACTCTTGAGGAGGACTTGGGGATGCTGGTAGATGAGAGGCTGCACATGGCCTGGCAACGTGAGTKTGCAGCCCAGAAAGCCAAACATGTCCTGGGCTGCATCCGAAGCAGCGTGGCCAGCAGGGCAAGGGAGGGGATTCTGCCCCTCTACTCCACTACCATGAGATCCCACACAGAATATTGCATCCAGCTCTGGAGCTGTCAGCACAGGAAAGACATGGATCCRTGGAATGGGTCCAAAGGTGGGCCATGAAGATGATCAGAATGCTGCAGCACCTTTCCTATGAAAAYGGGCTGAAAGAGTTGGAGTTGTTCAGCCTGAAGAGGAAAAGGCTCTGGGGAGACCTTATAACACCATCTAAAGGGGGCCAACATGAGAGGYGGAGAGGGACTTTGTACAGGGGCATGTAGTGATAGTTCAAGGGGGACTGGCTTTAAACTGAAAGAGTATAGGTTTAAATTAGGTATAAGGAAGAAATTCTTCACTATAAGGGGAATGAGGCACTGAAACAGGTTGCCCRGAGAAATTGTGTATGCCCCATCCCTTGGAATGTTCAAGGCCAGGTGGGATGGGGCTTTGAACACCCTGGCCTAGTGGAAGGTCTCCCTGCCTATGGCAGCAGGTTGGAACTAGGTGGTCTTTAAGGTCCCTTCCAACCCAAACCATTCTGTGATTCTATGATGTGTTTAAATATTTTATGTATATATGGCACAATGGCCAAAATATTGTATATTGTGGATTATGGTATTATAAGAGGACTTAAATTCTATGACAGTGATTATCTACAACTTTATCACCCTTCCCTACAGAGCTGTGCTACCCCAATTTTCTTTACAAATATGGGTATCATTCCTGTGATCTCAATCAGTTTTTCAGGGGCCATGACTTTTTAAGCAAGCTCTTCTCATCAGAAGATTGCAGGGAAGTATAGTTTTAGGCAAACAATTGCAGTTGCCCTGACTCTCAGCTCAGCTCTCCTTTTTTGCGCTCAGCTTTCTTTCACTGGCATTCTGGCATGTTCTTACTAAAATAGTGAGTTTTGGGATATGGCAGCACATCAGTTTGAGAATAAAGCAGCATCCTGGTAAGGATAAACTCTCAGGGCCTGCCAAGTCCCAAGTTCATGACAGCTGCTAGTGACTATACAGTATGCAGAAAAAGCAATTTGATAGTCGAACTGTTTGTCCAACAGACTGAAACTGAATTTCTTTCCCTGTCAAAACTTCTCTATGAAGACTTTTTAGCTAAAAAGAATTAAGCATGGTGGTGGTTAAATTTTAAGTGTGAAGCTATTGCTTCCTATAGGCACACCTGCATGGAGGGAGTCAAACAGCTTAGGTGAGGTTTTAAGAAGTCAGTTGGGAGAAGCTTAAATTACTCAAGGCTGAAGTCAGGTACAGATTTGAGCTCTCATTCATTTCAGCTCTCTGCAGGAGACAAGTGCTGCATCTCTCTCTCCTGAGGATCAAACAGCTGATTTTTTTGTTAAGATCCTTTCAGTGAGAGGTTCACAGAACCTTCATGATTCGTCAGCTTCTTCAGGTGAGGTAGGAAGCCTAACCTCATTTCCCATTTCAGCCCAGAGGGAAACAAGCCCACAATAAAAATTGTCAGGGCACATTTTTATGACATAGTCCAAACAGGATGTTCTTAACATAGAAGCCACTGTTCACTGTTATGAACCTGAGGTGTTTGATTTCTAGCAAGCTTTACTTTTCAGTCCAGGCTCTGGGTACCAGAAAGGTGGTAGTGTTTATTAACTGATGKGTTCAAAAGATACAGGAAATTTGGGTGAGCACCTGAATTGCCCAGTATGCAAAATTTGTTGTGATGTCTGTTGTTCAGCCAGCAGTTACTGACCTTGGGGCATGAATCTAGTGAGGGATATTCTACAACCTGTGTGATGATGAGGTCTAAGTCCATGTGATGTTACTTGTAAGAAGTACTTGGGGAGATTTTCGTCTGTATACACAGTGTTTTTCAATTATTTTCACATGGTCATAAACTCTTTCAGTTATTTTATTTCAGATAAAAGTCCAGGTGTCCTGCTGAGCTCAGTGATGTCAAAGACAACCACATCTGCTGATCTGTCAGTGAAGCACTTCCTAYGAGCAGAAGACCAATGCCAGTCAGCCAGCTCCAGCCTGGCTAACCTAATTGATTTTGTCTGTGGTCATGGGGAGCCTAGCACTGTGCCTTCTCCTTCCCCAGCCAGAGTCAGGCAGAAGCCACTACCTCAGGTTAAATGTTATCAGCTGCACGGGTCTGTTTGGCCTCTCTGCTGGAGGTTAAATACCACAAGTAGAAGAAAGAAAAATGAGTATTTGTTTACACCTCTGCTGCCCTCATGCACGGCTCAACTTGTTTAACTGTGGGAGCTGGGGCACATGCCACACTTTAGTCTGCTCCAGCCAACACTTGTAAGTGCACTGAGCAATTGAGGTCTATGCTTCTGCATGTGACTTTGGGTTCTGCACTGCTGCCAGATTCAAAATCACATTAATTAAGTTGAGCACTAAAGTAGATCTGAAAAACAGCAGAAAGACAAATCTTACATTGTTCTTTCTCCATCTCCCTCTCACCACTTCTCTATGCAGGAAGTTGGCGGCAAATTTTGGTGTTTCACCAAAGCAAAGAAAATTTCTTGTATAGAGCAGCAGCAGTTTTTAGAAAGGCTTCTGTACACAGAGCATGTTTCTCTCTTTGTTGACCTTCATCTGTAATCTAAAAACCACAAGGGTTCAAGCAGTGTGCTCCAGAGTAACTAGGTTCTCACAGCAACAGGTGAAAAGAGGTGTATCTGACTTATGATAAAACAAGAATCATAGAATCATAGAATATCCTGAGTTGGAAGGGACCCACAAGGATCATCGAAGTCCAACTCCTCCACAAGCCTCAGGAGCCCCACCTTGTGCCTGAGAGCATTGTCCAAAGGCTTCCTGAACTCTGGCAGGTTTGGTGCTGTGACTGCTTCCCTGGGGAGCCTGGGCCAGTGCCCCACTGAAGAGTGATGAAATACAGGCAAAACACAAAGAATGCATAGATAACTATAGTATAAAATTTAGCTTGTATAGATAATGGCCAAGAAAGAAGACAAATATTAATATTCAGAACTGAAGTTTCACCTTGAAGGTCACTAACAGGAGAACAGCCTAATACAGGAAAAATGGAATGTAACTTAAATTGAGTGACTAAACCTCAAGASGGGTGAGGAGCGCTAGGCTTGGGTGCTGTAGCATAGACTCTAGCGCAATGAAAGAGGGAGGGACATATCTGCAAGTAAAACACTTCTATTACTAATTCAGAACTGCATTAATTATGGGAAATTATTATTAGCACCACTATTTTTACCAGGTATTTCTAATTTTTATCAAGAATAATACACCTAAAACTAACATTGAGGTTTTGACTCTATATTAAGAAATCCGAATATGTACTGATTTTAATCATCAGGCTTTCTGACTTCTGCTTTTTGGAAAGCCCCAGCTTACTTCTCACTTCTGAATCCTTTCACCTCTGATGCTTTCAGGTTCTTGTATTTCTTATTCGTGTGAACAAAGCCATGCTGAATATGTGGAATTTTTTTTTTCATTTTTACTAATTTTATGAAGGCTGCATGTATATTACTACTCCAATCTATTTTGCTTCTATCTTCTACTGCTTAACATATGACGTTTCCTTAGAGGAACTCTTGGYAAATGATTGATCTGCTAAGGAACAAACGAATAGCTGAGGTAATAATTTCTTTCAGCATCCCAGCTAGACCTCAAAGAAGACAGCCTGTTCCCAATCTCAGAAATTTGCACCAGTCAGGATTCTTACCTGATCTGTTCAGCATGGGGACTACTACCAGTGCAGACAGGTTCTCTGGTTTAATAAACAAGGAAAACAAATGCAAAAGCTATCATTAGGAAAAAGTATTAGTATAGAAATGGATTTTACAACGGCAACAGAGGTCTGGTAAGGATCTGTAGGCATTGCTGGCATTACCTAATGTGATGTCTTTGTTAGTTGTCTCCAAAGCAGACTTGTCTGTACCCAAGGAGTGTGAAAGACAATTCAGCGGAGTGCAGGAAGAATATATTTTTCTACCATTAACAAATAAAATAAAAATATGAGTTTTTAAAGTAGTGTTTCTTTCATCTTTATCTCATCCATTTTAATTTCTATTTGTTGTAGGTTTTATAATGTACATAATGCATTAATACAATAGTACATCTATGTAACTTACTTATAAATAAACATACATATATTGAGGGGTTGTGCTTGAAATTTTTTTACTTGGGATACACGATCAAAGAAGTTTGGAGACCTRTATCATATTGGAACCATCCTGCCCTGGACATTTGTCTGATCAGCTGCAGAGCATGAGCCTCAGTACAGATTAGGACTCCTCGAGTGGCTAACCTAAAGTAGCACTATTGAAACAGATCGCCTGTTTTTTCCACTATGGAAAATTAATCTTATGGGCTGTTAATACAGAGACAACATATTGCTTCCCTCCTACTCATCTCCATCTTTTTCTTGGATATTACTTAATATTTTAAGAAATTCTTTACAGTTTTCCTTTCTTTAAAAGGAAGGTATGTATACATTGGAATTTCAGTGCTGCAAACCATATGTCAGTTCTGGAAAAATACCTGTGGCAGTGACTCCAGCATTTGTGATACAAGGTGAGTGAAGCAGCCATACAGTGCTCCATGAGTAACGGGTTCATCATCATCATCAAAACCAGGTTTTTGAACTGGAATATTTTAGCAAATATTCTAAAATAGCTTTGTCAGTGATTAAAAGAAATGAAAAGAGGAAATAGGTGTAATAGTATAGCAAATGTTTGTATTGGCATCCTACAGCAGAAATGCATTCAGTGAGAAAAGACTGAAGAAGTTCAATGTGTGTTAAAAAATCAGGTAAGACAATGATTKATTKATTKATTKATTKATTKATTTATTTAGAATTGATAAAGTCATTAGAAGCAGAAGTAACCCCTTCCATAGTTTGCTTGACTGACAGGACTAAATGATTTGTGGTATTATTTGTTCAGTATTTTGTAGTTGAAAAGATTGAGTTTGTCTAGACTGGAGCAGAAGAATGTTTGGAGGGCTTATGTAGGAAGGAGCTCATTATCTGTGTTCAGGGTGAATTAAACAGGCGTTCCAGGCTCCAGACTGAGTAAATATCTGGAAGATTTTTTTTCTTTTTTCTCATTTATAGGTGGCATTTGAACAAATTGCCTGAAAAACTTATACTTCCCATCATTCTGTTTAAGAAAATGTTGGATAAACATTTAATATTAGAAATTGAACTGATTCTGCCATAGGGAAAGGGTATGAAGAAATAAGACCCCATCCAGCCCTATTTGTTTTGTGAAACTGTGGCTGCTATTTCTTATATTGTTTTGAGTTGTACAAGGCTAAATCTGGGTTTTGGTCTACCTTTGCTCTATCTGTCAGTGAAACAAATTCCAGAAGAGTAAACCCCAACAAGTATTTGATCTATAAATTACCCAAAGTCCCATGGATTGTAAGTGATGTGGTTTTATTTTGTTATATTGATTGTGCAATTATGTAAAGCTCTACTGTAACAAGCCACATTTTCTTGAAAGTGTCTGTATGGAATTTAGGCTTGACCACGGTTAAATAAAGTTGTGAAAGAATGCCTGTTTAAGGCAACAGTTCTTTTCTGAAAACAGGGTTTCATTGTTAGAACTACCGATCTAGTTAATTTATGTAGCTAACTATGTATTTTGCTCTTGCTCAATTGTGTAATTCCACTTGTGTTTTGTGATGCCAAGTACTTTGCATACATAAATCCATCTCAGGAAAAGGCTGAAGTTTTCAGAACAGCTTTCTTAATTTAAGAGCCCAAGACAGATTTTGCCTTCTGAAGTCACTTAGGCTTCATAAAGAAACATTTTCTTCAGCATCTCTTTCCAAATACCTGCTAGTGTGAAACGTGGGCGGGGTGCCCGCAACAGCAGAAATGAGTAGGACGAGGACTGTGTGACAACAAAACCCAAACCTCAGAGAGCTGCTCATTTTATTTTGCTTGCTCTTCATGAGTTTGCTGCTAGCAGAGGGGCTGTTCTTGTCCACCTGCATGCACATGAATTCAACAAGCTGCTAAGAGGGAAAGTCAAATTGGAGTGATGAGAACAAGGGAAGGTGGGTGAGATGTGGATGCTGGAGGGACAGTGAAGTACAAGGAGATGACCTGTATTGGTATTAACACACCATGGTCAGCTGGTTAATGTGGGGAGAAAATTGACTTTTCTGTGGAAAGCTTTCACTGTCCTGGACAGGCATCTGTGACTTTAAACATTGTGAAGACATTATTGAATTAATACTCACTGCATGCAGAGCTTGTGAATACTCAGGTTGACAATATACAGAGCTTTTCAAGGATTTCAGATAAATAAATCAATTATAACGTGGCAAAAGGTTCTTTCCACAGAGAAAGGCTAGTACARAAGTGGTTTGTTGATAGCTGTTTTTCTTGTGAAAGAGTTAATGTGAAAAACTCTGGTTTCTGTCTTCCCTCCACTCTTTTCCTCACAGGACAGTTACTTGACAGCTTAGGAGAAACCCCAGGGAGCCAGTGAAAAAGTCCAATGGTTTTCACTGGGTTTTATATGACTTTTTTAGAAGGATAACATGTTATGTAAGGAAATAGACACCTTCTGTAAAAACTCCCATTAAAAGACTAAAGCAGAGCCTGGAGTCTTGTAGATTTTGCTCTCCACTTCTGTTTGATATGATGCCAGAGCCAGTGAGTCCACATCATATCCTGTACCTGTACCTCTCTGCTGAAAGGGTAAGTCCTAATGAGAAATGTCCAAAATACTTCCTCTTCTGTTCAGCTGTGCTCTTTTGACCATGTGCTTGCATCTTCATGCACACACAGAGCAGCTGTATTCTGGGGTTTTTCCTCTCAGTTTGGTGCCCTTTTATTTAGGAAATTACTGGAACTTGTAAAACCAGGTATGTTCACAACTGACATGAGCAAAAAAGCATCCTTTGTGCTTCCACTGTTCCATAAGGATGTCACAGGRGCTGTGAGGGTGGGCTGCCCCACAGGAGCAAGCCAGGAGCCAAGAGCGGCCGTGAAGCTGGCGGGGCCGTGCCCTCCTGTGCCAGGTCAATCCATCAGTACCCAGCAAGGGAGCAGGGATAAGACAGGGATGGTGATCATGGCCAGCCCAGAGCCCTGCCACCATCTGGCAAGGCCCCAGTGATGGGGCAGGTGCGAAGCCCAGCGGGGGCAGTAGGTGATGGCCGGCAGGTACAGGCTGGGCACAGACTGTGGTGTAGCTCAGGAAAGGGCCATGGCTGAGGATCTGGTCATGGATGCAGTTCCCAAGAAAATGGGAGCTGTAAAGCTACCCCAGTAATATACTCCTGGCTCTTTCTGCCCTAACTCTCCCACCAATGTGAACGCAGCCGGGCTGCAGAGCCAGGGCAGCACTCAGGGCCTGGGAGAATGGGGGCTCAGCAGCAGAGCTGGACTGAAGTTTTCTTGGATCACTGAGAAATGCTGTTGTATTACCTGAAGAGTTTTCTTGGAAGCATATTGCATTAACAGCRAAGTCTCTGGGTTCCAAACAAGGCTCTCTGGGTCCTGGAGCGTGGGGCCAGCAGTGTGAAAAAGCTTTAGGGTCCAGCAGGGGCCAGTGTGGCCATGGCCTGAGGAGCCTGTACTGGGGGCAGAGACTTCAAGGTGTTTGCAGCAGGCAAGGGGCATGCTCAGTAGCTCAGTAAAATCCTTGGGGGTTTGAAACTTTCAGAAACATCAACCTCCTGGAAGAAAGGCACCACCCAAGGTGTGTTTCCTCAGAGGAAACATCATCATTTCTTGGAATCATTGGTTTGTGAGAAATGAAGGGAAAAAAGGATATCATTGTGTATATAGTTTTGTTCTGACTCAGACCAAACCCAAATTTTAAGAGCATCTTGAACTTCCCAGAAACCTCAGAACCCTTTCTGATCATCTCAGGAAGAAGGCTTGCTCTGCCACTCACCATTTTGTTCTCTAGAACAAAAAAAGTTGATTTCTGCACGAGTCCTTTTAAGGAAGCATGTTGTTCTCTTGTGGTTGTAGCTGAACTTTACAGCACAGAATATATATATATATATATATATATATATATATAAAAGACTTTCACAGTAGAGAAAAGAGAGGACTCTAAAGCTGTAATGAGGCAGGGAAAATTGGAGCAAGGTAAAAGCCTTGAATGCTGAGACCACTCTTATTTACATTTACTTCATACAGACACAAAGATAATGACTTTTTTTATTGTGGTATGGACTTACTGGTACTGGTATCAGGAGGGGATAAAAGCAGACAGTTTTAAAATCTCTCTCTCCAGACAGTGGTTAGACCATAACAGAAATGTTAGTAGATAACAGTGTGGCTTATTTATATTTCAATACAAAGTTTCAATGTGCTACCTGATCCTTCAGTGTGGAAAAATATTGCTATGGATATAACAGTCATGAGCATGCGAATGAGCTTCGTATCACTTGTTTTAGATGTTGAAGTCTCTTTTCAGGCAGTGATGGAGCTCAAGTTACACTCAGGTAAAAGATCTAATATAAACACTGCAAGACTTCTCAGTTTCTCATCAGAGAAGCTTTTCGATTCTTTATATATTTATCTATATATTTATCCCTACCTCACCATGCACAGGCAAGTGTAGGGATGTTATTTGGATGAAATCTTTTGTGGAGTAGCAGCTGCATTGCCAAAACCACGCCAGTATAAAAGTCCTAATGGATGCCAGGAACTGGTCTGTATAGTCTGTCTGACCCCTCCTAAAYGGCTTTTACTTCAGGCAGTTTGCCACAGAAATGAGGTTCTGGCCTCAGTTGGATACAACAAAGTAAAAATTAATGTAGTCTTGTTCCTGGTGATATCCTACAGGGAGGAAACAGAGCTTTGTTGACAATGTAAGTGCAGTTTCACTTATGGATTGAGACTGTGGCCATGCCATAACATGAAAGCCAATGGACTTGACTTTCTATGCCCTCGTGTTCATATGTACAGTGGAAACTACCTTTTCTATGTACCTGATAGGAAATAAGTCCTGCCTTAAATACCTCGGTCGAACGCTGAGCTTGTTAAATTGTGATGTGTCCTTGCTTTAAACAGCTTGGAACTGGTTCTGTGCCAGTGAAGGTGCTCAGAGACAAAGATGCCTTGATATTTTTAACTGTTGGATGTTTAACTGTCTTGGTAGTGAATCAGAGTCCTGGCTGCAATTTAGAGACAAGTCATGAGCTAGCTGTAGAGGTCAAAGACCCCATTGCTAAGGCACAAAGATGGGAAAAGGGAAGCAGTGAATAATTCACAATCCAGGACTTCTGTTTTTCCTGCCTTCTTGTACAGGTGATGCAAAGTCCATTTTTCAAAATCTGTTTGTGAAATAGCTGAAAAAATGCTCATGGTTCTTACCAATGCAGAACACCTAGCAAAAGGAAATGCAAAAGGAAATACAAATGCTATTTTTTGCCTTGTGTTGTATTTATGAGTTTAAAGTTCAGCATAAAATCAGCACGAAGCCATGRCATTGAGATGAAAAGTCTTGAGGCACCTGGTCTGAGTCAGAGTAAAAAAGTCCCTTTTTTCAGAGGTGTTTCGGGTGTTTTATTTCTGTCACTAGAACAGTAATATGGGAATGAGCTTTCAGTTACAACCCTCCACTTGGGGCTCAGAAACCTCACAATTCAGTCATACAACAAAGCCATGGCATTAAACATGTTCTTCCTGCCCTGCCTTGGCAGCAATTCCCTGGAAGTGAACAACAGGGGTTTTCAGCAGGTGACACTGCCCCAGCCTCAGGAATCCAAAACTGAGTCAGCAGCACCTCTTGCTATGACCCTACTCAACCTGAGGCAGCCCTTGAACCAGCTGAGATGAATATGTTGCCTCTCTGTCCCTGAATCTCGGGCACCTTCCTCCAAGGATCTCCTCTGACGTGAAGCCAAGCCAGCTGCACTGAGCCCTGGGCCCTGTAGTGTCCCAGGAGCTCCCAGGTAGGTGCAAGTGTTTTGCTTTCAGCATCTGGAAACTCTGTCACTTCTCAGCTGGGTATTTAGGGTCCTACTTCAAAATGGCTATGTGCATGTTATTCCAATGCTTTGCATGAGTGCTGATCCCTTGCAGCATTTGTGAATTGGACTGGCGCCCTTTGAAGTTGTTCTTTGGACAGTACTGAACTTTGAGAACTGTTTTGTGGGCCATTGCTTCTTGGAATTTAAGATTTTTCATATAATTTTTTTAAAGCCTTTTGAATTATACTTCAGGGCTATCTGGGTGAAACTATCAGGACTCGTCAGTTTTTTCCTCACTTCCTCTTGTTTGCATCAAATCTCCAAACAACCCAAAGAACCCCCCTAAAGTGAGATGCATTGAGAATACCTTCTCACCTTCTGCCCATACTTCACTATTTATCTCCTGCCTTCAAAATTACCAATGTTCCTACTGCTTGTGGCTCCTCAGCCCTGAGGATCAGCTGTATCCAGAAAGGGATGCCAGACACTTGGGAGGAATGAGTCAAATGGAAAAGGAAGTCAAATGCTTGGTATAGATGAGTAAACAGTCCTATTGGGGAGTTCAGGAACATGGAAGGCCAAAGATTGAAGACAACCCTTTTGGTTTTGAAATAAAGGTTGTTAAGATGGGGGGAGGGGGAAGGAGAGGAAGAGTAGAAGGAGAGGAAGAGGGAAAGGGCATGCTGGTAAAAGTAGTTGTGAGTACAAGTGGAAGAAAGAGAGTGTATTACTGGATGTCAGAGCTCACCTTCTCCTCTGGCACTGCAGATATACATATTTCTATCCCAAGCTGTGTTCTATCAGTCTTGATATCTGCTGACCAAAAYCCAAAACTTTTCCATTATTGTAACACCAATGTTCCTGCTCATGSCTGATGAGCACAAGCTTTTCAACTCTGAATCATCAACCGAAACTTTTATCTCAGGACTGAATACMTGCTCATCAATGCTGAGGGAAGGAAAAGTACATGGAGATAGTGTCAAAAGKTTATTAATTATATCAATAGTTTCCTTCTTGTTCTTTCCTTCACGATTACTTTACATTGTTTCTTGAGAAATAGAATACAGCTCCAAAGAGCAGGGTAGAAACAGATTTGCAAAAATTATTTCTTAGGGTTGATTTTTGCATTAAAAAAAAAAAAAAAAATCACCAACCCCCCCCCCCCAAAAAAAAAAAAAACCAAAAAAACAACAAAAAGACAAACCAGATCAAATCAAAAACAACGACAAAACCAAGCCAAAACCAAAAAACCCTCAAATTTCTAGAGTGTGGCGGAGCCGAGGTCCTGCTGGAGGTACCGCGGTAAAGCAGGGATGGCAACTCCTGTGCTGCCGTGGCACCACCTGGTGGGAGCTGTTTGTCCCTGCAGCTGCCAAATCCCTCCTGTGTGGTGGCAATTCCCCGGAGAGTTTTTTGCATTTTGCCTGCGCTTGGTCTTTCAGTGGAGCCCAGATACACCCGCACCCCAATCCATGATCGGGCACAGGCGTAGCCAAGTCTTCTAAACTTTGTCCCAGGTTTCTTCTCCAGGTTTCAGAAGGATGGGGCAGAGGTGAGATCAAGCGTACTCCAGGCTCGTCCCCTTGCAAATTGAGTCTGTAAATATCTGTAGATACTGAACCAAAACTGTGCCTAGTCTTGTGTGCAGACACAAAAGAAATGGAATTGTGGGGCTGGGAGTGCATTAATGAAGCTCCTGCTTCAATGAGCAGTAGCAACAAAACCTGCTTTTATAGCATGTATGATTGACATTATTAGTCCTTTGCATCCATACAGGCAAGTAGAGCCGAGGTAGGCTAGAAATAGCCATCCTCCGACTGAGGTCAAGGGAAGAGGAGGATAAAGAGCAAACTTTCTCACGGTGTTTGTGCAGGGGGAGAGTGCTACTATCTGCTGGTTTCCACAATTTGACATTCCAAGCTACTTTCAAAAGTGTAATTTTACATATAGTGAGTGCTCGCTTTCCTTTTGGTTTTTCCTGTTGTTCTGGAAACATTTAGCTTGCAGTCTGTACCTCTGTGCTGCAGCTGCCACAATATCCTCCAGAGAAGGATTCTCCTACGTCTTGCAACAGCAGCATGATGTGTCAGTGCAGCTGCCTGGGATTCTTCCACCAGGTCATATTCCAAACTGTTGATGATGCTGGATTTTTTCATTTCACTGGAGGGAAATCTTTTGTGGATAAATGAAAGTGGTTTAGGTTCAACTCCATATCACCTCAGATCCTTTTTTAAATTGCATAAATTAGTTCTTTTTAATTATAACTTGAACTTTCTTCTTCACCTTTTTTTGCTCTTAAAAGAAAGTTTTCCATCCCTATAGTTGCAGGAAAAGGTTTCAAGATATGGATCTCAGTGGATGACAACCCATAAAGTAATTATTTAAGAAATAAATAATAAATAAATAAATTCTTTAAAACTATCTCTTGGTTCTTATCACATCTAGGATTTCTAGATGCATGAGACTGGCAGTAGGAGTTCCAGGTAAAAGTGTGAAGGAATGAAAAAGCATTACTTTCTGGTCCCATTCTCTAATTCTGCCACATTTAATTTGAAAGACCTCTACACATAGCTAGCAATATTATAGTCTTAATCTGCTAGAGCATCAGTTGCAGCAGATGGTAATAACTCAGACTCTTGTTTCCATTGTTCTAATATGTACACCCACTGAAATGTCATAGTTATATCACTTTATGAGAAATGGGGGTGAGAGAAAGAAAACCACTTTTATACTCATCTGTTATCATATTTCATCTAAGCTTCAGTCTAAAATAGTTTCATTTAACAGACTGAGTATACCAAGACTTATTTTGGGAACCTACATCCTGAATATAAGCTCAGCAATGGCTGTAATGAGTTTAACTCATTAAAAAACCTGTAAGTTAAGACTTGCCTTTCTGGAGTAAGTCACAGAGCATGGGATTCAGCTCATGTGAATTAAACAGTCTAAAATGCAAGTGTCTGGATTAATCTTGACAACTGGGGAGTGATAGACACTTCTATCTAGACACTTCTATCTAGAAAAGATATTTAATTTCTTGCCAAGGRGGAAGTGGAGGAGAGGGGGAGAGGAGGGAGGCAGGTCCCTGCTGGTGATCAAAGTTTTCTAGTCTCTGTTGCATCTGACAGTCAAAGCAGGGCCCAGACAGGTCCTTGAAGACATCCCAGGCTCTCCAAGTCACAGTCTCAGCTGCCCTGAGAGAGGCATGCTTCAGTTTGGCACTGGGCTCATGGGGCAGCAGTTTGAAAATATATTCTGTGGGACAGAGCCCCACATTCCATCCAGTCAGAGCCTGTTGAAGGGATAGAAGCCGGGGAGAGTGTGGATAAAAAGAAAAGACTTGGAAGTCAGCTAATTTGATTTTCCTGAAGCTGGCCAACAACAGAGGAACACTGCAGACACCTGGAATAGCATCTGGCTTGGCTGTCCCTCCTGCTCTGTCTCTTCCCTTCCCTGGGACAGCATCTGTTTGCTCCTGCCTTATTGTGGCAGGAACAAGAGGATGTTTGTGGTGCCAGCTGTTGCTGTAGGGAAAGGACAGCACAGCTCATCTCAAAAGTCAGGGGCCAGGAAGTTCTGCACAGAAGGAAGAYCTTGCTGCAGGTGGGAGCAAAGTTTCAGAGTTTGATGCTCATGAAGGTCCATGCTTTTGTATAGGGTGTCATGCAAGGCTTCTATATGTGTGATTAGCCTACGGAATAATTAAATTTAATTGTATTCAGTGTAGCTCAATGAGTTGCAATTAGTGATGCACTAGCCTTATTTTTAATCCTGTTCGCTCATATTCTTTCTCCTTTATAAATGTTGGTATTCCCTAATGCTTCCTCATTAGGAAATGGAAATTAAATATGTGATAAAATTGCTGATTTCAAAAACACATTTCATTTTTCTCCATTGTTACAAAACACAATAGATGGAGCTGAAACCTGCAGGAAGTATCCCTTATCATCCACGGCCATGGGCTCGTTAAAGACTCAGCCTCTCACATTTGCAGGTACGTTTCTAAGAACAGAGATGACAAACAGATCACTACATACGTTAATAAAAGCTGAGGCAGCCTCTCATCTCTGTGCATGGAAGTTGAGAAAGAAGGTCAGTAATGTCCCCACATCTGAGGTGAAGCAGGAGAAATCTGCAGGACAGGACAAACTAGTTCATGCCTTGGGAACTGGGGAAACACAAAATATTTTGGTCTTGTGGAAGCTTACATGTGCTCAGAGATTTGAAAATCTACCTGCTGTCTAGCTGCCACTGTAAGTTCAAAAATCAAAATCCTTAAATTTCTCATCCAGGCCTTAAATTAAGATTAAAGATACTTCAACATTAGATGAGGAAAAAGAAATCAAACCTGAGAAAAGTTTGTTTCAGATCTTAGCCTTTTCACAAAGCCATAGTTCCCAACTACATAGGAAACAAAGAATTTCTTGAATATTTTCTTTTTCACTTTTCTCATTTGGCTTCTAGCCACTTCTTAGAAGTTTGTTCAGTGCTGAATTGGTCAATGAGAACCAAAGAAAATGCTGCTGCAGATGCTTTTGGACTGCATTTTTGCTCTCAGTCAGCCAAACAGGCTTCTTTTTCTGCCACTGGGTCCTGCATCCCCAAAGGTGTCCAGGTCATGTAAGAGAAGAAGCAGCTCATAGTGGGCCAGCAGGTTGGCCACCTTAACTGGAGTAGCTATTGCTGCTTTCTGTGTCTCCATTAGAGCTACAAAAATATGTTGAACAAGCCAAGCGACCTCAGCCACTCCTCACACAGCCTCCCCCCAGGGCCCTTCACCATCCTCATTGCCCTCCTTTGGACACTTTATAATAGCTTTATATCTTTCTTCTATTGTGGTGCCCAGTAGTTAGTTGAGGACACCTGTGTTCATCACAGAAGTCACCAGGAAACACCATTACCTGTCTTCTCTCATGCTGGCCCAAGACTCCCTCTACACCTCACTAACCTTGCTGCAGCAGGAGCTGTGGTAGGTGAAAATTAGAATTTCTGAGGTGGCAAGTCGGTCCTCTTTGGAGGATGGATGAAAAAAGTGAAAACCCACATAATGCACAGGGAAGAAACCCAGGGAGGGATGGAGGGAATTTCTCCGCATTCACATGGGGATGGTGCTTTTCAATCTCCAAATCCTTCTCATCTCTCTCCTCCAGTTTCTGTTGTGGCAAACTGTGGGGTGAGGAGCAGCAAGCAGTGACCCTGCACCCCTTCACAGGGGCGATTGCAATCACAGGAAGATGAGCAGCTGGGTGGTGTAAAAGCAGAGGTTGTCTTAAGGCTGATTGCCCATCTCTGCTCTTGAGAACGACACCTCTAGCACAGAGCAAGGCAGGTGCCACACAGCTATTCCCAGCACAGTGTTAGCATGTGCTTCTCCACCAGACAGAGAAAGAATAACTTGGCTGGGGGTAAAAACATGCATTAAAGGAAGCATTTATTTGGTGGAACAGATATTTGGAGTGCCTAAGAGAACACACTCTTGTGATGCATTATGTACCAATACCTAAATTGCTATTACAACTAGGAGATATATTAAATACTGCAGAAAATAACTATTAAAAAAATTTATGAGTGAAAATGTATATTCTTTTCTGAGATGAAAATGAAGAAGTGAAAAGGTTTCTGCTCTGTAAGGGTGCTTGTTCCTAAAAAACATAATATATAAATTTTAGAAAGAAATAAAATAGTGTGTTTATTTATTTGGCTTTCTTCCATTAAAAAAAAGGGGGAAAAAAAAAGAAAGGCCTACTTTTTTTACCTTGTAAAGCAATTTGAGTAGAGGTCACCAAATCCATCCTGCGACTGTAGCATTAGGTACCAAAACAGAGGAGATGCCCAAGACCAAAAGCTGCACACTGCCCTGCCAGCCCTCTGCTTGCTCATTCTCCTGCCAGCCCAGGCTTCTGGCAGGACTCCTGTAGCTGCCTGATGCCTCGGGCTCCCTTTGTGAAATTCCCCCATAAACTGACCAGCAGCCCTTCATTTCACAGCACAAGTGCCTGCGTTGCCTGCTGTCCCCAGGAAAGAGCCAGCTCCTCAGCCCCGCTCTCTGTCACCCTGCAGGTGTTGCCTTCTGCAGAAGGAGGTGATGCTCCAGCTCAGGCTGCACACAGAAGCCTCAGGCACTGCCCAAGAACTGGTCACTTGACCAATTGAAATGGTTGATTACAACCATTTCAGGTGTTCAAATCTGCTCCTCTGGTGTGCACATTCTTCAACTCTTTAATTTAGGAAGACACATCACACTTTTCAGTGCAAGAATGACAGACAGCAGCTCACTTTGATGTGTTTGTTGCCCTGACCTACATTTCCTTAAGAAACACTGCTTACATTAAAGATGCTGCTTTTTCACAGGTCTCTGTGCTCTCTCCCTGCTCCCTAGCAATGGCATCACAATTATTCAAAAAATTCTTACTGAAAACTTTTCACTTCCCCTTGTACACAGTTCAGGGAAACCAAAAAGCACACTGGTGCTTTCAACTTTGTTTTGTGTAGGATTTTTATGATGTGCTATATGCCTGAAACAGTGATAACAATAATCCAGTTAGCCTATATTGCCAAACTGAAGAGTTTGTTTGGACTTGTATAAGCTTTTGTTGGTATTTAACAGTCTCTGCTTTGATCCTGTTGTTACTATGCTGCAAAGAGTTTCAATGAAAGGCACAAATGAAGATCTGCAGATACCTTCCTGAGACATGCATTGGAAATGAAGATATGCTGAGAACTTCCTGAGAAAAGAATTACAGAACTGAAAATACATTTAATCTGGAATAGATGCATATTTCATGGTTTTTTGGGGACCTGAAAAGACTGCTGTTTTAGAGCTCAGCTTGCAAAAAAGACAGCAAACTGCTCTCTGCCAGAACAATTGCAACTTCTTTAGAAGACATTTATCATCACAAAACAGCTCAATATAAATAGTAAGAAAGGAACTGATCTTCCTTGGCATCAGCATACTCCAGCATATGAATGTCTCTGAGTTAGAAATGCAAGGTGTACATTAGTGCAGGGGCCCTGCACCCTGCTGGACTACATTTCTTGAGCTTAAAAAATTCTTCCAAAGCTTCTTTCCCTTTCGCATTGCTAAAGGAAATTACTCAGGACAATACAATAAACATTCAGTCATGCAGCAAAGAAATATCTGGACTGAGAGCAAAATACATTGTTGCCTGGGTCAAGGGTAAGTGCAGATGAGTTGACAGAGCCTGCAGTTAAAAAAACTGAATGGCAGAAAGATCCACAGATTATCTTTGATCTGTCTACGTAAATTTAGTTTCCTCTTTGCAATCARTATTTGCGCTGTTGATACACTGACTGTTAACACATTGTATGTACATTTCCTAATGATGTCTGTGCTTTATCAGCCATTTCCGGGCACGGCCTGTCATGTCATGTACCCCCAAGTATCTGAGCTGTATGGCAAAGCACGGCACAGCAGAAAACCAAACTGCTGCTCTGCATCTCTCCTCCCTCCAGGCACTGGCCTTACAGCCTCACCTGCTGCCCAAGGTCTGGTCCCAGGTCCACGTCTGCTGCCAGGGAGCCTCAGCCGCAAAAGCAGCTCCACAGGGCCTCAGCTGTGCCCTATGGGAGCCCGAGTCGAGCTGCAGCTGCAGCGCTGTGGGCGTCCAAGCCAGCAGGTTTACGTGTGAGGCTGCCACTCCTCTGGAAACCTGCAGCTGAAAGGACACCTGTCACAGCAAGTGTCCCAGAGGACTCCTCCCCAGCTGCCTGGGCACTGCTATAAAACCTTCCTGAGCCATGCTGCTTACTTCCTCACTTCTTTCCCCTCCCCACTGCCCTTCCATCACAAGAGCCATAAGCAAGGAGGCTTTTGCCTGAGTTACCTTGAAGTACGTGCCCTTGCGCGGGAGCATTCTGAATGCACAGCTTTGCAAGCAAAGGCAATGAGGATGTCAGGAGCAAGGCTGTAGCCCCATGAGGATGTCAGGAAGACTGGAACCATTCAAGGAGCTGCCATGGTTTTATTTGCACCTTAGCAGAGCTGGGAACATAATTTGACCCTCACTTTTTTTATGTGATGGTCCTCAGGATAATTGCAAGACTAAAAGTACAAGACTGATGCATTTGTCATAGGAATAGAATCCAGGTTCCTGATTTAAACTGCAATACAGAGCCCATTGGAAATATGCATGACCTAACCTCCCCATCTCACACACCCCATTCCCTTTCAGCAAGAAATACCACGAAATTTTTTTGTGTTTTGCTGAAAAGATTTCTTAGCAAATGTGCGTCTGGAAAAATCAAGAGCTTTTCTGGGTGTAAGAGCCATACAATAAATAATTAATGAGCAGTAAGAGCATCTGTTTTTTTTTTATTTTCCTCTCTTCCTTTTCTTAAAAAGAAGGGGTAAAAACAGACTTCAGACTCTTGAGACACAAATGACACCTTTAAGCAATGGTATATGATAATTTAAGAAATTGGGTGGAGTGCTTCCTCCCTGTAATCCGTTTGTAATCAGTGCGAAGTTAGAGCCAAATAGGATGTCTTATGCAATGTCTGAAAAACAACCTTTTAATGGTTAAAAAAAGAAAGAAAGGTTTTCCCACCTCCCTGGTGGGCCTAATTCTGAGTCTTCTTAAAGACCCAGATGACAAACCCCTGTCTTGGTAGGTGGAATTGCTGGTGCTGGCCAGCTGCTAACTCTTTCACCTGTTGTTTTCTCTTCTTGTTCAGTAGGCAGGCTTGCTTCTTGCACACTTTGTCTTGGGGGTAGAAGTGGATGTGTCTTCAAGGGATTTTTGGTGGCAGTCAAGACCTGACAGCATCTGTTTGCCCAGACATGGGTGAATACATTTTCCCAGCAGCTCTGTGATGCAAGGTGGGGACAAAGGAGAAAAAAGCACAACCAAAACCTTCAGGGATCTCACCATCTTGTATGCAACAGCCACAGCCTCCTTTTTCAACACCCTCTGCTTGAGAGCAGATGGCCATATTTCAGTTTGTCACATCTACATCTGGGCAACAAAACAAAAAACACCCACTTTTCAAAGGGCTTCAAAAAACCCTTGAAACAATTTAGTTGATAAAACAAAAAGCAAAAACAAACCTAAAGCATTATAAAAGTTTTCGTGGGTTTTTTTTAACCAGAGAAGATACTTTGCTTCCCTAGGTATTGAATTTTGCAGGAGCTGACCAATTATCTGACAGCTTTGTCCAAGAGTTAGACAGAGTGGTTACAAGGATCTAGGAAGCTGGTCAGCCTGAAGAAAGGCTTTCTCACTTGCATGTCCTTCTTTTGGGGTTGGACTAGGTGATTTTTAAAGGTCCCTTCCAACCAAAACCTTGTATAATATTGATGACCTTCGTTAATCAGGGAACAGGCAGACAGGAAGCAATGGTTTCCTGTCAGCCACTGAAGTGTCTGGCCTGGCTACTGAGGTCTGGAAGGAAACAAGTCTTGACTGAACAACCTTGGTAACTGGGGACTAGGGGAGCAAAGTGCTTCCCATTGTAAGAGATCAGGTTTGTGACCACTTGAGGAACCTGGTTGTACATAAGACTATGAGACCTGATGAGATGCATCCCAGAGTCCTGAGGGAATTGGCCAAGGTAGTTGCCAAGCCACTCTCTATGATATTCCAAAAGTGATGACAATCAGGTCATGGTAACTGGAAAAAGGGAAAATATTATACCCATCTTTAGAAAAGGTAGAAAGGACTGTGGGAACTACAGACCTGTGAGCCTCACCCGTGTGCCTGGGAAGATCATGGAACAGATCCTCCCAGAAGCTATGCTAAGACACATAGAGGATAGGGAAGTGACTCAGGACAGTCTGCACGGCTTCACCAGAGGCAAGCGTTGCCTGAATAACCAAGTGGCCTTTGACAGTGGAGTGACTACAGCAGTGGACAAGGGAAGAGATATTGTCTGTCTGGACTTCTGTAAGGCCTTTGACATGTTTCCTCACAACATCCTTTCTCTCTAAGCTGGAGAGTGATGGACTCGAAGGGTGGATTGTTCAGTGGAGTAGGAATTGGTTGGATGAACGCATCATGTCCCTCGTAACACAGCTTTGGACCAAAGCCTTGCTCATACTGATTTCAGTGGTCAGTCCCTAGGTGTTTCAAGGCATGATCCCAGAAACTGAGACCCAAGAATATGTCTACTTTGGTTGATGTGGTTTTACCAGCATCTCTTAAGAACTATGGGGCAGAGAGCCAAGACAGAGTTCAGTTCTGGGGTAACACTCAACTCCTTCTACCATGGAGAGTAGAGGGGCCACTGCTTTCTGCAGGACCAAGAGATTTGTCTCTTGAACTGACCCACACTTTGGGAGGGCTTTAGAGCAGTGGGGGTGTGGCCATGTCTGCCTATTCTTAGGGGCTCAGCTCAAACAGGTGCCTGGAAAATGGCAACAACTGACTACATTTTCTCCCAACCCAAGTTACGTTGGGTACATTTCTGATCACTCTGCTCATCTCTGTCTGAGAGAAAGTTCCCTCTGTGAAATGCAGTAACCTGACAGACCAAGGTCTTGGATCCTGCCTCCTCTCAACACAGAATTAATACCTGAGGTTCTCAGTCCTGAGTCCAGGCCTTAGGCTGAAATTTAGATGCATTTTTTAAAAATGACAAACGACAAACAGAATTGGACTTTACATGACTGGTGGAAAAAATACCTCCAATAACTACACACTAGGTAAGAAATTCTGATCCCTGCACTTTTTTTTTCTCCTCCTTTACAATGACTGGAAAATTAAGGGAGACTCATTTATGTAGGGATAACACCCTGAAATAAAAATAAGAGCAAGGGGAAGTCACTTTTAAAGGCTGACTGAGTATCAGGATTATCAAACTGAAATCTGCCTTGTAAGGGTTAGTCAGACCAGCAGTCTGTCAGCAAACATGCAATTTTCTGAACTATTTCAAAAGCAGTTAAAGGTTTCTTCAAAGCTGAGTCAATTCAAGCTCAAGCTCTAGCTGCTTCATGCTATGCAGGTGGATTTATTCAGACTGAGCTTTTGAACCACCACAATGGAGGCAGTGATCAAAACAGCAATGACGGAGTGATTAGAACCTTAAAAACCCCAACATGGTGAGGATCGGGGATAAAAATGTCATTAATTTCTAGTAGATCAAGAAATGTGTACTTTATTTTGTGCTGATTAAATTTTTAATTTCAGTCCAGATGCGTTTTTTCATTTGGGATTTTTTTTTCTAAAAATTCTTTTAGGGAATTTAGGGACAGCTAGATTCACAGGAGTGGTGTGAGGTGGCACCTACAAACCTGGAAGAAGAGCTCTGGTGTTTCACAAAGTGGGGTTTAGTTTCAGCTGCAGGAAACTACACACTCCTTGGTTCTCGATCTAAGCATCACCTCCCTCATAGGAACAGTCACCAGTCACCAGATCACAGATTTATTCTGCACTGAGAGTAGTTCAATATTTTGTACAACATTGAACAGGAAAGACAAATGATGCATCTGAACTTGTACTTGCATCGATGAGCCTGGTTATTCCTGATTTGCAGGCTGTGCCCCCTGCTTCATCCTACCCAAGGGCATTCCCCCCTTCTCTCTGCTCCCTTGCTTCTCCATCCCCCTTGCGCATCATAGAGTATTCACTCTCCTCTGCCATCTGTCATCACTCTCCCTCTATTCCTTCCCAGACTTTTTCTAACCCCTTGCTTGCAATAAGGTGTCACTCACCTGGACCTTTGTTGTAAGACACACATATGCCAGGAGTCTGTTTTGGAGAATCCCTCCAGCTTTGCATAGAAACCAAGGTGAAAGTGTGAGTGTGTTTGGAGGGGAAGGAAATGTTGAGACTCTGAAAGTCTTGAGACAGTTTGGTTCAGGGGTGTGACCAGGACACTCACCTCAGTGTAAAAAGTAAGAAGTTTCCCTGTCTATGGTAGAACAGATCTAGTTGGAGAGATCCTGGCCCCAAAAGTCTCTGCAGTCCAGTGACTGAAATGGTCCCCCAGAGGATGGAAGGCCCATCTCAAACAAAGCAAAGACCCACCCATATTATGTACTACCATAGTCACTGAATTAGGCAGCACCACTCATTTCCTGTGACAGAAATTTCCTGTACTGAAATGAAAATATGTCAGTTTGCAAACACTGACACAAATTTTTTTTTGCTTTGAATTTTTTTCCCATTCATTTGTTCTTGGGCAACGTTACAGGAACCCGCAATTTGAGAGTTGAATAACTGACAGACAAAATGTTTTGACTCTTGAAGGCTGTGTGGGCAAGGAACCAGGTCACATCTCATGTGCAAGGAAGAACTGTTAGGTATGTTTTTTTTCTCACCGTACCACCCCTCCATGGGCCTAGAACACCGGTAATGAATCTAGCTAGAAGTAATTGGCCAAGATCATCTGCTTATTCCCTAAGAGCTGATAGGAATGCCTCCTTTCTGGAGAGCTCCACAGGTGATTTCATGTTAGCACTAAAATGATCAATCACTGATAACTGAGGACTGGAGTTTCTTCAGATGTGTAATGGCATCATAGCACACAGGTCAATGGCACTGGGCAAAAATGAGTTTTGCCACCTGCACGATGAGCACCAAAGTCATGTATTCTGTCTGCCATGTATTCTGTCTTTCCTATCATTGTTGGCATCACAACTCATTTCTGAGGGCGCATGGGTGTTACACAGATTGGAGATAATCAGATTGGTTATGAGTCAGGGGTCTCATTCTTTTCACTGGTTGCCTGCCTGCCATACATCCCTCAAAAAAGCTCACCTTGCTATAGGACAATTCATGCCACGGTTATCTCACCTGCCCAGAATGGACCAAGCACCTGAGCCCTGGAGATCTGCTCAAGACCTCCTGGTGCTGGATGACAGAGAAGCAGAAGTGCTCAGAAAACTCTTCTCCTTTCCTTCACCTTTGCTATGATACAGGATGGTTGTCACCAGACTCTCTTTCCTTTTCCTCTATTCTGCTTGTCCTCCTTCCACAGTTCAGGCCTCCCTTTCTCCTGACACCTTCTCTCACTTCCATACAGATTTACCCTTCCACCTTCTCACTCCTAAATCACAGGACTTCTTTTTTGAGGTTGCCCACTGTCACACTCCCATATCTGGGACTTACAGACCTCCCACCGCCACCTGTGCAAGCTGCTGATCTCTGTCTCCCAGTGYATCTAAAGCTGAGCTCCAACCAGAGCTGCACAGCTCAGCTCAAGCTGAGATGAGGAACCCTTTGGGAAGGTGAAATGACAGCTTGCATCTCTCTTGTTTTCATGTCACAGCTAACATCGTGCCATGTCCTCCCGTGGTTAGACCTTCCTCTGCTCATGGAATGACTGGCTAGGTCCATCAGAGAGACCCCAAAGCAGGTCCTCTATGTAGCCTGCAATTCTGCATTCCTCCAGACCCTCCTCAGCTGCAGAAGAGAATCTAGTGTTTTCTTCTCTGGGAATAACATTGCTGTTAATGAATAATCACATTCAGCCTTAGTGCAGCTCCCCCAAAACCCTTTATTTTTTCTCCTTTTTTTATCCAATGTATGGCCTGAGGCTGGGTAGCCCTCAGGGCCTCGTGCAGATCAGATCCCCATCTGCATCTGCTTCCTCTGGGCTCCAGGAACCAGAGCCACATTCAGGTCAACCTCATGGCTGTTGCAGATTGACCCTAGAGGAAGACCTCTGCACTGGAGAGATACTGAGGAGCTGTCTAACATCACTTAAGGAAAAAAAAAAAAAGTCTAAAATATCACCAGACTAGTCTAAAATATGTTACACAAAAGTCATGTCCCTGTCTCCCAGGAGAACACAATCGAACTGCAGATTCTTTACCAAGAAAGGCAGGAACCCAAATGCTCATAGGCTGCTTGAGACAGCCCCAGGGAAGACTCTCAAAGTGAACTCCGGAGCCTGCTGAGCTGAGTGAGAAGCTAAATGGGGACTCCACCCAAAGGAAACGCGTCTATAAAAATTCACACCACTGCTCATAATCATTTTGAAAGACATGACCCGTCTTCAGAGTGATGCTTTCTTACCACCTAATTGCTTCCTGAGGAAATTTTAGCATGGCCAAATGAATGTCGTGAAATTGATTACCTTGTAGAAGTAGCAGTAATTATTATTATTATTTAATTATTAAATAATTTTATTTTCACAATAATATGTTATGATATACSACAGTATATTGTGCTGCAGCGTTAATTATTCCATGTACTCATTATAATATTCCAAGACTGTAGAATTTCATGGTTTTTTACCAAAAGTACATGCTGGGTCTTTTCATTCTGAAAGTTTCTTTCCCCAGTTTTAGAGGGGAAAGCTTCTTTAGAAACGGGAATGAATTAAAAGTTGCAAAATTTTAAATATTTGTAGCCTTTAGGATCAAAAAGTGGAAAATAAACAGCTCTATTTCTAGCCTGCTATATATGAACTAAGAAGATTTTTGTTAAAAAAAAATAACAACCAAAGAAGCAAACCAAATCTCGTTTTTAGGAGGAGATTTTGGGGGATCTGATTCAATATATTTTGCAGTCTTTGAGACTCAGACTGCAACTCCTTCCTGTTTACCTGTGGGCTCATGGTGAGAAGACTGACAGTTGGGTTTCAATTTTTTATATGTGGAAGTGAGAGGAGTTTAAAGCAAGAACTTGAGTCTCTGTCCTGCAACCATGTTCAAAGTAAAATGCCCTGGTGTTTCTGATTATGAAGCTATACCATCAATAGCCATAGCTTGAGGAGCCACACAGATGTTTTGGCCTCCATTCCAAGAAAGCAACTAAGTACCTGCTCAGACCAAGGATCTTGAGTATCTTTATTATTTTTGTGGTAGACTGTAGAAGGATAAATTTCAAGTGCAGACTATCCTTATAAGTGTCTCGTGGGAGTGTGCCTCTTGAGTCGTTGTTACTGGAAATAATCACTAGGAAGTCAAAGGTAAAACTTGCAGAGAATAAGGATTTTATTTGTAGTTTTTATAAAATCTTAATTGCATTAAAAAATCATGTGAGCATATGTATCTATATAGCAGAAGGAACTCTTATTTGGTTGTTAAAACTCCCAGATAAACAATCTTGCAAAGGTCTGTTTCTTTCCACTGCATATATTCAAGAGTGCCTTGAATGATGAGCTCTGGGGTAGACATCTGCAGTGCAAATGCCCAGAGCTAGGTCACACAACTCCATCCCTGTCCCAGAAAACCCCAACACAGGCTCAGAAGCGCAGGTGCCACCTTGGGTTCTGTGTGGATGTGTCCACTCCCCAGAAGTAGCCTGTGCTCCTGTGGGGAGCGGGCCTTCAACAGCTTTCAGGCTAGTGGGTGTTTATAAGCTCAGTCTCAGAAATGCCTTTTAGTCAAACAGATACATTTAGGCAAGGGAAGCAGGTTTTCAGGCACAGGGGGTTTTTATGTGCAGAGGACTAACTCCTGATGCTCCTGGATGCCTGACTTTCAGCTGGAGACCCTCTGTGTATAAAAGTATCATACACTATATGTACACGAAATGCTTGTCCAGGCTGCAATGGACACCACTCCTTCAAATAACCTAGGTTTTTTACCTTCCTCTCTTGGGCACCACAACACTAAAATAATGTTGAGAATATTGCTCCATTGCTCTAAACTTCTTCTATAAATAAGAGTTGGGAGGTCAAGCCATTACTGAGTCATTTCTACACTTCATTACATGAGCATCGTTCAACAGTAAAATGTACTTAGTCACAGTTATGCAGAAGACACTGCAGTTTTTCTCTTCCACTGAGGTAATCATAGTCTTCTCCTCTGGCCACCTGCATATTCTCAGTGTGAAACAGAAATCATGTGTAGGGCAGAGCATTAGTTACCAAACTGCAGTGGAACTGTACTTGAAAGACTTCGAAGTGAGGAAGGAGTTAATCATTTCAAAGTAGTCATTTCCTGAGCCCTCTGGTTGGATGAATAAAAACTTTAAACTATTTCTATTTCTTCTGTGTCATTTAAGAGGCTTTCAAGGTGCACTGTACCTCTCAAACCAGGTAAGGAGTACAGCTTTTCACTTCTTCATTGTTTATTCATAATAGTTTTTCAGAGGAGCCAGACTCAGTCAAGACTGATTTTTTCTCCTTCCTATTATTTACATCTGAAGGGAGAACAAAGTTCATTGCAATCCAAAAGTACATGTGTCTCTTTGTTCCAGATGACTGTGAGCTGTAGAAATAAAGGAAGAACTGTATGGCTTAATAATAGAGCAAAGATAATTAAGAACTTACGTTGCACATATTTAGAAGTCAGAATTATTACAGCAAATACTGCAGTAAAAGAGAAAGAAAACTCATCGCCAGTTTTAAGGAGTTCACTCTGCAAAACCCACTATCAAAATAAGGAGTTCTCAGGTGCACAGTTTGCTTTAGTGAGGAGAGTAGTAAAAATCATTGTGTTTCTTCAACTCTGTTTTTAAAAAGAGGAAGAATGAGCTTCTATGTATTGGGGGACAGAAAAAAAAATCAAACACAGATAATTTTGAACCAGTTTTAGTTGTAAATCTGGATGTGATATCTATCTTTGGCTATTGCAGAGTCATGTACTGTACTCATCCTGAGACTGCTCCGGAGGTTTGCAGCAGCCCAGCATACACACAGAAGTGACTGTGGGACCGTATCATAAAATTATATAATTTCATCAGGGTCTTTTGGTGCATAAAAACTGAACTCAGACAGACGGGCACCAGAAGGAAGTCTTGTAACACAGTGCACTTTTGCATACGGCATTTCTTGCCTCTTAATAGACAGGGAGAGAGATTATTTGTGTGAAAAACTTTTTGTTTTGTTTGATAGTTCAGAAGCGAGAATAAAATAGCCATCTGTGGGGCAGTTATTGTAACAATGTGCTGTCATCGGGCCACATACAGAAAGGGAAATTGTATGTGCTATGCTGATCGCTGAGTGAAATCATACACTAGTATGGCATTCGTGGATTTTTTAAGATTCAGGGGATTTTTGGCATTTGTGGGTTTTTAAGTCTTTGCTTGTAATCGGTTTTAATGTTTAGACATTGACTCCTTGAATGTTGGTATAAACACTTTCTGGATTTATACATAGTGGTCAGAAGAATCTAGTTAGGACTTTTAACAGTATGGGTTTGATTCAGATCCATAATTTCCATCCATGTTGGGACTTCATACCTAAATCACTTCCACCTTACTTGTGAGATTGCTGTTACAGCAGCAACTGGACCTCTGTAATGAATTTCACCCTCAACAGACTCAATGAGCTACTTGAAGTTTTGTCACTGCATCTACAGATGGCGAAGGCATTCAGATGAATCCCAGCTGGTGCCAGACTTGTGCCCTGGTTTTTGCAGCTCCCCTGTGCAGGCAATCTGATCCAGAATCCTAGTCTTCCTCTGCAAACAGCTGTGTCAGTTTAGACACAACCAGAGAGCATGTCACCATTCTGCTAGGGCAGAGGTTATGGCATGAGGCATTTGCATCAGCCTTAGTCTTCTCAGTTTCAACATCAATGCTAAGCAATTTGCTGTCCCTTACAGGTCTGTGTGGCCTCAGTTGGTAAATACTTGCAGCCTATGTCATAGTTTGCTGGAGGGAAGCTGGCTGAGGTGTGCCTACCATCCTCCAGTCACATTTCTCAGTTACTGCATAGGCATGGCTCAAGGGAAAGTGCTCAGCAGCTTTGTGTGGGAAGAGCAAGGTGAACCCAGGCATCCTCTGTCAGCAACCAGCATCTTACCTACTGCTTCTGCCTCCAGTTTTTAGCATCCCTTCAGGTACATTTATTGAAAATGTGTATTCACCTTCTGTCTTGCAGCGTGGGTTTGGGTTCAACTCAGATGCATCTGCCTGTGCAGATAATTTTGCTTTCACTGATGACTGTAAGTGCAGAAAAGGCCAGCTTAGGTGATTTAAAATGTTTGCTCTCGGTGCAGTCTTTCAACATCAGTATCTTTTTTTGATGTGGGAAAAGGGTGCACTCCTCGTGTCTCTGTCAGAGGGCAGCAGACGTTATGTGTAGCGGTTATGCGTGGCAGCACTGAAAACAAACAAATACTAGAAAGGTCATTCCTTGTATGGTGGGTTTGGTCTGTCACAGTGACTGCTGCGTTCTGGACAAGTGGCCAGAGGGGGGAAACCCAGACACAACTCAGCCGCAAACAAGTTATCTCGTGGTAGACACGCCAAGACTGTGTGCTGGTGTTTTGCACATGTATTGCCACTTAAAAACTTTACTTCACATTTGCACAGTTTCCAGATAAAAAGTGGTTTTGAAACAGAAGTTCAGGGGGCTTCGCTGCTGACAACTAATGTTGTAAAGGGAGGTTTTCTTATCAGGCATATTTATTGACAGTGTTCTCATGCTCTTCACAGAGTGCAAAAGGAGCTTGAAAATGTAGCTCTCCTCTGAAAAATGACATTACAGAAATGACATTACAGTCTGGACCTTGACTACTGCTTCCAGAATTCCTGGATGAAATGAGCTCTATTTATAATTAAATGTCTGTGGGATTGTTGTTTTGGCTTGATTATTCTTACTGCCAGCTCTCAAATGGGAAAGTCAAACTGGTGTTCCTCTTGGGCTTACTATTTATACATAGGAAACCTGAGAGGGACTCAGCCTGAGAGCTAAGGTTGTTATTTAAAATAGGTTTAAAGTGGGTAATATAATCCACCTTTTTGTCTAAATTTAGTTGCTAATCAATAAGAAATATCCCACAGGATTAATTTTCTACATCTTTGAATCTGGTAGTGTCAGTTTGATCCAGTCTCTTTTCATATATTTCTGATTGGAAGCCTTCTGTCCTTACGGAATTTCCATTGGCAATCTTATTTTTCAGTACCGATGAATATTTAACTAAAGTTAAATACTCAAACAGAGAGAGAGAAATCTGTGTATGCTTCCTGCAACAGCTCAATATTTCAATACTGGGTTTTAGCTCTCATTGATATCCTAATAGAGAGATTCTGCCTTTTTGTCCACAGAGTGATGAGGGTCCAAGAGCTGTACAGGCTGGGGCCAGGGATCTGTAAGCTTGGTCACCAGGAGCTGCACATTTTTGTCACATTTTCACACTACTGCATGAGAAATTCAGCCTCAGCAGCTGGCGAATTGAAAATCGTCACTCTCCCAACTGCTGACTAAGTCTTGAAATAAGAACAGAAATTACACCTTGGTATGGTCATGAAGAAGCAGCTAGGGCTATTTACTGTGAGATACACTGCACCTGATTCACATCTGAAAAAGTGAGAAGGGAAAATAGCAAACCAACAAGAAGTATATGCTCTTTTCTCTTCTCTTCATCTTCCGATGTCTATATTCAGAAACTTTACTAGTCCTGCACAGGTATGTTTTACAGCGAGTGAACCATATATTTAAGGCTACGAAAGAAAATGGTATCAGTGCTTGTCACTGAATCATCTTTAGATATGTTCCTTTTTTTGTTTGTTTTTCTTTTGATTCTTAAAAGATTTCTTTTTTGTTCCTTTCTGCAGCTCTTACTCATAGAGGAAATCTGATCTGCTGCAGTACGGAAACATCAGCAGTGAGATGGCGAGACAAATTCCTTAGGGAGCTGCCTGTAAGTCTGGTCAACATTTAAGATGAAAAGTTTTGCATTTTCTTTGGCAGGATGTTACATGCAGAGTTTAGCTGTATGAGGCAATTGCTTAGGCAATAAGGGAACATTCAGGAACACAAGCCTCTGCTTTGAGTAGGTGAGTAAGCACAAAGGCAGAAATAATCTTGTTAAGACTTTTTCTTTCTTCCCTAGCCTGCTCCCCCTCTCCCCCCCACCCCCCCAACTTCTAAAAAACATCATTGGTCTTTGAGAGTCGCTAAATGATGCCCGATTGAAATCCTGTTCTCCCAGAATCCTGGACACACAGTCTCGAAGTAGGTGAGGACAGAGGGTGGTTAGCATCGGGACAGCAGTTGACAGGAGGAAGACAGACTTTGGGTTACAGGCTGCTGATGATGAAAGTGGATTTGTCTTTCCCTCGAATACTCTGGAGAAACCTCTGAAATATCCAGGTCTCAGAAACATGAAAGCAAATCTTGGAGGCAGCACGGGTGTGTCTGCACCCTCTAGTGGGTACACAGAAAATGCTTTTACCCAGCAGTAACTTTCCACTTCATTTCCTGAGACCAGTCATATCCTGATCTTTAGTGTATTTGAGACACCTGTAATAACTGTTTTCAGCCTCTGTAACATGATGGCTGCACCCAAACTTCTTTTTTGGGGTGGTCTTTTGTCTGTCATAACTCCTGAACTATACGAGAAGTTGATTGTGGTGCAGAGTTGTTTGAGGGAGCATTAGTTGGTGTGAGATAAAACTGTGCCAGAACTGTAACAGCACAAGGAATTGAATTTCATGGTCTGAGCTAATTCACTAATTTAATTTACTAATATTGACATACTTTACCTGTAGTAAAGTCTCCCTTGTGCAGGTGGTATATTCCTCAGAGTCGTAAGTGTAAATATTGTAGAATAGTACTTCAGCACAAAAAATCAGTGAACAACCTCTTTAGTGGGAGACCATTTCCTATCTCATTGTTCAGCTCTCATCTGCTTGCTGCTGGAGGACACATGCTGACTGAGATGTAGAACACAGGAAAAAGCAGAGCAGCCTTGTGATTTTAGTGACTGAGCAATGTTCTGGGAAATATGATTCTGTCACCGATTCTACCTGAAAGTAGATGCTGAGAAAAGCTTTTGTGATGCTGAGAAAAGGTCACCTTCTTAAGAAAAGGATACACGTGAACTGCCTGAAATGGAGCTAGGATGGAACTTCGGGTCTTCAGCTCCAAACAGGGAAAATTCTGATGCAGCCTCTGACTGCTGGGGAGTTATACGATAGTAGTTGCTTCAAATAACACAAGATAGCCATACTTAAAGATACTTAGAGACAAATATAGAGAATATATCCATTAGCAGTTATAGAACAAATGGATTTTGACAGGACTGAGAGAGCTGGTCTGGTGCCACTGAGGAGAATGCTTAAAGCACATTAGTGAAACTATGTTTCTTCTTTACAAATACAAATACTTGCTCTTCAAAAGGTCGAAGAGTAGGAAATAGTGTAACTCCTTCTATAGAGCACTCTCTTAGGAGAAAGAGCATGCACACTCAGCTCTGTCTTTGGAAAGTATTTAAAGGCTTATCCACCTCCTTCCTTGCTAGCTAGGCAGTATGCTAGAACTATGGTCTGGGCTGAATTGCACCCAGCCAGTAGAAGCTGGAAGAGCAAGCAAAAGAGGACAAAAAAAGTTAGAAGCTTGAAATACCGTTCAGTTAGAAGGCTAAAGATCTTATCTCTAGTTTCGTCTTCAGAGACACCATTTCACAGTAATCACTGGGTAACTCCAAAGGCCAAACTAAAGAGTAGGTTCCAGGCCCTGTCCACTTTCTTGATGGCTGCTTCTGCCACTAGACTAGAGAATCTCTTGCCCTCCTTCATGGTGTTTTCGTCTTTCCCTGAGTTGTTGTATTGATAATTTTTTAGTGTGCATCTCTGACGTGAAAGATGGGCAGTACCCAGAAGTTTTATGGCTAAAGCAATCTCCAGCTCAGATAAGAAGTCCCATGGGAGACAACTTAAGGCATCTATTTCCTGAAATTAACCACTACTTTATCATTCAGACAGGTCAGGGAAGTGATTTTTCTTCTATCAACCATCTTAAAAAATTTTAGCAAATTAAATTTAGTCCCCAGAAAGAAAAGGCAACAGGAAATTTTAACAAAAGGAGCTTTGGCAAAGAGGTTCAAGGCTCAAGTCTCCTTGTACTTTCCCTGTGAGAGTGAGTAGGTTCTGTGAGACTGTTTTTTCCCCAATTTTTCATGTTTTTAAGGCTCATCCTTTGTCTGCACTGGATGATCTATGTGTGTGGCATGCAAAGAGTGCTGACTTCACACTATTCCTTATCATTTTGCTGACTAGTTCAGATCCCCTTCTGAGACACCTAAGCCTTCACTGATGTCTTCATCCTTCCATCCATGTGATGCTTATCTTATAGCGCTTGAAATTCTGTTTCAGATCTAGCTTCAAGGGGTTAAGCTTTCAGAAACAGGCACCAACTATGAGCTCCTAATTTTCAAATGCTTATGAAAAGATACCTGAATCTGACTTGCAGAGTATTGATTACTCACAAATCCAGGTGTGGTCAATAGAAATGTGGCTTTGAAACAGTAACATTTAATTTAATGCCAAATGCTCTCAGAAATCATGTCCTGGCCAACTCAGGGTCTCTATTCCTCACTTTCCTCTTTGTAATATGGGGTTAAATAATCTTCATATTAGAAGAAGACTGAAAATAAGAAATTTGCAGGTCTTTCTGAAGCACTTTGATGCTACAACACTGGATGCCATAAAAATGCAGCAAAAACAGTTGTTTATTTAGTATTTAGAAGAAGAGTTTGAACAGTGCATTGTACATAGGGCATAGTGTCATTCATTGAACAATCAGAAGAAAAAAGTCTTAATTTTTCTGATAGGGTATTTTGCCTTTGGAAAATTGCTGAGAAGGCATTGGTTCCAACAGAGATCAAGTGGAAAAGGGCAAGCTTAAACATATCCATTTTCCAGCCTGTGACTTGTAGAGTTTCTTGGCAGCCGGGCTGACTTCCTGTCTTCAGCTTGTTGACTTCCACCATTTCACTAGTAGGATCATTCAACTGAAAAGCAACCAGGGGAACCTGCTGATGAAATTCTGGCTCCCAAGCTCTTCAGCTGTTTATTTGTTCAGGCTTCTAGAACAGTAACCTTCCTGAGATAAATGGGCATTGTGAGCATTTCAACATGGAAGGAAAAGACAAGACATTTTCATAAGGGACACCTTCCATTCCCCTCAGTCACATGTCTCTGCAAAGCTGGTGATCTCAGTTACATAGTGTTTAAATCCTCAGTGCACTGATTCTCAGTGGCTGTTGGGGTCTTTAGAAATACACAGTTAGTCACAAAGTTTGCAACCTATCCACGATTGCAGCTAACAGAAGTTGGCCGCTAGCATGTGAACGTGAGACTGAGTTAAACAGAAGCAAGATCAAGCCCTTAAGCTGGACTAAACTCTGCCTTGCACATTGCATACAACATCTTCTTATYAGCCTGATTTGTGACCTAAATCTGTATACCCCTGTCAAAGAAAATCACTGGAACCCTCTCTTTCACGTGAAGATGTGCCTTCTTGGTCACAGATTTCTCTCACAGGGCATAAACATATCTTTAACATCTCTAAGAGGATGAAAAATGAAGTTTCCTGTTACGTATCTGGCTTCTGCAACCTCAGCAATTCTCAGCAGTGTGGATAYATAATCTTAAAATCTGGTCTTGGTGGATAAAATGGCCTCACAAAATCATCATTGAGGTCTTTTATGGGTAAATGCATGTTAAATGGTTGACATTTAAAACCATATATAGTTGGGAAAGTTATTTTTTGAGTTTTTTTAAATGAAATGTTTTCCACCAACAACTCTTCTCTGAGAAACTAATAGGACGTGGCAGAGTTTTACATGTTATAGTAGGCTGACAGGTTTGTTCAACTCACATGTCTATTTCTGCTAATGTTTGTGAGTTGAGTACAGGATTACCCCCACGAGAGGGGCAGAGATCATAGCCAATATGGATATCAATAACATAAATGGTTGATCTGCCCTGGGCTTGGAAATGTTTACACTGATTCTCAACACCTCCCAGTTTTTGCTGCTGCATTCATGCAAAAACCAACTGCAAACTCTCACAGCAGTGCCTGGGAATCACTTTGTTACATGGGGAACACCAGCATGTGGAAAGACTATTGCTATGCCAGTTAGCAGCAGGAGAGCAGAGAGAGAGAAATTGTATTACAGAAAAATTAGTTCCTTTGGTTGTGCCAATTCTTCTGACTGTTCTAACTTGTCTTTGGGACTACTGTAGTCATGAGTGTAGAAGGAAAAATAGAAACAGAACTATTTAGGCTGGAAAAGACCCTCAAGGTCATAGAGTCCAACCCTTAACCCAGCACTGCCAAGTCTGCCACTAACCCATGTCCCCAAGTGCCACGTCTATACATCTTTTAAATACCTCCAGGAATGGTAGCTCCACCATTCCCCTGGGCAGCCTGTTCCAATGCCTGACAACCCTTTCAGTGAAGGAATTTTTCTATTATTCAATCTAAACCTCCCCTGGTGCAACGCAAGGCCATTTCCTCTTTTCAGTTGTTACTTGGGAGAAGAGACGTAGCCCCATCTGGGTCCAACCTCCGTTCAGGTGGTTGTAGAGAATGATAAAGTCTCCGCTTTTCTTCAGGCTCAACAGCCTCAGCACCCTCAGCTGTTCTTAGTAAGACTTGTGCTCCAGACTCCTCACCAGCTCGGTTGGTCCTTCTCTGTACACTCTCCAGCACCTCAATGGCTTTCTTGCAGTAAGGGGCCCAAAACTGAAAATCTTTGCCATCTTCAAAAGGGCATGTGGTCACCTGGAGATTTGACCTCCTCAAGTTTGGAGTAAAAACCTCAGTGTAGCAGCTTGCCATTGCCAACCATTTCGTTGTTCACACTAACATGTTACAGGAGCTGTAAATGTTCCCCTGCCTCCACCTGCCACAGCAAAGTAAAAAATTTTACACCCTCTATATATGATCAGCCTAAACTTTTCTAGTAAATCTGAAGAAAATAAGTAGGGTTTTGTTCACAAAGAACAGGCCAGAAATTCAAAGCATGCCAGGTGTTAGAAAGAAAACCATGCTTATATATTAAAGATCATTTGGTGTCCACCTGTGGGCTCAAGAGAACTGAATGCTAAGTGCTTTCACTTCCTTCAATGGAAGATAAATGTATGATCCATTCATAAAATGGGTCTGTCACATGTTGGGTCAAGCAGGATTTGGTGTAGGATTTGCAGACTGATATTTGTATCTACAAGAAATACTTTGTCTTCTATTCTGAGCTGCACTTTCCTTGCTTTGACCCCAGACTGAAAAAARGGATGGGTGAAAGGCATTTTCAACAGTTAGGATGAGACGGTGACACTACCCCATAAGCGGAGATAACACCAACATGTGTGGATCCAGTGGCTCTGGGGACAGTAAATAACACTAGTCTATGGATTAACGTATCATGAATATTGTCCTTATTGCTATTGCACACCTCTGCAAACTTCTCCTGAGTTATTATGGCCATTACACACATAAAAACCATATGTGGTTGCACTTCTCAGGGAAAGGAACAGAAAAACATGAGCTGGAATTATAAATGTCTGAATTCCAGGCTTTCATCCAGTTGGCCAAATAATTTATGCAATGCTCAGAAACTTATTTAATCTCGGGACCTTCACCCTTTATAAGCCAATTAACATTTACTGAGGGAGAGAGGAGAAGTACAGACTCATGTACATAGACCGAAGATCCTTTTCAGACAAAGCTGGACAACAGCTGGGCTCAGTACTTCTTTGGGTTTTATTTAAATTCTTGCTTCTATGTTAAGGATAAAGTGAACAAGTGAAAGTGTTTGATTCCTGTTCTGGCTGACATTCACCCAGGACTCCCACATTCCCTTCTGCATTCTCCCACATCACATCCTTCCCCTACAGATGAGGCTACATGCTCACCCACAGACTTCACTTGTCTAATAAGAGGTGTACTGAAATACCAGAGTTAGCGTTCGTTGACTGACTCATAGCAAGAATTGCCTCGCCCAGCATCTCAGTGCAGGTTATCTCCGTTATCTTCACCGTGCTCCACAGAGTCCCCACCYCTACCTTTCATTTCCGTCCCCACCCTTACCCTTTTACTTCCTTCGGGGAGAAAGACAATAGATTCAGGTTGAGCTTTCTGTGTGGACGTTAATGTCTCAATGCTCACCTCCTCCTCCAGAGAAATGAGCTGTAGAGACTTGTGGGGGCTTATTTCCTTTTTTGAGATCTGAGMCAAAGCTTAAGTCTCTTGATGTGTAGCCATCAAAGGCATTGAAGATAATAAATAACTCACAGTAGTGCTGGTAAATAAACATCTTGCAGACCGTTACTCACTGCCTTATTGTTTCATGCACAGTGTTAAATGGGATTATATAGAAGCAGAAAGTTAAGTTTGCAGCAATTAAACTTCTAAATAGCTCTGAATATCAAGATTAAATGTTTTCAATTTTATATATTTATTTTATATTTATTTTATTCACATTTATTTCACTTATTAAATTAATTAGTCCTAAACCATCCCTAATCTAAATCGTTTCCACAACCACTCACATTGGTGAGAAATTATGCCATAGATTTTGGCAAGGACCTACATACAGATAGTTGCAAATTACAACACTTTTTTGAATACATCTGCAAGACATTAACTTAAGCATTAATTTTTTTTATATGTTAGGGCTACAAAGATTGTWTTGCTGCTGAATCACTACTATCAATCATGACAAATGAAAAGAGTATAGCCCCAGTGGAGAAACAGCCAAATATGATACAATTTTTTAAAAGCCAGCAGAGCATTCTCAGATCAGAATTACAGAGTATGTAAATGTTCTTTGCAAATCAGTTTGTGTTTATCTGTTTTACACTGACAGTCCAACTGTCCTTTGTGGCAAACCCCACAAAGGGTTTTAATGTGCTTGCTCTGTTTTATATACTTTTGATCCACTTGATCTCAAATTAAATAACTAGATAGAAAAAATGGTGCTACCCTACAGTGAAAGGGTTTGGAAACCAGCTTCTCTTCTCCTTCTTAGAAATAATCCCATCAACTTCATGTTTCGATCTCGGTGGAGGAGAAAACTGTGCTTGTTTTTTTGGCTAAAAGAGTAGTGTTTCCATTTCTGAAGTTCTTGTTGCATTTTCCACTAGTTATGAACACCCATACCCCCMGGAAAAAAAACCAAACCAAACCAAAAAACAACTAGTTTGGGGCTCTTCTGTGTTGTTTACACACCGTTTAAAATGTTATCAAGTCTTTCTTAACTTTTTTCTTTGCTTAAAAGCAGATTGTTTCAACCACCACTTCCTTATTTCTCCTCCCTTCCTCTTAACTCTTTAAAAGTTTCTTCTTCATTTACAGTTATGAATAAGCAGATCTGTGCATCTTGCCGACCAACTGGGAGTATGAAAGCCAAGCAAACGTTAGGGTAGATTTTAATCAGCACAACAAGATAGAGTTGAAGAGTTGACAACAGTTTGCTAGGAGATGGGGGAGAGGTGGTGTCAAGTTCTTACCACGGAGAATCTTAGCCTTATTCATSCTTCTAATAGTTTTATTTTGACAGCCTGCACCACAGATAGCATTGTATTGTCACCACACAACACTGAAAGTGACCTGATCATCTGTTGCTTTCCTCAAACCCTGTCCTTCAGTGATGCACTCACATACCCACTGATAGGAGTTAGTCATGCCATCAATGACAGGATGCCACAAGAGACAGCTGAGGTCTCGTGCTGAGGCAAGAAAGTGTGTGTAAGCTCCTCCATGTACATCCTGTGAGCCTTGTTCTGTTAAAAAAAMCATTGGATTGGTGCTACTTGGAGGCCAGCCTGAGCCATGTTGTAGCTCCATGAGCACAGCTTTCATTCTCACTGGAGTCCTCTTCTCTGGCCTGGCTTCCTAGGTATTTCCCTGTGTAATTGCTCCCCTTGGCAGGAAAATGCAGTCAGTGTAACTACAGGATCTTTATACTGTTCTTGTCCCATTCCAGCCAGGAAGGGGATTATGTAAAGGGTCTGAGCAAGACATAGAGCAAGTAGACACCTATACCCCTGTAAGCTGAAGCTCATCATCACGAGATCATCCATCTAAACAACACAGGAAATCAGGAATGTTTATTCAACAAGAAACAGCCCTACTTCACCCCTGCCTGTTGGGGTGGGGGGAAAGATACATGAACCCTTAGCCAGGTGATTTGCAGTGAAGGCATCACACCCACCTGCCAAACTCACCCTCACACACTCCCACAAGTACCTTATATCTGCCTGGAAGAATGGTGCAAAAATGTAGAGTTGGGCCAGGTAGCTTTTCTATGCTGAATGTCTTTCCTAGTCTGCTGGGACAGGGTATCTGTTCTCAAGGAGTTTAGCAAGATATTTTAACTCCATGATCTTGAAGACTGACTGAGTGGCAGTACATTATGGAAGACCTGCCAGGGTTTTTGACCTAGAGAAAAGCAATTGGGACTGCTATAAAGGCAGTAAAGGCAAGTATTTTTATTTGACTGCCCCTGTTTCTTACAACAGAGGATGAAGACCATCCATCCAGTGTGGGACTGTGCTCACCAATGACTGATTTAGCTAGGAACACAGGAGATTCTTCTGCAAAAGGGGCATAATTCCAGAAGACAGAGCAAAGCAAATGTGCATTTGTGGCTCACCTTATATGCCTATCATCAGGCCTCTGCATGTTCATATGCCTGATCTACTTSCTGGGATCCACTCCAGCCCTACACTGAAGGAGAAAATCTTCATCACAGGTGGAATTCCCAATTTCTGACCTTTATGCTACCACTGAAAAAGGCTTTATGAGCCTAAATACTCTTGTTGTCATTAAGTGCTGAATCTCAAAACTGAGATCTTCAGTTGCTCAGCTTTTGCTAAAGGTGCCATTATCAAAACTATGAACTCCAGTCACTAAGTCCTCAGAAGCCCATATATCCTAATACCCAGCTCAGGCTGAAGGCCCGAAATAAACCACAGGTGTGGAGTGGGGGGAATTCTGTTCCTTGAGCTGCATCAGCTGGAGGACCCAGTACACCATAAATAGTCAAAACACTCATTGGAGACTTACTGGAGTACATCCTGCATGGGATACAGCCAGAAGCAAGGCGTCAATGCCATGTGCCCTTTAATCCTGTGGATACTTAGGGCACTCCCTACAGCCTATGGACGTTTAGCTGGCCTGATTGGAACCAAGCATTCTTGCGGAAATGCATTGACCATAATGTCATTTATCTACAACTTGTCTTTACTCCTGCTGCTGAATTTGTTCCAGTTTGCATGGTACCACTGGGATATAAATTCCATGGGTGTGAAAAACAAACTGTAGTGTTTGTTTAGTACTTGAGAGGAGAAGACATCCAAAATRCAGTTCCTACTTAAATGTAATTTATATATTTCAGATGAAGTAACTAATAGAAAATCTTATTGCTTGGGGGGTGTAGATTTAAATCTCATCACTCTGAAGAGAGAAATAAATTCAAATCTCCCACATCCTCATTGTGTGATATTTAGGAATTGTGAATAGTATTCTTGTTGCTGGTTTGGATACTTCTGGGTTTTATGAGATAAGATGGATGCAAACATCTCACTGCAGCAGAAATTTCAGTGGTAATACATGGTTGTATCTAGAGGTCTCCTTGAAACCCTCCACAAAGTGTCAAAAGCTGAAGCTTTCTCAGAGGCTGAGGTACTTCTGTCAAGCTTCTTGCTGCTCAGTGTCCTGGTTTTCTGTATCTCATGGTAAAAGGCTTAACTGTGAGCCGACGAGGTGGGGACATCTCAGATGGGGCCATGGAGACTCCTGGGCAGGTAGAAACTTATGTTTCTACAACTGGAGGCAGAGTAGGTGTGGGTAACGGCGCACTGGGCTTTCTCTGTGGATTTACATTCTGTGTTAACTCCTCTAGATACTTGCTGCTTTCCTGTGTCTCTTTTTTTTTCTTTTTTTTTTTTTGTGATTGAGCAAATCTAACCACAATCTCTTTCTACACCCCGTTTCTAAAGAAAGTCTTTTACCTGGTTTTCAACTGAACTGTTTCTTCACTAGTGACAAGAATGAGACATCAGAAATCCAGTATACAAAATAATACAGTGATTCTGTAATGTGAGGTATTCAGTCATTTGAGAACCAGAAAATCTTATTGTACCTTKCAGTTTGTGGGTATTTTTCCTCTTGGGATATTATTACATTATTATAATTCATGCAGAAAAAGAAATCCACTACCTCTAAAGAAAGATTTTTTTTTATTTTGATAATGAATTTAGGAAGTCTCATTATTTGGATATCATCAGTTAAAGCACAAGGAAGTGCTCAATTTCAAAAGCCACTTAAAATGTTCTCCTTATAACTCTTGTAGTATTTACAAAGACACTAATATTCCTTGAACCATCAGCAGCAAGGTAACTGAGTTGTGCAAAAATATTAGTATTATTTTAAGAAAAAATTGTATCAGAGTAGGAAAGTGACTTTTCAGAAGGCATCGAGCAAGTGAAAGAGAGAGCACTGCAATTGAAGATGTTCTGCTTATCATCCTCAAGAACACACCTACAGTCTTGTCAACCCAGTCAACCCTCAGAAGAGACCTGATTCTTAATCATCTACCTCTTGTAATTGCAAGGTGGCTTTTCCACAAAGAGATACAAAGAAGTCATTAACATTTTCATCTCCTTATTGATGTGGCTCTCTGCAGGAGTGATAATGAGRAAACTCATTGTGAGTGTTGTCTTCAGTCCACTTCATCGCAGCACTTTAGAAGTGCTCTTGGAGTGCCAGATCCTTTTACACAGGCATGTTCAATAAGGTGGCCCCTTACTCTGATCTAGAAAGTCGTATTGCTTTGGATGCAGTGCCATTGTGGGGAGGCCACTGATATACTGGTCAAAGTATTGTTGCTACATTCTCATTGACAGTTTTGGCAGCAGGAGACAAGTTTGCATTTGCTTTTGCTTTTGCAGGAGGGTGCAAGGAAACTAGTCAGGAATGCCACTACTAGGGACTGACACGTAAAATATTTGGATGTCTAACTCCTTTTGAGAGCTTAAGCCAAAATTAGCATATTTTCCAAACATTGTTTTGCATCAGGTGTGTAAAGAAATGAGAAAAAAACCAGCAAAACCTACTTCTAATACAAATGGTAATGGCAAGGAGTTGGCATGTGATGCAACCTAAAAATACAAGACTAATATAAGCACATGTTCAGACTAAAAAGTACTCTGTCTTGTGATTAGTATGACCATTTCAAAATATTTCCTGTTATGATTGTATAACCTTTAAAAAGAAAGGATAGGTTTGAGCTGGTGAATTGCTAGGTGTCTTCTCTTTCTACTGGTCTTGGTAAATAAATGGGATAGATTTATTTTACATTAAAGAAACATGTAAACAAAACTAAATGAAAAGCCTTGAGGGTTTTGTGTAGGTTAGTTTACATCATGCTGTAACAGAATGCRCTAAAAACTATCAGCCCACGCAGTACAAACACAAGTAACTTTTACATGTAGTTCGTAGTACATCTTAGAAGCATCTAAAGAGATGGTGTGGGAGTGGAGGGAGGGCTGAACTGAGGAAACTGCTTTTGAAAGTTGTTTTTTTGTGTGTGCAATTTTTTTAAAGAGTTTCAGAGAATTGAAAGAGGAACCTACACTGAGCAGCTAGGCCTAACTYGTAAAAAACTTTCCCCACATCATGTGGTGAAACATCTTTTATCACTGCACTCTTATCTTTAGTATGTTGGCACTATGGTTTGCTCACCTGCATGGATGGATGGATAGGGCTAAAAGGGATTGTGAGAATTTATTTTGCCTTTCCAGACTCTTTTATGAAAATGTAATGCACAACCTTTATTAAACTACAATCCTCAAGAAAATGGATTTATTTTAAATCTTAAAACTCTCCTTTCCTTTTCTTTCTCTCTCTCTCTGTATATTTGTAYGATGATAAGACAATGTAAGACAGAGAAATACACAGAGAAGAAGAAAGGAAACTAAATTTGCTCTCCTGAAATGTACATTGCCTTTAGGTTTTTATAGAAGACTTTCTGAGATGTTAAAATAAAAAGGACTCAGGCCTGTTTCCTTCAGTTCCCTGAAACAGCTTCAAAACACTGGCATTTTCCATCATTTGCTTGCCAAGCCACATTAAACCCCCCCGCAGGCTGTAGTGCTCAGCGACTGCCACAAGCACGGGTGACTTCATCTCGCATGCCCCACCAGGCCTCTCCACTGCCAAGCTGATGCCACACGCAAATGCTGGCTGGACACCATGTGCACGTGCAGAAAGTGTGCCCAGGTTCCAGGGCAGTTCAGCAGGGCTGGGGAGASCATAGTCTTGGCAGCTCTTGGTGGGAAAACCCCAAGATGGCTCTGAGCCCCTGAACTTCTCATGAGCAAGGACRAGCAATGAGGCCCGAAACAGAGCTGGGAACTAAGTAATAGTAAAAAATAGATAACCTCCACTATTCTCAGAAAGAGAAGTGAGAAAGTAGTTGGTGCTGATCTTCCTTCACTGTGAGCTGGGGAGCAGGCTGCATTTTCAAAAGCACCATCCTGTCTCTACTCTCAGGTAGCTGAGGGCATCCTTGGGGTTTCAGAAGAGAAGGGGGGTGCTGTGGTGGCTGGGATCACATCGTAGCCACTGCCAAAGCATCAGGTGTCTGCCAACAAAGGAGTTTCCAAAGGCAATTCTCCTTCATGATCTATGGCACTACAAGTGAGCGAAAAAGAGAACCAAAACCTTTTGATGGGGAACTCCTCATAAGAGCCTGAGTTTCAAGCTTTCCATTTGCTAATAAGTCTCAATTAAGCAGTTGAAGTTGTAGAAATTTATTTGTAATAGTCAATGGGTCAAAGCTCTTTGGTGTCTCGATCAGGAAGGAGACCCCAGGTCAGTGCTCCTGCCGCTGTGGAGACTCAGGGTGACAGAGGCCTGAGCCGAGAGCTGCTAATCCTCATCTTGTGAGGAGCTCCCCACTGGACCTTGAACAGCTGGTTTCCACAAGGAATCACACTTGATGTGCCTGAAGACACACATCACACCACAGTGCATTTTCCTAGTTTGATTAGGGGTGCTTGAAAGGCTTTGTTATTGTTTGGTGCAGCTGATTTTTCTATCCCAAGAACATTGCTGCCACATTTACCATCCTCGTTATGTGATTGATGATGCAGTCCTCCAGTCACAGCCTCCAGCCCACAAATATTCTGTGTTGTGTTGATGCAGCTGAATTGTTTTCTGGATGTGACACAAAGCTCCCAGTAATACAACAGTACCGATCGTCCAGTCGCATGGCCCGTTTTGGCAGGGCTGTATCAGTGTGTGCCTTTGCCACACCATTCCTAACAGTCACTTTCTTTCATCAGACTCCTCAGATGCCTAAATTAGGTCAGATTCCCAGCTGAAAACCAGGGCAATCAGCCTCAGCATTTTTACACTTTTCATTTAACTGTTTTTTTAATGTGTCTGGGGTTTTTTTTGTGGCTCACTGTTTTACGTGATGTGCTTCACACACTTCACATGTAGAAACTGTTTGTCCGGTTCCTTCCTGGACTTTATTAACACCTTCTCCTGTCCTTTTTACTAAGACTGCAGAGGATTTAATAACATTCCCACCACTAAATATGTGTCTTCCTGAACTGTACGCTTTTCTGTGCCAGTTGGCTCTCTCTAATTTTTAGTTTAAAAACTATAACCCTAATTTTTAGTAACAGAAACCTTGCCTTATTTTAGTTTAGGTCAAACCATATTTTCCTGATGGCACTGTCTGCACTAAACATTTCTTTTATTCTTAAGTGAGCCTATACCATTTTTCTAGGCATCTGTTGTCAAGTTACACACTGAAACTACAGGAATGTGGTAATATTCCAGAGCACATGACTTAGAGTTCTCTAGGGCTCCTAGCAGCCCAAATTTTGTCTCCAAAGAACTGTCTCCTACTGCTCTACTGTTATACATATCTTATTGGAGCATAACTGTACCAGTCATCAAAATTGCCTTAGAGCAGTCTAGCTCGCAGCCTATTGCTAGGGGTGTTCCCCAAGGGTCAGTACTGGTTACAGTCTTGTTCTACTTATTCATCCATGAGCTGGATGAAGGGACAGACTGCAGCCTCAGCAAGTTTGATGGTGGTACAGAACTGGGAGGAGTGGCTGATATACCAGGGTGCTGTACTGTCAGTCTGCAAGACCTGGACGGGCTGGACTGATGGACAGAGAGGAAGCTAATGAAGTTCAACAAAGGCAGATGCAGGGTCCTGCACCTGGGAAGGAATCACCACATGCACAAGCACAGGTTGGGGGCTGATCTGCTGGGGAGCAGCTCTGTGGAGAAGGACCTGGGTGTCCTGATGGACAACAAGTTGTCCATGAGCCACCAGTGTGTCCTTGGGGCCAAGAAGGCCCATGGTACCCTGGAGTGCCTTAGGGAAAGCATTGCCAGCAGGTCGAGGGAGGTGATCCTGCACCTCTAATCTGCCCTGGTGAGGTGCATCTGGAGTGCTGTGCTCACGTGCAGACAACTCATGGCAGAGACAAAGAAGGGCGTAAGGAGGTAATATATTGATTGCAGTATAGTATGTCCCATGGTATAGTAATGAAGATACACTTTCTCACATGGTAATCTGGAGCTGTTTTGAAAAACTTCATCCAAGAGGGGTATGCAAACTCCTTTGCCTGTATAAGTGCGATCAAATACACAGAGTGACTGATGAGATATGGATTCACACTTCTGCTTTCATTCCAAGAATGTGTTTGTTTGCCCATATGCTTAAAGATAGCAGATCACAAGATACATGTCGTAGAAGCGATTATGAGATACAGAGTGTTGGCAAATGGAATACACAAAACTAGCTCTATTAAGTTGGGGCTAAATGCCAAGGTCATAAAAATTATAATTAAGACACTAATTTTTAGTGCACAGTTAATAAATACCACCGTTCAAAGCACAGTTTATTCAGTGGCATTTTTTTCTCAAGACAGCAAGACTCCAGTAATGATTTGCATAACAGCCAAACTAAAGATATCTCAAGACATTTTGCTAGCAATAAAGAGGAACTCAAGTAATGCCAATAAGAAGCTGTTCTAATGGATTTTGGAGACTGGCTCCCCCACAAAAACCAGCTGCAGAACATGTTTTACTTCTGACATTCTTTCATAGGTAGCATTCATTATAATAATGTATCAGCATATATCTGGCTTTAGTTAGGGCACTTATATACTTCTCCAAGCAGAAAGAGTATCTTAGACAAGGATAGAATCCAATTTCTCTCTTATTTTTGCATTGAAGTTATTTAAGTGCAGAGAGGGCTGGAGAGGAAGACCAAACCCTGAATACCACGGCACTTGCAGTCAGGTTCAGCTGAAAAGCTGAACTTTGACTTGCTGTCACACCTGCACTCGAGGATATTGAGAGGAATGAAGCAGATGTGGTTTCAGGGTGGTATTCCTGTTGTATCTCTTTGCATTAGTGTGACAGCTCAAGTAGTCACAAAGAAACTGGACTAAAGGTGAAGCTTTTCTTAGAAATCTTTTTCCTTTTTTTCCCTTTTTATAATCTCTACTTCTTGTATGTCACCAGTCATACCTCTAACTGATATCACATTGCCAAGCTGAGGAGAAGTCAAGAAAAACATGTTAAATGGTAGCTCAGGGGAAAGTAATAATTATGTTGGCTCCTTGCTCCTCCTTTCTGTGCATATATGACACTGCTTTTAAACTAGGTCATATCTGCTCCTGTAGTCTGCTGTTTCTGAGGTTCCTGATATCTGTGCACTGTGCCTTTGGGTAGATGAGCTCTGCACTGTTCAGGCACTTGTAAATCCATACTGTGTCCTGTGCCAGCCACAACCAGCACAGCTGCAGTTATTGATGCTCAGCTTAAGCTGTGAGCTTTTGCAGAGAAGCCAATTTTCAGTTCTTTCAGCACGTGAACAAAGTGATTTTGCACAAGCTTGGAAACAATGATCTTGCTTCTACCTATGGAACAAAGAGCTCTGAGGTGCTGTGCATACAACATACAGAGCTGCCTCAGACTTCACTGTGAGCTGCATGAATACCCGACTTACAGGACTGCTCCTGAGATAAATGTATCCTGGTCATGCCACTGGGCCTCAATAGATGATATGATCATAATTAAAAGGCAGAATCAGCCATGGTACCCCATGATGTAGCTTGAATACTATTGAATGTTGATGCCAATGTTGAAAAAATGAAGAAACTTTCTCTAGCAGAGAGCCACAACCACTTATACGTGACCATATACGTGAGCAACTGAACATCACTCCGGAAAAATACAGCTCATACATAGCTCAGTMGTACAATTCAGGGTTCACATTCTGAGCTGTGGCAATAAGCAGTAAAAGAAACTGGGCAAAAGAAAGAGCTGTGACAGTGCAAGATTTCTCATGGAGATGACCTGAGGTGAGCCCTAACCACCAGTCCCTTCGGGCCAAGCTGGAAAGGAAGCATAGTCCAAAGTGCCAGGAAATGAGCTCACATTTCCCGCTGCCTTGGATTGCATACATTGCTGCCTCCTAGTCCTTTGACAGCCCAGGCACACCTCTCCTCCTGAAATACATGCAGTCACCTATTTTCAGTGGGAATTGACAAGAGGTACAGGAGAATGGCGGAACGCAATTATCAGTTCCAGTCACATTAAAGTGCCTCCCGCAGCCCATTTTTGTATCAAAGCCTTCCAGTAAGAGGTACAGTTTGACAGGAAGCGAGGCTCATTCTTTCTGTATATCTAGCTCCTCTTGCCCTTTCGAGAGCACAGAATAAGATATGCAGGAAAGCTGCACAGTGCACATCAGTTTAGCTCCTACAGAGCCCTTGGTCTCGTATTTTTCAGCCAAAACTGTTTTCACTAGTGCTGATGTGAGAATTACTCCAAACTGACATAAGAGTCAGGAGAACGCCCAGTCCGGAGGATTTCACTGCCAGAACATTGCAGAAGGCACCTGGAGAGAGAGCAGAGTGGTCAGTCTAGTATGTGGCCTGCCAGTAAGGCCTAAATGATATGTGCTGAGCAAGTACTGCAGCAGGACCAGAAGAAGACAAAATAATTTTTATTCTGAATCCTTATGATCATGTAAAACTGACTGTAGGTTTCAACACACAGGTGGAAGAAGATGGATACAGGCAAAACAATTTATTTGATTCTATTCTGTATCAATTCATTTTCACACAGAAGCTGACCTGGTCATTTAAAAGTAGCAGCTGAGTGATCCAAGTGTGAAAGGGGTCAGTTATGTTTTAGTGAACTAGCTCAGATTTTGACAGAATCCARGCAATTATGGGCCTCCAGGAAATTGGGATCTGAATCAACAGGATGTTTAAAACAGGCTGGAATCAGCTCCAAACACCTGCATTTACTGTGGAAGTGACTACGTATGCAAATATTGCAGTCACTGGAGATCCACCCAGTACAGTAAACACTTTCCAACTCACCCTAAAATAGAGACTTAGATTTCTATGGATGATAAATCCATAGCTGTAGCAAAGACCAGGCAGGAAAGCCCACCTATACYCAAATCCTGCCACTTAGTACTACTGCTGTGGAAAGAGTTTTGCATATTCATATACATCTTACTTAATAGGAGGAACAACAATTCATCTTGTATTTTTACAAGTCACCAGTTGTTATGGATCCAGCACAGGCTTTTTGGGACACGTCTATTCATCTAGGAGGTAGAAAGATGTTTTGAATGTCCCAAGACCAACTAGTGGAAGCAGTGGAAGAAGGCCCATCTGAAGACAGCTTACATGCTCAACCAAGTTATTTGATACACCCCTAAATATATTGCTTCCAATTTCTGGCACCAGTACATTATATGGATGTTAGAATTACTCTACATTTTGCTCAAAACATTTCCCAAATACCACACCAAATTATCCTTTCAGGTACACCTGCAAAACTTGGTGGCCTGTCCTGTTTATGAGTTCCATCATAAGCTAAATCAATCAACAGCTACAGACTTTCATATCCTTAGAGCAAGTATAAGAAAAAACAACGTCTGAGGTTCTTTCCTTTTTTTTTTTTTTTTTAAATCTCTAAAGATAATCTTCAAGAGCACGCAGGCAACTCTACCTCAATTCCCTTGTAGACTGAACAGGAGAGGAAACATTTGAAGAGAGCTTCACAGAAAAGAGAGATGAAAAGATAGAAAGTATAGATTTCAAATACAATATATATATACACATATGCTTAATACGTGTGTATATTTATATATATTTGTTTGCTGTAAAATGCCACTTGGACCATACAGATTCAGTGTAAGACCACCAAGTTTCTGAAGATTGAGGAATTCTCTCTTAGGAATCTGTCATATTGCCTACCACAAATGCCTTGTGCTAGYAAACTCTTAAATTCTTTTTCCAGAATTTGAGGTCAGAAGGGAAATGATCGACTACACTTTTCCTCTGACTCTCACAACAGCTATGTGAGGAAATTACTTGTAGAAGGAAGTAGTTGCTGACCACAAGCCATTGTCTGTCAATCCTGGATACAGATAGTATTTAAAAATTTAAAGTTATAAAGGAAATCAGTTTGTGTGTCCTTTAAATTTCAATTAGATCAGGTATTTCTGTGGTCAGAGTTCTATAAAAACATGTGTCTTCACCATCTTGCCATAAGTCAAGGCCAAGGTACCTGCAGGAGGGCCCTCTGGCACAGGATAGCTCCACACTATGCAGGATGTCTGCCAGAGTAGTTAAAAGGAGGTTTACAAGCTGGCTGTTCATGGCCATGCACCATCTGACAAACACTGTGGTCCATTTAAGTGAAGGTTCCCTGCCAGGAATCAGCAGTGTCAGGAACTGCTTGCATGGCTCTTCCTCCCTGTGCAAGACAGCATTGTTTCACCCGGAGGCAAGTTACCTTGTGCTGTTGGGAAATACGAGTGTGCATATGGGCAGTGATCACAGAGGACTCTATGTCCTATAGAACGAATTCCTGAGCTGTTATGTTGAACTCTTCTGTTGCCTTAGCTTTGCTAATCTTGTTTAAAATACCAGTCTTCAAAAAGTTAAGCTTACAAAGTCTGCTTACGTAGGAAAGACCAACATATATGTAATATTCTAGCTATTAGCCCCTACATTGGAACCTCTTTAAATCCCGTTTAGGATGCTTACTCTGACTGAAATTTAAACCAGCCTTAAAAATCTAGCAGTAGAGTTACACAGCTTGGGTTTCAACTGACCTAAGGTTTTGCTCATAGCATTTTTATAAGCTGACTTGCACACTGATAAAGAAAACTGCAAACTGCTTTATTTTGTAATCTAACCAGCACCTGAACTGTAAAATCACACTTTAGATGCTGAGAGGTTTTTGTCAATACTGGCCCACAGACTTACTATTTCCGAGAACCTGACTACTGCAGAAATAAACTTTTAAAGACCACATTGATGAGTTTTGCTCTGAACTGGCTTATTGACACAGATGACAGTGGCTGTGTTTATGCAAATCTTACCTAAATTAGGGTGAATGTTGCTAACACCAGCACAGAATCCTGACTTTGCTGATTTATAGTTAGAAAAGGTGAAGGTTCAAGTGAACTAAAATTCAATTATCAGCAAAACTGCATAGTCCAGGACAGACACAGGAAATTTGAAAGTAGATATGTACAGTTTATTTTACTACTTAGCTAGTTCTGAAGATTCAGTGCAGTATTTGCTTGTGGAGTTTCTTTGCCTTTCATCTGTATATTTAAATTTCACAGTAAGAATTTTCTGGTTCAATCTTGGAAACTGCCTGCTTGCACTCTGTCAGGCTGGAGAACAGAAGCACTCCCTAGTAGGCAGAAATGACAGCATTATTTTTCTTCACTTTTGAATAAAGTGCTTTTTCTCTACAATGATACAGCTAACAAGCTCTAACAGGTGGAGGTATGCACCCCTCCACTACATGAAAGCTAGTAATGCTCCTATATTTTTTTGCTGAAAAAATAGAGGGTTTTTTACCTCTCAATGCGAAACCCTTGTGGAGAGAAGACACTCTTGTTTTACCATGCCCTGACTGTTTGAGGTCAGAGCTATAACCACCATGGGGTTTACTTTGTCTGGGTATACTAAGATAAAGACTGACATTTGTCTCTGAAAGAGTTTTTGATGAATATAATGATTATAGCGTAACTTTTTCATTGTAAAAAATATGCCAGCTTTTGCAGTGAGGGTATACATATGGTTTATTTATGTCCTTTATCTGAGTTATCTATGGCATGGAAGGCCAGGAATATCAGAGCTAGTTGGATGCTTTCAGTTTTGTTTTGTTTTCTTTGCTCAGTAATACTTGCACACACAAGTGCACAGAGGGTAGAAGTGTCATTTCCCAAACGTATTTCTACTTAAAACAAGGTAAGCTACAACATCAAATAGTGCCTTTGTGATAACATAACTACAGACTTGGCAACAGTTTCTGACCTTYGTAATAATGATACTCAGAACAAAACCATAGGAAAACAATTGGCTAGAAGAACAAGGAAACCCAAATACAAAGATATTTCTTAGAAGACTTAGGTTCGCATCTTCACGACGTGAACCAAGCTCTTGGCTTTTAGAGATGTAGAGAAGTAACCCTGCAAGCTAAAATTTGCATGAAAGTTTATTGCAAGGGTGAGAAAGAACCATCAAGACAAAACCTGCAGCCTCTTTCGGTAAGGCCCACGTTCAGTTTAGGAAACATTCAACCGGGGATGAACTCATTTACATTCCTCAGTTTGGTGAACTTGAACATTTGCAGAAGTGCTTCTCTGAATCGCATGGATGATGCTTTAGGAACTGTACTTGAAATGTGTTTTTCTTCTCGTTCCTCATATTAAAACCCCTTACTCTATCTAAATATCAAAGTGTTTGTCACTTTTCCCACAGCTCAAGATTACTGACTCTTGGCTCCTTGCCCTCCTGACTCCTTCTTCTCCTCAAACTCAGTCTACAATAGAAATTAAGCATTTGTTTTATGTGCTTTTACTCACTTCACTCATCTCAGTAGTAATTCAGACAGTCCAGGATGGGTTGAAAACCCAGCAGGAGCTCTGTACTGAGAATCCATAAGTTTTCTCCAGTTTTATCTACAGTTAGGTAGACATAAACTATCCTAACCCTTTAGCTCTTGTTACTGCTTTGTAATAGTATTAAACTGAGTAAGTAAAAAAATAACATAAAATAAAAATATTCTAAAAAGCAGTCTTTTAAGAAAAAACAAAATACATCTTCAGCTACACTTGCATTGATGAAAAACCATTAATAAGATTTTTCTAAGTGCTTACAATAAAATCTGTGCTTTCACTTTGCTTCATTCTGAATCTATTTGCAATTGAGTTGAAATTGCATTTCAGCTTATTTTTCCTGTAACCTGAAGCATGCCATCCTACACTCTTCAGCTAGAAGGGTGTCTTTCTAAAAGTGTAACAGTATCAAAGAGTTTATGCAATAAGAACTTTTTTCCCTATGCAATAGTGCTTCGACAGGTAGTGAACCAAAAATTATGAAACACAATAGGTTTTGAAAGGCTTTCTGCTGCATGATATAGTCTGAGATTTATTTTTCCATCTCAAATCACAAAACAGATCTCAAAAGTTTTTATAAATTGGCAATTCCCATTTTGGCTTTGCTCATGGGCTTTTCAGTCTTTCTCACAGGTGCACTTGACATTAACAACAGGAAGATAATAGATGGAAGAGAGAAAACACATCAGCTTAATTTAGCAGTTCTCTAAAAATAGAGGCATCTCTACTGTTACTCTTCCATAGCAAAGAAATAACATAGACATCTTGTGATTTTTTACTGTTTGATTTTCAGTACACCCTTTAAAGTTTTCTTTATCATCTTTTGTCAATTGAAGGGAAAGAAATCATTATTCCTGTCAGAAAAGTGTTAAGCAACTGTCACCTTAGCTTATGGTTACAGCTTGGATGAAAATCTGATGCCACTGAATTTCCAAGTGAGTTTTCTGTGCCGAGTGCCATGAGCCAGTGAGTACAAAGAGTAGTGAAAAAATCCTACATGGATTTAGTGGGTATTACTCCAGAGGTTGTTTAGCACTTAATATGAGACTAATATACATTCATCTACTAAATATTTCAGAAATAAGGGAGGCAGAAAAGCTTAACATTTCTCCTTCTATGTCAGAAGCTTGAGGACTGATGTAAATGTCAATAAGACTGGATCATGTTACTTGAAGAATCCTTGTTGAGTTTTTGTTTCAGTCTATCTGTATGTCCATTGGTCTGTCATATTTTAAATATAGCTCTCCCAAAAATAAAGCAAAACCATGTCTTTCTAACAAGGAAATTTATGTAACAGAACTATATTTTTACAGATTATGCATATGAAACCATAGCTTAGGGTGGATGTTTTAAAATCCATGCAGGCTTCACTGATTCAAATTTTGTGCTTGAAACCTGAACTTGAAAGGAAACAACTCATAAAATGTAAGAGGACTCTAATTCTAAACCTCTAAAGAGAGCTTCTTTTCTCTCTTAATGTATTACATTTTCAAATTAAACCACAAGAGACAGACAAAGACTGCGGGTGCAGTGAGGGAAGGACACAAAATTACCCTGAACAAGATGAAAATGTAAACGCAGCATTAACTAAACCCCAACAGACGCAGTAATGGGAGCGGTAAAATACATTGAAATGGTTCATTGTGGTTCCAGCAGCTTAACCTGGTGTCGCAGTTTCACCCCACCCAGCAGCCAAGCCCCACACAGTCGCTTGCTCAGCCCCCACTAGGCAGGACTGGGGAGAGATATGAAAGGGTAAAAGGAAGAAAACTTGTGGGTTGAGACAAAGACAATTTAATAGGGAAAGCAAAAGCCGTGCACACAAGCAAAGCAAAACAAGGAATGAATTTGCTGTTTCCCATGGGCTGACAGGTGTTCAGCCATCTCCAGGAAAGCAGGGCCCCATCACATGAAAGGGTTACTTGGGAAGACAAACACCATCACTCCAGATGGTCTCCCCTTCCTCCTTCTTCCCTGTACTTTATATACTGGTAATGATGTTGTATATTATGGAATATCCCTTTGGTCAGTTTGGGTCACCTGTCTGTCTGTGTCTCCTCCCACTCTCTTATGTACCCCCAACTTTCTTGCCAGTGTGGCACTACAGAAAGCAGCATGGCGGCTCTGTGTAAGCCCTGATCAGCAATAACAAAAATATCTCTCTATTGTCAACTCTGTGTTCAGCAAAAATCCAAAACATAGTCTCATACCAGCCACTGTGAAGAAAATTATCCCAGCCAAACCCCACACATACGGGCATTTAAAAAGCTAATCATTACAAGTAAGGGTGAATCAAAGCAGGATATGATATAGGTACATCTCTGACATCTTTGCAATTCCTATTTTCTTGTTCCTTTTTCTAGGCTTCCAACAACTCAGCTGGAAGCAACATTAGTCAATATCACTTTCTTGATACTGACTCTCACCAATTCTGAATATTTTTAGCTGACATTTGAAGCACTATGTCAAATAGATCAGATCAAGAAAGAACCTCAATAAGCCCCCACTGAGCAGCTTGCTGCTGTAGCTGTACCTTTTTCTGGATTTGCACTCGAGTTTTTCTGAGTTGATTATCTCTTTACTGTACTGCAGCCCCCAGTAGAGACTTCACATTTGCCAGGTCTCAGGAACCACCAATGGTTCAGAAAGAAAATTTTTCAGTAAAAGCCTCTCTCAAAAAGCACAGTTTTTGTCAGAATGGTTATTTCCAGCTATAGAGTTTCCTAGCACCATGGGCTGGTCTCTTTGAGGGACTGACCAGTTACACTGCTCATGGCCTACGACCACACAAATTAAAGGTCTTTTTTAACAAGATATGATGTTAAGTGACACCAACTGGCACCTATGTTTTTTAATCTAACCTCCTACAGGAGGGCTGTCTTGCAACAAGATGCTTGCAATAAACGGTGCAGGTGATGAGAGTCCACAAGCGGGAGTGTGCTTGAACCCACTCTCTGCCTGTTATTGAACAGCAGAGATGTGCCCACCGTTAAGGTCTGACTTGACCTGGCACCTCTCAGCCCTTATTGTAACTCTTCACAGAACCTACCGCAGATCTCTCCTCTGCCTTTCTGGGCATTYGTTGCCATTTCTTCACTTTTTCAACACTACTTTTGTGAAATTGCCTCTCTGTACTTGCAGCTTAACGAAAGCAAGCACACATGTAGCACATTGAGGCGTGGGTTTTTTCCTGCAGCTGCTGAATGCTACTACGCTGCTTGAAATAAATAGGCTAAACCATGAGCTATTGCATCTGCCAAGAAAGATCTGTGTAAACCAGACAGTGAAAGCATGGGTCTGCTTTGCAGATTGCAAAACTGAAACTAATTTTGCAGAATTACAGATGATGCAAATAAGACAGCTGCAAACAGAACGTTTTTAAATAACTTACATTTTGCAGAAACTGAAGCTCAATAGTTTTTCTTCTTGGTAGAAGGGGGCTTCTCCAGCCTGTAAACCAGTCCAGGCAACTGCAATCTGTCCCTGGTTCTCATGTTTTTTTCCTTATATTCTGTTTATATTATAAATATAGCAAGAGTCACTGAATGCATGTTCTCCTTTCCCTAAGTTGAAAACAAATGAAAAAAAAATTAAATCCAGCCCTTACTTGAAATAGATCACTCTTTAGTTGGGGGGGGAAAAGGTCAGAAGATATTGTGCACTACAGAAATCAAAGTAATGACATCTAGAGTAGATAAGATGGATTTAGCTCATGGAGAATCTACGGACTAGTGATCACATGCAGACATCAATTGAATTTCAACTTGTGATATGTGATTTTCCTTATGTTACAGTAACATAGCAGGTGTGATAATGAATAGACTGCAGAGCAGTCTGGATGGGAGAGATTGATGGGCCAAGGTCAATGGTGTGAGGTTCAATAAGGCAAAATTCCAAGTCCTGCATTTGGGTCACAAGAAGCCCAAGCAGCACCACAGGTTTGGGGCAGAGTGGCTGGGAAGCTGCCCAGTGGAAAAGAACCTGGGGGTGCTGGTTAACAACAATCAGTGCTAAGATTTCATTGACCCTGGTGTTTGCTTAAAGGCTTTTCCAACCTTAATAATTCTATGATTCTAAGTATCAGAAAACCACTCAGCAGGGGAAAGGTAGCTGTTCCGAGATAGGAAGAAGTGAGACTGGTAAAATATTATGATGATTTGGAGGGAGGCAAGAGTTTTCAGAGAGTAATTTTAATGGATTCAGTGCATTCAGAGAAAATCTGTCAAGCTAAAGAATTTTTGTTAGTTGATTAATAGAGGACTTATGTTCTTAATTTCTGTTTTGACATTTTGCTTTTCTCACTTGACATTTCTCCTCTAGGTTTTCAAGCCAAGTTTTCATGATACGATCCAGCTGGCTTACAGGGATCAATAACCCACTTGTGAATAATGGTTAAAAACGAATCCCACCTGGACGTTTTGACACTGGCAATGCTCCAGAATAAAACTGTCTCCATCACCCTCCCAGTTGTGTATACAGGGGTGGCTCTGATCAGCATCCCTGGCAACTTGTTCTCCCTTTGGGTGCTCTGCTGTCACATCAAACCCAAAACACCTTCTGTTATCTTCATGATCAACTTAAGCATCACAGACCTTATGCTGGCCTGCTGTTTCCCCTTCCAGATTATTTATCACATCCAAAACAATGACTGGAGATTTGGCAAGACTCTTTGCAGCCTTGTGACAGTGATGTTCTACTCCAACATGTATTCTTCCATACTGACCATGACCTTTATCAGCATGGAGCGGTACATGGGGGTGGTACACCCCTTGAACCTGATCAGGTGGAGAAGAAAAAGGTATGCCTTGGCTGCCTGCCTAGGTATGTGGATTTTCTTGCTACTAGCCTTCTATCCACTAGAAACTACAGATCTGACCTATGAAGTGAAAGAATTAGGGATTATAACCTGTTTTGATGTCCTAAAATGGGATATGCTGCCCACCTTTGCAGCTTGGGTAGCCTTTCTCCTCACTTTATTCATTGTGCTCTTCCTGATCCCTTTTATCATAACGGTTGGATGCTACATTGGTATCATTAGGAAGCTAATTCAGACATCAAGCAGACATGGTAATAGGCAGAGGACTAGATCCATATACCTGGCAATAATTGTCGTTCTGGTGTTCATCACTTGCTTCGCCCCCAATAATTTCATCCTACTCGCGCATATGATCAGCCGCCTATTCTACAACAGCAGTTTGTACCCTGCCTACAAGCTCACCTTGTGCCTCAGTTGCCTCAACAACTGCATAGATCCCTTCATTTATTATTTTGCATCGAAAGAATTTTACCAGAAATCCAAACAATTGTTTCGCTCTACGGTACTGCTCAGCGACAGCTTGGAAAACAGAAGGGAAAGTTTATTCTCTGGCAGGACCATGTCAGTCAGATCGATGTCGAGTGGACCAATGGATGGGTTAGAGGGAGTACAGGTCAATTTGCAAAGGCAGGAAAGTGTTTTTTAGCTTTAGATATTCCCAGAAGAAAGACACCTGTGAAACTCATGAGTAGACACAGAAGACATTTCCTTTTGAATGGCCATGCTCAAAATACCTTGCACCAGTGACAGAACTCAAGCTGTACTTAAACTGCACTTCAGCATGTTCTGATCAGAAATGGAAGTGCTAAAGGAACTGAGTTTATTCAAGACGGCACTGAAGCAAATCCAGCAGGGTTAGCCTGGAAATAGCCTTGCTGCATAAGACCAAGGGATAGGTTTAGAACAAAAGTTACTCTCAGGTTGCATGATAGTTAACCAAAGACTTGTGATTCTCAGTGAATGTGAAATACTACTGTACATTAATTACAGCATACACCAAAGCTGGTTTGGGAGTTGTTTTTCTAAGAAATAGGCTAAGCTTTGTTTTTGTTTTCTTACTATATTTCTTTCTCTCTTGTTGTATTTCTATAAAAGAAAGAATAAAAGTAGCATGGTATTTTACCATTAATGCATAATGCACAGCCACTGTGAATTCACCACACTCACCCAACTGCTTATCAGAGTCAAACCACACTGACACTTGAAAAGATTAGGTTGACTCATATTATTTATTTCAATTCTATACAGCAAAACATCTCATACAGTGAAAGGAAAGCTACAACTAACAATGTTTGCAAATACTTCTGCGTTTCTTGAAGTTATTAATTTCTTAGGACTGTGGAGAGCAGTTTTTTTAAGGCAATAGACTTTCCCACATAAACCTATTACAGTACCAATGCTGCTTGTATGTGGTTAGTATCAACTGATCATTTTCACCAATTCAGTGTAGGCTACACATAGAAGAACCATCCCCCTCAGCAGAATTTAGCTTTACATAGTGCCTGGGGAGTGAGTTTTTCTTCCTTACAGAGATGGTGTGGATTATAAATCAGATTTTCAGCTGGATAAATGAAAATTCAACCACAGACTGGAGAGTAATTCTGTGCCAGCAGAAACCAGCTGAAAACATTTCATGATGGCCAGATGTCAGAAACTGACTTCTTTCAGGCAGGCAAAAAGAAAGAAGAAAGAGGAAAATAAGGCTTGAGAATGGGAGCTGTACCAAACATCCTGAAAATAAGCTATGGCAGGTAGATTGAGCAGTCATGTGTTTGGAACCCTCCTCTGAAATATCTTTCTACAGCTTGTTTGCATATTCCATGCCATGTGTAATTCTTTTCACATCTCAACAACTGCCTGTGTGCTTGAAAAGAGAACTGCTACAGAACTTGCACTGGGGACAGACAAAAGCAAAGCTTTTCTTGTAGTACTTACAGCTTTTTACCTACATTTGACCCTCATTGACAGAGGAGAGCCACAAACCACCTGAGAAYACCAGGCAAGTCCCCCTCAGAAGCAAGACAAAGCTATACCATGCTGCAATTCCATCCAACAYTGAGGAGGAATCTGTCTGTGGCATTGTGGATAGTTGGTTCGGACATCACGTGCTGCACTGATTCCTGAGCTCCTGTGCCTAAGTAGTAGGTAACAGCCAAGGCCCTTAAAGTCTGCCATTTTTCTTTGGGTTTCTCATGATGAAAATACAATTTTCCACCACTAATTACCATGACTTTCTTCACAATAGAGGGTGGAAAATCACAACATGCACAGTGAAATATTTGAATGTCCTATCTTCTGCTAAAGTATTGTCAGTTTTTTGGAGCAGAATAAATGTGAGTGGACCTAGGACTACCGTTTACAAGCCAATGTGAACATTCAGTGCTTTTTGGCATTTCACAGTGTTAGYTTTAATTGATCTGCACATTTTCTGTGTACAAGGCCACTCTTAGTGATGTGTAACCCACCTAAACCCTCCTACCAATTTGCCTGGAAGCTACCCTTCACTATTCACTTTCACATGATTCCAGCTTTCTCACTATCACAATTGTTTAGTTGTTTTATGCATTTTGTTGTGGCAGAAATTTTTTTGAAGTTTATACTGAAATCTCTCTCCTTTTTCTTTTTTTAACATGGAAATATTTTTACATTGAAAGCCTTTACTTCTCCTACATCTAATGCAGACTTTGACTCTGTTTTATCTTGAACATGGTCCTCAAGTGCATAGTCCCTCCTAAAATATGCTGCAAAGGGCCTGAACTATAACTGACACAAAATAGAGCCAAGGGGGCAGAAACTTTGCACTTTGGACATCAACTGCTATATTTTGAAAAACAGTTTACTGCTCCTTTTTCAGGAGAGAAAAGATGCTCACAGCTGACTGAAAATGTTCTCTCCAGCCTCATGCAGCTCTTCATAACCCTTCATCTCTCTTCTGATAAAGTTTAAAAAGGAACAGGAAGGATGCCTCATTCAAGTACACTTCATGCCATTTCACTAACTAGCCTCTAGTTAGCTCAGATTCCTGTTTGGGTTASTGGGATTGTTCCTTGAGAAAGGAATATAAAAATGAACCCAGCAACAGCAATCCTTCGAGTCTGATGGTCTATACTGTGAAGTCTTGGAGAGTTTTTTATTAGAGAGGAAGAGAATAAATTATTATTAAAAGTGGCCCATCATACTGTTCTTTGATCCTGGAAATATATTCTTCTTGGGCAGCATAACAATAATGACTCCTACCCTCCCTGATCAGTGGGTGTGAGTTGACATCCATATATATATATATAAAAAAATATATACACATAGATGTACATTGCAATTTGTGCGGTTATTGAGAAGTTCATGTCCATACTACCCTCAGTTTGGGGAATATGGGCCCTGGGCAGCTTGCTTACTCGTAAGCATTACTATGTAGTTAATGTAATTTTATTGAAAAGACAAGGCTTCTGCTTGTTTTTGGAGTCGGGAGGGGAGTTTATGTTTTGTTTTTTTTTTTTTAATTACTGTATAGAAATTTAATCTATGAATGTGCTTGAACTTTTTTGTACATATAATGATAATAATTAAAAAAATAGAAAAAAGAACATGATTTAAGATTCATTCCCTTGTTTTTACCTACTATGTGTGAAAAACTTCCAAACATAGAAGAGGGCAGGGAAACCAAGTTATGAAATAAAAATTAGTCTGTTTATCATTGTTATTGTGGGTTTTTTTTCAGGTTTGTTTTATATATATATATTAGAAGTTCACATGTAGCCCCTTCACACAAATTTTAAAAGTATCAATACTTTAATGAGATGTTGGCTAACTTGAATCCTTCTCCTTGCCCAATAGGCGCACCAATACATATATTTTTTAATTTATATGCATTTCTGAAGGAGCCTAGCCCTCAGAGCCTGTCCCACCCCCAGCCTGGAGCAGGGCGTTGGAGGAAACTGGGAAGGGGACAGTCAGAATCAGTAGTCATGGAATCAAAGAATCATAGAATATCTCAAGTTGGAAGGGACCCACAAGGAGCATCAAGTCCAGCTCCTGGCCCTGCACAGCACCGTCTCCAACAGTAATACCATGTGCCTGAGAGCACTGTCCAAATGCTTCTTGAGCTCTGTCAGGCTGGTGCTGTGACCACTGCCCTCGGGAGCCTGTTCCAGTGCCCAACCACCCTCTGGGTGAAGAATATTTTCCTAATACCCAACCTAAACCTCCCCTGACACAACTTCAGTCCAATCCCTTGGGTCCTATTCTTGGTCATCAGAGAGATCAGTGCCTGCCCCTCCTCTTCCCCTCACAAGGAAGTTGTAACTGCAATGAGGTCTCCCCTCAGTCTCCTCTTCTCCAGGCTGAAGAAACCAAGTGACATCAGCTGCTCCTCACACAGCTTCCCCTCTACACCCTTCAACATCTTTGTAGSCCTCCTCTGGATGTTCTCTAAGAATTTTATGTCTCTCTTTTATTGCGGCACCCAGGACGCAAGGTAAGGCCACACCAGCACAGAGAAAAGCAGGACAATCACCTCCCTCAACTGACTGGTGACGCTATGCTGTCATAAATGTTCCCTAGACTGGCTATGTTCCATTTTGGGTTCCGTGTCTGTTTGGCTACATATATGCTGATACACAAGAGGGCCAGAGATTATCTTGAAGTCAACTCATCACTTTTTGTCACTTTTTGCAGTTCAAAGTGTTTAAAACAACATGAGGTCTACATTGATACCCACTAGGGTGTTGTTTCTCTAAGGTGACGGTTAGAGTATATGCTACATACCCAAAGGTGGGAGGGATAGCACGAACATTTGTGTGTGAAATTCAGTTTTGGTGAGTGTGAGATAATGCACCCTGGGAAAACCAGTCAGAGCTTTGTGTATAAAATGATGCTGCTTGTCAGCGACCACTATGAATTATAATCCATAATTCCATTCATCACATCAGCATCATAGAAATCCATGGTTCACCCATACCTGGTTTACTCTGTGCACTTCTGGCCTTTGTCACAGATAGGATCAACAAGGACTGGAAAAGATCGAGGTAAGAGCATAAGGTATGATCTAAGAAATTAATTTAAAATCTTAGAAGTTAAATAGTTTAGGACTGTTCATCTCAGAAAAGAGACAATACAAGGTAGGTAGGAAAGAGGCCTACAAAATCCTCAATGAAGTGCAAAAGTTGACTTGGATAAGTTACGCTGCCTTTGCCCAAGCAACAATTGGTGAACAACATATTAAGCTAATGAGATCTCGGCTTAAAACCAGAAAAAGTTTGTATCTCTTCTTACAGTACAATTAGAAAACACTTTGCCAACAATGTTGTGGATGCACGTAGTATACCAGTCCAGAGAGACTGGACAAGAACATGAAAAAGAAATCCACTGTAGGTTACTAAACAGGCAAACCACCACAAGCCCAGGAAAACCCCAAGGATTAAAATCGTCAAAGGCTGGAGGAGTACCAAGAAGAAGTCATACTATATGAATTGCCCTGCTCTCCCTTCTCTTGAAATGCCAGTGTTTGAGGCAGGACATCACAAACAAGACAGCCCCTTGGCTCCACTCTGCTCCGTCTCACACTCCTGGTTAAGGCTTGCCAGAACCACCTTGGAGCCTGGCCTCTTCCACCCTGCCTGCTGGGGTGCTGCCAGTGGGAATTCAGCCTGCTACCATCTTGGAAGAGGCTATTCCACAGTCAGGAGAGCCTGGGGCACAAGGTGGATCGTCTATCACTTAGCCCTTTTGACAAGTCACAGAATCACAAGATGGCTGAGGCTGGAAGAGACCTCTGGAGGTCACCATGTCCAATCCCCCTAACCAAATGATCTCTCACGTTCAGGTAAAGATGAACTTGTGTCTTGCCCCTCAACAAATCTCTCCAGGTGCTTGTAACAATTAATCAATTTTGCTTCAAAACACATAATTATTAATTCAATTTCTGAAATATTTTCTCATTTTTTCCATCACCTATCTCTCTCAAAGGCTGCTGCTGTTGGAGCTGACTAGCAGCAGCCCTCCTTGTCCACTTGGGGCAGGGCAGTCCACTGTTGCTGTTTTTTTTTAACTTCTCAGGCAGCAGCCTAGTCTACTCTTTAAAGCTCATAGCTGCAKTAGTGAAGAGTGCAATTCTCTGGCATGAATTGTCACAAATACATTGGCAAATACACTCTAGAGTACCTTTTCTGGAAAAAAAAGGTAACAAAATCTTTTTCAATGACCTGACAAGTTCCTCTAGAAAAGCTAATTTAAGATGCTATGACCTGACAAAGTCCATTAAAATAATCAGTTTTCTTGGTAAGGTTTTCAGATGTATCTAAAGCCACAATTCTTTCAACAGCCCCAAACGAAAAATCTAATGTAAAATGATTGTCACAAGAATGATTAGGATATAAGCCTTGGTTATTGTACTTAGTAATTAAATCCATCCTGAAAAAAAACCAGGAAGCTTTTATAGGAATAAATGTATTTTCCTCATTTATGCCGCAGTTCATAGTCTCAGAAGGAGTTCTTGAGAGCAAAATTTCAGTCATACTATTAATTTTGATATATCTGGATTACTTTCATTCTGGATTACATTTTTGCAAGTAAGTGTTTTCTTCTTGAACCTACAAAGTACAGCATAATGCTTAGTTGAAATATCTTTTTTAAAGCTTTCTTTTTTATTTGACAAAAATCTCGAACCCTGCATAACTGAGTCTGGACTGCTGCTTAGCTCCTGGTCTTTCATGACTCAGTTGCAAGTCTTCTAGTGTTTTTCCCTAAAGTCTAAACAGCTGGAATATGTTATCAAGTGAGGAGACTCTCAAGCCTCTTTAATTATAAAACAAGAAGTTCAGAGCTGCCAGACAGAATACCTTTCTAGCTTTTAGCATAGATAAATACCTCAACTCCCTTCTTGACTGTCTTAGCTCATGATGATGTCTTGCAGTCAGTCTTTATCTTCCGCAGAAATTTTCAGCACAGGGACACTGATGGTTCTCTTTCCCCAGTTTCTGCACCACTGCCCACATGACCTGGCTCTGGCATGCCCAAATTTGCAGAAAGAAAAGCGCACGTTGTCCTACTGAGAGCTTTTCCAAGTATGTTCCACAATCTTAACTGTTGTTGGGTATGGTGAAGTAACAGAAAAATGAAAAAGTGGTTTTTTTGAGGGCCTTAAATCTGAGGAAATGTAAAGGTTTTTCTCCTCTGCTGTGTACCTGAGCAGCTTTATCAAAGGAGAAAGGACAACAGACTTACATGAAGTATAAACAGATTCAAGCTAGAGATGGGAGAGCGGTTAGAGAAGTAACTTCTGTGGCAGCTGGGCAGCGAAATACTTTAAGTAACTGCAGAGAGACACAGGAAGTTAGTTTTTGCAACAGGCTAGCTACAGTTAGAGAATGTCTGTAAATAGTTTTCTTCATAAACAGCCACTTTCGTTTTAGAAACATGGCGCCTTTTCAGCAGAAAAGCTGGAAGCAGCAGTAAAACTCCAGATCTCTGCTGTAAGGAAAGGAATGTGATTAACAGACAAATAAACACTATCGAGATACAGAACAAACATCTCACAGAGTGACTCAGACCTCTGGAAAGGTGGGCTTGCCATGCACAAAAGGCACAACTTACCTGATCAAGTGTTGCCCTAAGCATCTTATTGCTTGGCAGCATTCATGATGACTGTCTCCTTTGTTTCCTAAACATACATGATACCTGCTTTGGTTTTTGGTTGCATTCAGACATCCAGATGCCGGTAGATCTCTGTGTTATCATAGACACACACTACAAAAGCAGTGTTGGTATCCCACAACTGTTACCATCTTCATCTTGACAGCCGTCTTTGGATTTTGCCATCTTCATGCTTGTAACAGCAGGTTACAATAATATTCCTGGGGATCCCAGCAAGCACTTAAAGAGGCTGTAGGTCTTTCTTACCTCCCCAAACTCACATGGCTCCACAATATACAGGAAAATATATAAATTAATAAGTTAATATATAAGTTAAAGCCTCTTCCCATCATTTATCTCTACAAAGAGTCTGTCTACCTTCTCAATTAGAAACTCTATATGGAGTGCAATGGCTTTTTCTCCCTAAAAAGGTTTCAGCACCACAACACCTCTGGCTTGGTTTCCCCAGTTCCTCATTATGGTCAACATGCTGACATTTTTTCCTTTCCCTATTTCATCTTGCATTCCATAGTATACACAGAATGCCTTGGTATCCCACCCCATTTTGATGAGTAATGCAAACTTCTCTGTACACTTTCACACAGAGTGTCCATATGTTTGAACTTTTTTAAATCTTTAAGCGAGTACAAAAACAAGTTAAAATACAACATATAATTTTTCTTCAATTGACAGATCTGATAAAATTGAGATGATAGAAGACAGAAATCTGACAGTATTTATTTCCATATTCAATAAAGGTATTTGGTTCACAGTGTAGGATTATTCCTGTTCTTATAACCAAGAAAATTTGCTAGAGGAGCCTTAAGCTCTGTGGCAATCATATCTTAGCACTTATTAGCATAGTTATGGTGTCTCTTTATGTCTCCAATCTCAATGCATCTCTTTCTAGATACTGCTAGACCTATTGCCATTCACATCAGCTCTGACTGTCCCTAAAAGTACACACCTGCACGCACACATGTGCGTCCATTGCTCAGCCTGGAGAAGAGGACGCTGAGGGGAGACCTCAAGGCAGCTCGCAGCTTCCTCTCGAGGGCAAGAGGAGCGGCAGGCAACGACCCCTTATCTGTGGTCACCAGTGACAGGACCCGAGGGAATGGCCTGAAGCTGTTCTGTTACGTAACCCTTAAAATTAAAACTAGGGATTTGAGCGTTTGGGGTGTGTGCTCTTTAGTTCTTAAAAGTTACAGCATTTTAGAAGTACTTGACAGTTAAAGGGCGTGATCAARTCCGTAGGAAAATGACGGGACGCACTGCCCTCTAGTGGAGATTCAGATAATAAATGTAAGAGCTCCACAGATGTTCTTGACCTTGGAGCCTCGGAAGTTACTTTCTGGAAGAGCTGGGATTACAGTTGAGCCAATCAATATTCTCTTCTCTGCATCTTCTTTTCATTTTCCCTAACTTTATACTGTTCTCTTTGCAGTTATCATGATACCGTACAAGAAGCAGGAAGACTTATTTTCCATACTTAGGCAACTATGTATTTGTATCTTACATCACATATGTCTACATGTACTTTTTATAAACACACAYCCACATAGATAACATGTGCATGCTGCATATATAGTATATATATTATGTATATACACGTTTTCCCCAAAATATTTTATGTACTTGTTTATGCATTTTTCAAATTTAAATAATACAGAACCACTGTTTTTTATAGTTGATACACTGTTTCTTTTTGTCTAGAGATTATTTAAGTGTTAATTGAAGTGAGACTGGGGCAAACTGAGATTAGAGGTGGCACCTGCACAGGCAGCACAAACCAGCCATATGACTTCAAGAGAGGCTCATGGATTCAATATAATCCACTGGCTGTCAAACACACAAACACACAGATATCTAGGGATGCTGTCAGCATCCTAGATTCCTCCTGTCCCAGAGAGTACAGGGTTATTGAACTCTGCCCAGTCTCCCCTTCTGAGGCTGCTTGTTGGCCTCAAGCTCACAGCACAGCGAAAGGAAGCTGCAGACCAGAAGTTGCTCTCAGCAGCAGACATTGGCTGTGGCAATGGCTGGGAAGGTCAGCACTGGCAGCATGTGTAACTGTAATGCTGCTTCTGTGTCATGTAAATCCACTTTATCCTGGAAGAGGCTATAGAACATGCTTGATATCAGATAGAAACTAGCAGGAAGGAAGTGTTCTTTCCTTTCTGCTATCCTGTGTTACTGCTGAGGACCTGGCAGCTCATCCTCTTGGCCAGCACAGGAACAAAATCTGTCATTCCGTGCTCCTCTTACAAGGATTTAGTTGTCTTCACGCTGAGATTTTTTTTCAAGGCTCTAGGCTTCTCCAGTTTGCAATATCTTTTCTGTGGCAGAGGCCAAAAGCAAAGTAGTTGGTTTGAATTCCTGACATCCTTTCTTTAATTATTGTTGTCAGGACACTCTGTACACTATTTAAATGTGCTGGCCAAGGATGATTCTTTGGGGCTTGGATAATGATTTCTATATTGTTAAAAGATGCTTTGTGAATGGCCATTGCTACATGCCATGCTAGCATTGCCCTCCTGGGCATTGCTACATCCATGTTTGATGTAGCTGCTTCTCCTTGTCCCAGGAGACGGACATGGAGCTGCCTGACAGATGTGCTGGTATTCTTCTGGTACTAGTTATACTGCACTCCCTCAGCAGTTGTGAAGTTTCTTCTCAAGGTATGACATCATTTGATAACTATGCTATGAAGACAAAGATCTTCAAAGTATGTATATGTAAAAACATTTACAGGGACATTACATACCCTACAGCCTGTATATTTAAATCTTATTTCATCTGACTTCCTATGGTCTCCATAAAATGTCTCCATATGATTGTAGTACTACTCTACTTCAAATAGAAAGGAAATCCTGGGAAGTGGTCACATAGAGACATTGAGATATTACAGGCCGTCCAAGCCGGACAGAAGAGGAGGAAGGAGCATTTGGACCTGAGCTGATGAATTCATACGATTCTTAAAAATGGCCTATGAGAAGACAGAGCTAAGCAATGAGACTTGTGAAAGAAATCTAGGGTATCTGCTCTGAAAGCACTCTCTGAGTCAGAAAAAATCTAGCATATCCCTTCATAAACCACAAATCTAGTTGAACATGTAAAGCAATCTCAAAATATCAAGGAGATGGAGTGTTATATGAAGCAGGTAACTCTGCTCAGAAGGCTGCTAGCTAAATACAAGCTGTATACAAAAAGACAAAAATAAAACATAGGACAGGAAATGTTAAATGACACCATGATGTTTTTAAACAGAGTTACTGATGATTAGCTGGTGAAATAGAATCCATCTGCAAACAGCTAAAGATCTTTTCCCATATAGTAATAGAAACAAGAGGTATTAATTACTTCACGAATTGGGCAGACACATTAGACTATGGCAAGGATTTCGGGGGCAGAAAAAGGTTCCTTGAAAAACCTAAGTCTGAGCTCTTTGAATTGATGAGTTTATCCTAGAAAAGTCAAGCTGCCCTGTGAAAGGTGAAATACTCATTCCCTTCATAGCAACTTTATAGCAAAGCCCCTAGGATTCACTAATTTCCTCACAATGGAAATGCACTGTTCCCCAAAAAAGATGATCCTGTGCTTGCACAGGTGGCTCAGGCAAATAATACATCTGGGTTGAAATACATACACTCGTCACAATACACATAAAAGTAGGCACAAGAACTTGATGATCACAGTGTTCTTTACATGCTTGAAGGTGTTACTGTGATGGCCACAGAGTAAATGCATAGACAGAAAAGCAAAGAAGTCCAGAACAAAAATATCGAGGTCTCTGCAGTTCAGAACACTTACTGCTATTTTGCTTCTGTTCAAAATACCTTGGATATTTGAAAAAGTCAACAGTTTCATAACCAACCTTGGACAGGCTAATCTTTGACTAGCACAGTCAACCACGACACAAACTTTTCTGATAACTGCTGGTGTCATTGATCTTCCCCTCGGTCAGCTCACTGCAGCCTCACACTTGCTGTGCCTGGCTTGCGAGGCTGCCATGGAGCAGTTAATGGCTCTTGTCAAACCTCTCCCAGCTGTGGAAGCTTATGTGATGTGGTTTAGCTTTTCTCACAGGGTTCTTTAGTTTGACATTTAGACCAGCAGAAATAACAYGTAAAGATGGTAAATGAAAATATGTATTTCAACAGGTTTGTGGTTTTGTCTTTTAAAAAAACAAAATCCCCATTTGTCATGTAAGTTTAACAGAATAACAAATTTAGTAATTACCACTCCTTAAAAATAATAATCCATGAGCCACATCTAATTGTCTTCAAATAAAAAAATCTTTTAGTGGTCTCTGGTTTTGGGCATTGTCTGAACTTTCATGGAAAATATATAGAAATTCCACATATTTCCCATTTATTTATTTAAGTTTCAAAAAGTCTGTCGTGCAAAGCAGAATTCAGTTAAGTGAAACAAATCAGGCTTGTTTTACTCTTCAGTTAATGTGATGCCACACCTAAGAAAGAGGAGTTATGTTGGATGCATCTCTAAAGGCTCTACAGGTGTCTAGAGACAGATCTGTTTTTGTTCCTCTCTCTCAAAACAAGCTGCCAGGAACAGGTGTTCTTTTATGTCAAGTCCTTCCTTTATATGTACACACAGATTGGGATGGACTCACAGCTTCATYGCTCTCTTGCTATGCTAGCCAAACTGTATTGGAAAACTGAATAAAATGAGGAAAAGAAGAAAATTGGGCCTGTTGGTTTGCTATGTAAACCTTTGCATTATCATTTTAGTCCTCTGGAGTGTCTGAATTCAGTTTATCATGCTTGCTTACATTCAACAGAAAGCAAGGCATAGTATAGAAAGGTAACACTGGATAAGAAATGTGTCCCAGATTCTAGGAACATCCATACATTGCAATTTCCCTTTCTTTGGTCAGTAATGCAGTCACATTGAAGATATACATATATAAGGATTTCCATTTATATTCAACTTGMAAAGTTGTAATATTTTTTTCCAAGAGGAATAACTCCGCATCTTTTCCTCTGTGTGCCAGGAAATATAAGCTTCTGTTACTTGATGAGATCCACGTCCTTTTATTCCATCAAAAATTATAATTGGTATCATATGAAAGACACTATGGTTTTTATTTCTGCAATATCTTTCAGACCTGTCATTTGCATGGAGCAGCGTCACACTTCACAGCCCTGAAAAAGGAACAGTGAATTTGTTCTGACAAGCTCTAGGACAAGCATAGACTATTCCTTTTTTCACACAGGCCCTATCTTCCTAGCTGGCTCTTCAGATATCCCAAAACTATATTCAGTATTATGGATTTGCAGAGGACAGCTGTCCACATTCACAGTTGTATTTAATCTAAGGTTTTTATTTCTGTTTTCAGTTCAGCAAGAACTAGGTTCTTTGCATTTTGTAATTATTTGAGAAAAAATGTCTTTAAATTTTCAATTCTGCTCTCAAGTTACCATGACCACTAAAAAAAAAAAAAAAAATCTAAGTTCAAACTTTAAATTCTGGTATCTAGGATGATGTACAACTGTGGGAAGCACAAAAAAGGGCAGAAGGGCTTGTGAAGCATGAGAAATAAAAGCAAGTTTTAAGAATAAAGCAGAAGATTTTAGGGRAAAGCTTTGGCTGCGAAAATATTAAAGAAGATACAATTATACAACAGAGTAAGGACATTAAAACAATGGTTAGAGTCTCTAGGCTTAGCTGAGATAGCTTTTAGAGTTGCAAAAAATATGCTTAGCAAGATAGATAAGGTTAAGCTTAATAATAGAATACTGYGCATTGTTATAAGGTATAAAACAAGCAAGTATTGTTTATAACTAATGTACATGCGATATAGAAGATTGGTTAAAACAGCTGTCTGTAACTCTTAGAATATCTGCTATTGGTGGAAAAACTTTTAAGAACGCTTTTAAGTAGCCAGGAAGTCCTTGGTTGCCTGCGCAGCGCAAGCTTGTATCATCTCTAATGTCTCAACTCTGTATATGAGACTGATAAAATAATAAAAGCTCAAGGAGTGTCTGTCCTGGCTCCCCGTCCTGTTTGGTTTAGGCGGCACAATCTGTCAGATTATGGTGACAAATGGCTGATCCCCATGCACCATGACAGAAGCAGGAGACCCAAGCCTGAGGGGAGCCCCAGCAGCCTCACAAGGCCAACAGAGCCTCCTGTTCCAGCCCCTCCAGGTACCACAGGAGCCCTAAGTTGTGCTACTGGGAGAGTCTGCATATAGGATAGGTARGTAGGGGGATGTGTGTGCGTACAAAAAAGTTTTTCATCCTGATCAGCCAGAGGGGAACGAAGAGACCCCTGGTGCTGTTTGTGCCTGTGTGAGTGCTAAGTGTTCCTGCCYGTGTTGCTCTGTAGGGTTTTCCGTGCCTCCATGTACACATGCCATACAGTGTGTGCATGTCTGCCTGCTGGCAATGCAATACACACTCAGCCCTGCTGCCGGGGGCACCTGGGGAAGRGGGCTGGGGCAGCCTCACCTCCACTGGGCTGTCAGATTTGGCAACCCCTAAAAGAAACCATGGAATCACAGAATGGGAAAGGTTGGAAGGGTCCAACTTCCAACTTCTGGTCCAACTTCCTTGCTCAAGCAGGGCCATCCTAGAGCACATTGCACTGGATTGTGTCCAGATGGCTCTTGAATATCTCCAGTGTGGAAGACACCACAACCTCTCTGGGCAGCCTGTCCCAGTGCATGGTCAACTGCACATTAAACTTCTTCCTCATATTCAGGTGAAAATTACTGAGCATCAGTTTCTGCCTCTTGCCTCTTGTCTATTGCTTGGCACCACTGAGAAGAGCCTGGCTCCACCAATCAGACACATGGTCCATGAGATAGGTGTCAAAAGATCCAATTATTCAATGCAAACTGCTGTTTTAATGACTGTATATATTTTTAATTCTAGAAGACACATTTCACTTTCTTCCAAGCCAACTGAGAAAGCATGCAGCATCACTCTATTTGAAAGTAATCTGTGTTTTTATGTTCTTTTTCTACTACTTTTTCTACTTTTTCACTTAAAAGGCCAAATAGGGGATATTTAAAGCATGATGATAGTGCGACAAGTGATGATGACAGTAGAGTCACAGAATCATAGAATGTTAAGGGTTGGAAGGGACCTCAAAGATCATTTAGTCACAACTCCCCCTGACATAGGCAGGGACACTTCCCATGAGACAAGCCTGTTCAAGGCCTTATCCAATCTGGCCCTGCCAGCAATCTGGCATCCACAACCTCCCTGGACAACCTGTTCCAATATCTCACCACCCTCACAGTAAAAGATTTCTTCCTCATATCAAACCTAAATTTCCCCTCTTCCAGTTTGTATCCCTTACTTCTTGTCCTATCACTACATGCCCTTGTGATAAGTCTCTCTCTGACTTCCCCATTTTTCCCCTTCAGGTACTGGAATGTTGTTATGAGGTCTCCATGAAACCTTCTCTTCTCCAGGCAGAACAGCCCCAACTGTCCCAGCCCATCTTCACAGCAGAGGTGCTCCAGCCCTCATGGCCTCTTCTGGACTTGCTCCAACACTTTCATGTCCTTCTTATGCTGGGGTTCCTTCTGACTAAGAAATGCATGATAACACCTCTTTTCAAAATACTTCATGCCTGCATTAGTGGAGCAGAAGGGATGGGATGTTAAACAAAGCATGTCCTGTACTCGGCACTGCTGAAGCCACACCTCGAGTACTGTGCCCAGTTCTGTGCCCTTCCATTCAGGAAGGACATTGAGGTGCAGAAGCAGATCCAGGTAAGGGCAATGGAGCTGGTGAAGGGTCTGGAGCACAAATCCTAAGAGGAGCAGCTGAGGGAGCTGGGGGTGTTTAGCCTGGAGAAAAGGAGACTCAGGGATGACCTTATCTCTCTCTACAACCACCCGAAAGGAGGCTGTAGCCAGGTGGGGGTCAGGCTCTTCTCCCAGGCAACCAGAGACAGGACAAGAGGAAATGGCCTCAAGCTGTGCCAGGGAAGGTTTAGGCTGGACATCGGGAAAAATTTCTTCACAGGTGGGGTGAYTGGACATTGRAATGGAATGCCCAGGGAGGTGGTGGAGTTACCATCYCTCGAGTTGTTTAAGGAAAGGCTGGACGTGGCACTCAAGGCCATGGTCTATTAACATGGTGGTGCTCCGTCATAAGTTGGAGTCGATCTCAGAGGTCTTTTCCAATCTGATCGATTCTGTGTTTCAAGCCTGCCGTCAGCTGGTGCGCAGCTGATGACCGGCACAGCTGCAGCCCTTCCCCTCACGGCGCGRCGGCTGCCGAGCCACTTTCCCCACAGGCTTACGCCCCACGGCCGCCAGGGCTACGGCCCCGAGCTTCTCCGTTCCCTCCCCGGCCCGGCTCCGCCCCGCGGCCCCGCCGCCACATAAGGCCGCCGCCGCCTCCCCGCCCCCGAGCAGCGCAGAGCAGAGGCTGAGGATCGGCGGGCGCCGCCATGGTGTTGAACCCGGTGCTGGGGAAGCTGGTCAGCAAGCGGGTGGTGCTGGCCAGCGCCTCGCCGCGCCGGCAGGAGATCCTCACCAACGTGGTGAGTGCGGCCGCTCGCCTCGCACGGGCCGGGGGCTGCGGGCAGCGGCGGCTGCAAGCGCGGCCCGGGCCTGCCGGGCCCGACGCCTCCCGGCCCGCCCGCCCCACGAGACCAGGGGGAGGGGAGCGGGCGAATAAAGGAGATGCCTCCTTTCTGAAATGCACTAGTGGAGAGCAAAGGAGGCTGTAACCTGTCATTCAGGCCGGTCAGCTCTTGCGGAGGAACGTGTCGGCCTCACCGGGCGGGCTGCGGGAGGCTTTTGAATAGCACTTGGGTATTACCTGTCCAGCTTAGGTTGCTTAGTATTACCATTCTTAATAATTCAACCGATAAATTGAACTTCAGTGGAAGGAATAACTTAAAAATACGGATGTGTGGAGAAGCACAGAGGTTCAGTCATGCACTAAGTTATTAGAAACATAGCGTGCCTGCTGGGTGTAGTAAATGTACAAGTGTAACCTAGAGACAAAAAGCTGGAAGAATAGTTGGAGTTTTTTTTTTTGGTTTTTGTTTTGACAAGACCAATCAGAAATTGTCTGGTTTTGTTTTCTGTTTGTCATGTGTATAAAGGCACGTAAAGTGCGGTAAAGCTTCTGTAAGAATGTGCACTGTTGCAGTAAAGTGCTATGGGTGGATTCAGTAAAAAAAAATCCAGTAGTATAATCCTCTGTTTATGAAGTATGTAAGTTTATACTGTTAGTTTTTATATGACAAGAATAACGACGTGATGATTAGGTTCTAATAATAATGTGATTAGGTTCTAATAAATAAGGGTGAAATCAAATACACCAGTTTTGAATTTCTGTCTGTCTGATTGTTTTGTTTTAGATTGCTTGCAAAGGATTTGTATACACTAAACACTTACAGGAGCACTGGGGTTTTTTTTCCTGTGTGTGTTTGGGGGGGGGAGGTGTGTTCAAGTGGAAAAAGCAGATGTCAAATTTGCTACTTGCTTAATATGCCTTCGGAGCAATGTTTAATAATGAGGTCAGATTGACTGCATCACTTTCCTGTGTTACAGGGCCTGCGTTTTGAGGTGGTTCCATCCTGGTTTAAGGAGACACTTGAAAAGTCATCTTTTACAGCCCCTTATGAGTATGCTGTGGAAACAGCAAAACAGAAAGCTCTTGAAGTAGCAAACAGAATGCATGTAGTAAGTTACTATTACAGCAATGAGCTTTTTGGCTTTAGGTGGTGTATTTTACTGTGACTTAATTTGCTTGTGCTGCTTAAGTGATCTCTGAGTCCTTTTTCTCCACTGAAGGCTAATGGATGTTTTCCTGTCATTTGTGAAAGACAATGTCTTGAAATTGCCTAATCAAAAGTCTCATGCCTGCAATTCAGGCTTTCCACAAACTGAAGTGGCCTGCATCTTTTGTCAGCATCATACCTGTCTCATGTGGGATATATATTCCATAGTTCCTTTGAACAGTCAGGTATATGGCTGACCTCATTCCAGGTATTTGTTGATTGTAGAGACAGACTCCATGGAAAAACACTGATGTGGTTGCAGTGCTTTGCTGTATCTTTCAGAACTCAGAAATTGTGAGTATAGATGTACTGGAGGAAAGCAGAAAAAGAATTACTGTTGCTTTGCCCAGAATGTTTTAAACCAGAATTTGTCTTTTTAATTTTAAGAAAGGATAAGTTGACATGATTTTATCCAAACCAGTGATGCAACTTACCCTATCAGTGGTATTTGACTTATGCCCTTGGCTGTGATTGCTGTTTGAGCACATAAGGCTCTGCTACCAGAACCTATTTAAAAGTCTAGCTGATTAAATCTGATAAAATGGACCGTAATAATTTCTTAATAACAGAGCTCTGAAAGAGAGGAGTATGTTTGTTGATCCTATACTAGTGCTAGAAAAAGAATGTTGAACACTTTAAATGAACAGTGTTGCCAGATGTCACCATTCTTCAAAGCAAATATTGCATGATCCCCAATGTAAATCGTTACCCAGGATTCTGTCAACTACTTTCCAGACAATGGTACAACATAGGAGAGTGGATTTTAAACCCAACCTCACTAAATGACTTACTTTGGGCTTTCATTGCAAAACACTGAACTGGTGATAATGCTAGTTCAGTGGATTTCAAAATGCTTCTTCATACAGGAATTAGAAAAATTAATTCCAGGCATCATTAAACAATTTAAAGCACATCAACAGTCTTTCTCTAGATGACTTGCCTCGCTATAAATGTTGCATTATAGTGGTCACACTTGCAGACAGGTTTCATGTCATGCTGTGTTAAGCAAGAACTATGTACTTTATAATATGCAAATAAATAAAAACTTAGCTATAAGGACAGGTACAGTTTAAAGTCAAGAAAAGTCTACAAGGAATTTTACATGCCACTTCCTCTCATACAGAAAACAGACTGTGTATGTTCCCTTTTGAGAGAAAAAAGTGAAGTGTAGCTAAGAAAAATGGGGTTTATTTTTCAGTAAAATTTTGCTTGGAAGAATGATCCCAGAGGGCTGTATTCTCTGGCTTCCAAACACTAGGAAGTGTTTCTTTCCTTTAAAAGAATTGTTTTGCCACCTTGAAGACCAGATGGACTTTTGAGAATGCACTTTATTTCCTGGATGCATTTATTCATCAGTAATATATTTGGGCAGATTTGTGGCTTCAGAATGGTCTGCTCAAGCCTCACTTTTATGGTCATAAAAATGATTACTATTTTGGAAACAGTGCAAAAGGAGAAACAGTGTCTTGTTTTCAGGTCAGTGTAGAGCCCTACTTCTAAACTGGTAAACCGCTATTTTCTTACCTTAAAAGGTTTTGTTCTCTTTGCATCTTCTCATAAATGCCTTTTTCGTTATGCCTTTGCAGAAACACCTGAGAACACCTGATGTTGTCATAGGAGCAGACACTATTGTGGTAAGAAGTCTTCAGTGATTTAGCACTACTTTAATTTATGATGAACGTAGAAAATACTTGTATCTTTAGGTTTAAAGTTTGAAAGCTGCCTTCATTCAAGTTATATCTGCATTATGAAACATCTTTTGGGGTTTGTGGCTGTGGCTTTTAGGGTTTTTTTTCCCAACAAGGTAATTTTTGAAATCTTGAGAGCTAGAAGCCTTGCTACTGGTTTTGGGGATACTAATACTGCCATAAATATTGCCTTGGATCATCTAATATGTAATGGAAATTCTCAGGTGATTTGTCTGTCAAGAAGTCCAGACCATGTGAACTGTTCAGTGTTGTGCCTTGTAGAAGGTCACTTTATATCTTGACATCTTCACAGAGACAGCAAACTGTTAAGGACAGAAAAAGTTGAATTATTCTTTTGTTTGAGAGCTGCAGTCACTGGAGGGTAGAGTGTGGTACTCCTGTACTTGACACTAAATTACCTGTTCTACCAAAGTGTCTGTGGTTCTTGCTCTACTCAATAAACTCAAGTTTGAAGCCCTGGCTGAAAACATGGTTTAAGCATAATTTCGACTTCAATTTCTGAAAAGTAAGAAAAAGTGGCACACTCACTCTGTCTTTGTTTTAGTCTGTGGATGAGCAGATCCTGGAGAAACCAGTTGATAAGCAAGATGCCTACAGGATGCTATCAAGGTCTGTAGTTTTAAGTAAGATATGAAATCTGAAGATTCAATTTCTCCATCACATAGATTCTCGAAAGGGTTCCACAGAAGGGATACATGCAATGTTTTTTGGGTTTTGTTTTGTTTGTTGTAAGTTTAGTAGGTCAGTCTCTTAATTGGGGATATGAAATGCACTTAATATTTAGCTTTTTAGAACTCCAGGAAAAAATGCAGACAAGATGATACATCTTTGCATCTATCCAAAGTGTCAAATGAAAATTTTCACACAATGTTTAATCTTACAATTCAGTGTGGAAACTTGTGGGGAACAGAGCATGTGAGATGCTTCTGATCACATCCAAAAATATCTTGGCTAATCTTTGAGACTATTCCTTAAATAGTCTCTTCAAAGATTCCCATTGCCTTGCTATTATACATCTACTGCTTACACAGCAGATAATAAAGTCCTCAGAATTAATTGGCCACAGCGTGGCACTCTGGAGCTGCTACAAGAGCAAGCAAGGGATAAGGGAATTTAGGCTCTTCCTCTACACTCTAGCTTGCCATGGGATCTCTGGGGGCCAGTCAGAAATGAGAACATATGCTCTAGTTCCCTATTACATGTTTAGTCTGATTTGCATCACCTAGCATTTATTGCCAGCTTTCAGTGAAGATGGCCATAACAGTACTGTTTATGCCAATTGGCCTTTTCTAATGCATTTGGAATAGTCATTTTCCTGATGTACAGTGAATGAGCTGATACCATGGACTACTTTTATACAAATGGTGTTTTGGAGACTTAAAATTACTGCAGCTTTTGACAGTGTTTTTTTAATGTGGTTATTTTTTCGTTTGTTTTGCCAAAGTCTTTTCACTGATACTGAAATAAAATTTATTTGTTTGGGGCACATGTCAGATTCATTGAATGATATATTAATGTAATGGTCTGCTTCTCAGGCTGTAGCAATATAATCATGTAGAACATTTAATAAGACTGTCGCTTAATGGACATTTTTTTTCCCTGACAGGTTGAATGGGAAAGAGCACAGTGTTTTCACAGGAGTGGCTATTATACACTGCTGCAGTAAAGGTACATGTCATTTTATTACAACTTAATATTTGTATTAAAAATTACTCTCATGATAGCTTGTACAAGTAAAGAAACAGGATGGAGATGTTTTATATACAGTCTGAATTGGTTTTCTGCTCAAGAATTACCTTATCAAAATATTAGTTAAAGACTCCCCACTAAAGCAAACCTTCTTCCTATATTCAGTTTTCACACAGGAAGGAAAGTGACAAAATACAATGGAGTTTAGAAATACTGTCTCTGAAAGCTATGAGATTAATTGAAAGGCCAGTGGAAGTTGTGGAATATTCTAAATTAAATTCAAGTAAGGTACTACAGACGGTGAGACTGAGCTGAATGTGATCCATATCAACTTTATTCTGTGTTGTGTTTACACCAGGTGAGGCTTAATGCCTCAGACTGTTAAGAAGCTGTAGGGAGCAATACACCAATGTTCTTTATCAGATAATTTATAGAGAAAGTGAGTGGTTTTTATGGAAATCATACCATTGATACAAGTTGAGGAGTGTTTCAGGGGCATCATCTGATAATTGTGTCAATAGTCTTTATAGTAGAGCTTTTGCAGGGATCATTTCAGTGACATTTCACTCAACATAGTCTTTCTGTAGACAAATAAACACTTTTTACTCTTTTCTGGAATGGTTGCTCTTAACTCTTGTAAAATAGAATTAAAGTTAGTGATGCARTACTGCTAATAAGTAGAGTGAGAGCTGCTGCAAAAGAAATAAAACACGTTACTAAGGGGTTCCTGTGAGCAACTCAGCAATGTAAATAAYGCCTTTAACTGCTTACTCTAGGAAGAAAGTGCACCCAGCTATAGTAGTGATGCTATAACAGAACATCTCATTTGAAGTTTACAAATTTGAACTGCATCACAGTCAGAGTAATAAAAATACCTTTAGTCTGCATATTCCCCAAGACATGCAATCAATAGAACAAGTTTTGTAGAATACACTTTTAGTTGCAGTTTGTTACATGTTTTTTAAACTTGTTAAAGACAAAATCTTCATTTTGAGCGGATTAGAGCTTTTTATMAGTACTGAAAGACATGGTAATCTGTCTTCATATGCACTGATTTTCTCGTTTCATCTGGGTCATTAAGTGTTTGGGTGTTTTGTTTTCACACTACCACCATTAGAAGTTGGTTAGCATTCTTCCCTTGGTCTGTACTGTAGATATTTCTTGCTCCTCCTCAAGCATTTCCACTGCTACCAGAACTGTGTTAACAGGAGATGCTGACCTTGGTGTTTATAGAAAAGAGTAGAGAGAGCTGCWAATCTATAATGTGCACACTCATTTGTGCAAGGCTGTTACCTTTTGAACATGTTTTGGAAAAGCCTCTGTCTGCAGTGACAGCAGGGTCACAGTGCACAGTGACACAGGGTCACGTGCAGCAGGGTCCATACCCAGGTGTGCAGTACTTTATAGCACCTTCCCTCAGCCACTTCCAGCTACAGAAGTCTGAAATAACCTTGTCATTTCTTGAGAGATGTTAGGAAGATGACAGTGATGGTTCCTGATGGGACTGCTGGATACCCAAGTCTGAAGTGCAGGTGCAGCTGCACATTCCCACTTTTTTGACAGCTACATGTTGAACTCTGATATGTTGTTAAGAGTTCTTTGACAACAATCATAAAGTTGGAAGGGTGACTATAGCCTTCTTTATACTCACTGCTGGATGTGTGTGCYAGCATCCATAAATAGCTTTGTGTAATCATTGTTAATTTAAGAATATCTTCCACACAGGAAGAGCAGTGTGTTAGCCCTGAGACAGGATGGCAGAGGTTGAAAATGCAAACTTTCACTGGTTTGGGAAAGTTGAGTCTGCTGTCCCTAAAGAACATTATTAGTCATTTCATACATCYGTGTAATATATTTAATTTTTCTCAAGCAAAATTGTCAAGTGATTAAGAAATAAAACTTAGAAGTTATGCTCTCTAAACTACAATTCCTGTTTCTAATGAGGCCTCTTCCTTCCTGCAGACAATCAGCTAGAGATGGACATCACCGATTTCTATGAAGAGACTAAAGTAAAATTTTCTGAGCTGTCTGAAGAGCTCTTATGGGAGTACATTCATAGTGGGGAGCCAATGTAAGTAAGACCCTGATGCCACCACACAACACTTGAGAATAGGCCTTAAGGGTAAATTATTAAGCCATCAGTGTAAAATGTTGTCCTGTGTTCTGTGAAATTTTGCTCTGTGTGTATGATAAATGATAGCATGGGTGATCCAAGGTCACTATTCTTTCATTCTTGTGTGAAGCTGTCATTTCTCCAGTGAAAGTGAGCTACCTTTTTAGAACCCTAATGACTCTGTAAAATGAAGACTTGAAGTACTCTGGATTAGAGCAAGCACTTGTGCAATATACAATTATTTCTCTCTTAGCAGAGGCATTCAGAGATCTTTGATGTCTGAGACAATGCCTAATTCTCATTATAAACAGGTGAGAAGAGTGAGTGTGGGATAATCAGGGCATCGTGGAACTGTATTGGAAGAGGGTAGAACTTGGTGTATTTAGTCTATCAAAATCTCTGCTCTGATGCAAGGAACACCAGATTAATTTTCACTTATCCTTGTGATAAGTGAAAACACAATTTGTGTGTTCCTATGCCAAATTTGTCCTTTAGCTCATGTGTTCCTGCTACGCTGGTAATACCATTACTGACCTGTATAGGCAACACTTACAAAGACAATATACCAGACAACAGTGATTGCATGGAAGAAATAGGATGAGAACAGAATGCCTAATTACTACTCCTAAGATGAAGTTCACTAAATTGCTAAAAAAAAAAAAAGGTACTTATTTGGAGACAACAAGGGAAAGGACTTTGTCCTTCCGTTGTGTTAGCTGAAGCCTTGTGAAGGCATATTTAGCACTATGGACTGCATATCAGGTGATCTGAAATGAACTTTTGTCTCTGTAGCTTCAGTTCTGGCCACGTAAGAATATAAATTGTGGTGGTTTTTAAACTCATTTGTGCTATAAAACGATAAAGTCATGTTTTACTGGGGAAAGAGAAACTAGTGTAGACTTTGGATATACTTCAATGCTTATCTGTAAGTGAGGCATACTTTGTGAACGTGTAAGGTTCACAGCTTATTGAATAGACTGATGTTAAATTGGATTATATGGAGAGAAAGTTTTGGCAAGACTACAGCTTGTAATAAATTCCTAAGTAGGTTTTTGGAAGGTGATGTTTACTATGCTAATTAGTATGATGYTTAGATTTAGTGGGTCATAAAGTTTCAGTTTGAAGGAGAAATTACCATGGATTTTCAGGAAGAATGTCAGATTGAAAATTATTTTGGAATATTCTGAGTACTTCCTCTGGGAGCAAATGTGCTTTAGCAGTGCTTTGCTGCAGCAAAATGGCTCATGAGCAGTGCTGCGTTGTTCTGTTCATTCTGCTAAACAGGGTGTGTGACATCGAGGGTTTCTCAGAGACCAAAGGTTCAGAGAATGTATTTCATTACTCTCTAAGGCAGAAGCCAATTGATATTTGTGTATATAATCCTGAGGATAGGAAGCATTTGTTCTGACTTTGCAAAGAAACTACTAAACACAGTGTCCCATAAATTCTGCAAAACAGTAAGAAGTATCTCACTTCTTACTGTTTTTTGGTTGGTTATTTTTGTTCCCTCCTCCATGGCCACCCATTCAGGTTACACACTTACATGCATACAGGTTTTTCTAAACACTGTATTGCAGTCAAGTGACCATTTCTTACATTTAAAAAAAAACTAAATGGCAAAATAATTTTTTGAAATAATACAAGACTTAATGATCACATGAAAAAATAAAAGTTACTAATGCTGTTGAGGATTAGATTGAGTTCTTTTTCTAGCAAGAAGAAAATTGGCATATAGTATTTAAGTCAATCACTGGTGACAGAGACTAATACTAGAAATACACAGCTGACCTAAAGTATGGGTAAGGAAGGAGGGGAAATTGCTGTCTCAAGGTAGTCTGTGATGAGGCCATAAAAACTCTCACATTTTGGCTGCAGAAAGATGTTTTGCTTTTTGTTTTGTTCCTCTTTCTAACCAAAGATTTTCTGCTTGCAGGCACTGTCTCTTTCTTCTTTTCTGTCCATCTGTAGAAAGAAGGCTGTACCACAGTAATCCTAACTCTTTTGGGCTTGTATCATGTTTCTGCCAGCCTCTTTGACCCAGCTTTTTATTTTGTAATCTTTCCCTTATGAACAACTTTCTCTGTCTGCTTACAACTTCTAGCCTGAAAATCCTATGTGGTTTTAGTAGCACTCCTCTGATGTGAGTGAAACCAAAGGACTCTACTGCAGTCTGGGAAGGAGGTGATGACASAGCCTGGAGCTCTACAGTTTCAGACTTTACTGGGAAGTAATAAAATGTAGAATCTAAATATTCTTTTCAGGATCCAATCCCAGAACATAAAGTGTTGTAGAAAAATAAACATGTGGCCAGTTGTGTTAATGTTCTTGCTGGGAGTATGATACTGCTGCTTTTGATGGTCATAATGTTTTTTGCCTCCCTGTAAGTATATACCAAAATGACTGCAACTTCATTTAAAAATGAGAAGACATTTTAGTCATTATAATAATCCTAATTTAGTTGATGTAAGTCATAAGAATGTTATAAAAGAAGAAATAATTTAAACAATGACAAAGTTATAAGGTAGTGCTTACAATGCAAGATTAAAGGAAAATCTCTATTCCCCAATTTATAGCAATTCAGAAAATCCTACTTGTTGGGACACTGATTCCTCTGTTTGTTTTAGGATGCTATTAGAAAGGGAATCCAGAGATAAGTACTAAAAATAAAGAGCTGTTCCTGATCAAATCTAAGGTTAAAAAATTAGCAATATTTTTTTGTGTAGTAACCTTCTTTCTCAAGCAGTTTGCATAATTCCATGCTACCTTAAGTTAATAGATCCGAGACTGACTGACCTTTGGTTTCTAAGGTTGCTGACGTAGGCTTTCAGATTCTGTTGTTATGTAGAAAACATAATTTTAACTGCCTTGTTCCTTGTATGACAACAGTAAAATTGTTGGGTTCACTGCAGCTTATCTGACTTGTATGTATTTCCATTCCACTCTGTGGAATTTACATAATTACACCTAAAGACAAATCAGATTTCCAAGGTTAATTTCTGTGCATGTACATTATTGTGCCAAATTACCAGTATTACCATGACATCTAAGAGCACAATGTTGTGAACCACAACTCTACTTCTACCTCGGACAGTTGCACAAGAGATGGATAGGGCTAAATGGAGTAGTGGATCTTGTTTGAATAGGCTGCTCTTTCCCAAGAAAGTGCTGCCTTTCCAGTCCTCATTTCAGGTATTCCTGTGACTGAGATCTGCAAGACACATTCTAGAATCATTTGAATTCTAAGGGGTCATCTTTGTTGAGCTCCTTTGGGACCTAACATTCCTAAAGGCTTTTCAGCCTCTTGTGGAATTGGGTGAGGGTCAGTATGCATCTGGTGACCCAGTGGCAGCATTGGTCTTGGTGACACTTACTGTTACCTTTTTGGTAGCCACGACTTGGCAAATGCTGGGTACCCTATGACAACACACTGACTGCAGTCACTTGCTGCTTAGGTGACTGTGGCACTTGGCACTGACTGCAGACCTTTGGCTAGTCACCCTTAGTGGAAATACTGATCCTTATATTTATCTTGTGATTTACAAATTGAAGTGTTGAGCCTAGCTAGTAGATTTAATCTGCCTCTAAGTACACTAGTTTTTATTCCAGCCTCTACAGTACTGGTGGATTATTAGTGTTCTGTGATACCTCCACCCTTAACCTTAATTAGATCGGTGGTGTTTTTGCTTTCTCTTCCCCAGGGACAAGGCTGGTGGATACGGTATCCAAGCCCTTGGTGGAATGTTAGTTGAGTATGTCCATGGAGACTTCTTGAATGTGGTGGGATTTCCTCTGAATCACTTCTGCAAAAAGCTAGCTGAATTGTACTATCCGCCCTCTAAACATAATGTACAACATAAAAAGTACGACTCTATCCCTTCTGTGGACACTTTTGAGAACCTAAGTGATGGAGAATGTGAATCTTCAAATTTCACAAAGCACGAAGGTGCTAGTAATTTGGACAGCAGTGGGATGCATTCCTCAGGAGCTGTTTACGCTTCTGAAAACAGTTCTGTTGTCAGAACTGGTTTTACAGTGCCTTTGGAAAATCAGAATGGAGTGTCGCAGAGTGCAGCAAAACTTCCATCCAAAATTCTAGAGCTGATGGATGGTTTTAGAGCTTCAAAGGTAAGGGAAAAAAATAAAACTACTTGTTAGATTGTTGCCTGGTATGTTTGTTTCACTGGACTTCACTGTGTACCAGTTATGTGAAATACTTGAGCTGGGGAAAGAATGTATTAATAATTAGTAAAAAAGGACCACTGAAGTTCTGGAGAATCTAAGATAGCTGAAGCTTCTGGTGCAGTGCAAATATTGTTTGGTTTGGTTTTTTGTATTTGTTTTTATGTGTTCTATGAAATGTCAGTTACCTATTTGATATTTTTTTCTCTTGAGTTGAGAGGGAAAAGAAGTTGGAGATTTTTTTACTGATCAGAAGAGTTGCAACCAAGCTGGAATTTACTCTGCAGAGAAAGCATTTAATGTGGTTAACTCACCTGACTTAAAACTGTGACAAAAATTGTATATATTATATTTCCTTTCTTACTTTCAATGTTTTGCATTAGAATTCTGTGGAAGATATTAATTTTTTATTGCCTCTTAAGAATATTATTTTTTAATATGCTGTTTCATGTTCCACGTGTGTTTAACTTAYAATATCCATGCTGTATCTGATGGAGGCATACTTGTAACAGCTCACAAACAAGGTCACATACTCTGTGTATCAGCCAAGCATGATGAGACATGCATAGCTGGACATTTTAAGTACTCCCAGATTTTCTACTCATAGTTCCAGTGTAGCAAAGACAATAGTGAAGAAGAGCAATGATCATTCTAATAGATCACTATTAGAATGATCACATCTCCATGAAGTTATTTGTGTTTTAGGAAGAAGTGAAAAAAAGTGCCAGAGTGGCAGTGAAATGCAAACTTGGAACTAAAGATATGGCAGCTTTGAGGTGAATGGAGGGAGGCACACCAGACAGTGAACAATAGTTTTGCTGAAACAGTGGAGAGTTGTGCTCAGCTCTGAAGGAAGACTGTAGTGTGATCACGTGTTGTTGATCTGTGGGCGTGCTGCTMGGAGGCATGTGCTGCTTGCAGGCATGCAAAGCTATCCTGAGAGGTTTGGAATAAGGTGGCTTTGAGGTTGCTGCATTTGTGAACTGCTTGTGTATCCATAGGGAGCAATGTATTTGAATGGGTGAGATGATGCTTAGCATTTYTTCAATTCAAATAAAAATAAATATGGAAAATCATCAGCATGTGGTTGTACATTACTTATACTGTTTACAGTGATGTGATGCTGAATTCCTTTTTGTGCAGTGAAAGACAGTGGAGGCTGGAAATAAAAGGAAGAGCTTTGCTTTCCCACCACTCCAGTGTAAAGTCATAATATAAAGTACTGAATGGCGTGTCGAACTAGTGGGATTTGTTTTTGCCTTCATCATGGGTCTTTGTAAAATTACCAGTAGCATTGTATTGTGATGTGACAAAACTGATCATCTTTCCATTTGTGGAATAGGCTTGAGGAAACAAAAGCATTTATTTCCACAAAAACTCTCAAGTTTTTTTCATTTTGATTCTTGAATGTTGCTTCAAGAACTTTATAAAGTAGAGATACTTTATAAAGTAGATGTTGCTGCCTATTTTACTCTGAACAGCTCTATTGCAGAACAGGAGGGGTGATCAGGATTAAATACTTCCAAGTTTAAAAACTTTCAAGTTTACTATGTTCCAAATTTACATAGTCTAATCTGTACTCAGATCTTTGACATTTTCTCTTCTTTATTTTTTTTTAACTGAGAATTACTGAATGGTAGGTCAGCCAAGCTTTCTGCCCTATCTTCTCACCTTCTTTTTCCTGTTCTAATAGTTTCCAGCTGGTATCAGTCTAAAGACTGGGCAGGTCTTGGAAGCCATCTGGTTGTAAACTAGATGTAATTGGCTCAGTATTGTGAAAGACTGAATTATAATAAATCCCAGCTAAATGCTCTTATTAGAGTAACAAAGGAAACTGTAAAAAGAGGTGAAGATGATAGAATATATAGATACACAATAGCAGACCTACATCTCCAAGTTGATTTCTTTTTTTTCCCTTTGATTTTTATTAAGCAGAATGTCAAGGCCCTTCTTTCCTTGATTACCTTTAGTTTTAAATTTCATTATAGTTGCTTGCAGTTGTAAAGAAKTGGATTCTGTGATTGCTGCATTTGCCTCCATTGTTGTGTTCTCCATAAGTTCCTTGGGTTTGGGTGTTTTACCTACTTCAGAATACAGAAACTGTAGAATTGCAAATTAATTTTAAATGGAGAGGTATATATTACCACATCTCATTAACTTTACTCTCTGGTTTAGTTAGCATGTCTTTTAAAAAGTTCAGCTAAAGTTTTCAACTTAAGACCACCATTGCCCATGAGCTTTTCTTCACCGTGAGGCACTAGCTGTTCTCTCATCCCCACTCCATATGTACATGTCCTGTTAAGGTGTGCCAGGAGTAAAGTTGTCCTGAGAAGTTTTATTCTTTTTGTTCTTAATATTTTTTTGGGGTTTTCCTTAATTTTAATAAAATAAAGACCTGTATTTTAACAACTGAAGCTGTTACACTATCTTAGTGGAGAGTTTTGAGTTCCTTATGCACTGGGTATATCAAATTTAATTTGATCTTTTGGTCTTGGTTCATATGCTTAAGAATGTTCCATAAGGTCGAACAGCCATATAGATGGGGAAGTGCTAAATAGCTGAATAAAGAAATGGGTCTTCATACAAAATTTGTAGGCTGCATTCCAGAATACTGTGAGTTCCCTTCTCTCCTAAACACTGTTACTAAAAGTTCTGTTACTTGGCCAAGATACTGAAACCCTCTGAGAAGGACGGGAACAATTTTTAAGAGGTTTATTAAACTGTGTTGCAGTAKTTTAACTGTAGTTGTGTAGAATAATTCTAGGCAAATGGTATAGTTCTTTTGTTTTTTGATTGCAGTCTTTTAAATGCAGCATGATAACAATTTCTTACCTACACATAGGCTCTGTTTGTAGCCTCTAAGCTGAAGATATTTGATCATCTGAAAGATAAAGGTCCAATGAAGGCTGTGGATATTGCAAATGATGTTGGAACCTCTGTATGTGGAACTGAAAGACTCCTTGATGCATGTGCTTCTCTTGGATTACTGGAGAAAACACCACAAGGTGATTAATTTATCCTCCCTGTAACTGTGTATGGTACTGAAAGACAGGCAGGACTGGAAGAGATGCTTTTAAGGTCACAGGTTCTGACTTGATATTGTGGGTAAATTGGATTTGGGGGAGAGGGAATGGATTGTTTTTCCTTTGCTTTCATTATTAGTAGCTGGAATTGTTTCATATGGGGGCAGGCTTTATGTAATGAACACATTCAGGTCTCCTTTATGGAAACTTCAGATTGTTTTTGCTCTCTGGACATAATACTGACCAAATTTCTAAGAAAAGGTTGCACAGACAGCCCCAGCAAGCAGTGTAATAGCTCAGATGTGTCATCTGCACTTGAATCGCAACAACCCCATGCAGCACTACAGGCTGGTGGAAAAGTGGCTGGAAAGCTGCCCAGTGGAAAAGGACCTGGGGGTGTTGGTTGACAGCAACTGAACATGAGCCAGTGTGTGCCCAGGTAGCCAAGAAGGCCAATGGCATCCTGGCCTATATCAGCAGTAGCGTGGCCAGCAGGACCAGGGCAGGGACTGTGCCCCTGTATTCAGCACTGGTGAGGCCTCACCTTGAATCCTGTGTTCAGTTTTGAGCCYCTCTTGACAACAAAGACACTGAGGTGCTGCAGCATGTCCAGAGAAGGGTGATGGAGCTGATGAAGGGCCTGGARCTCGGGTAAGGGAGCTGGGGGTGTTAAACCTGAAGAAAAGGAGAGTCAGAGGAGACCTTATTGTTCTCTACAACTACAAGTAAGGGCATTGTAGCCAGGTGGGAGACGGTTTATTTTTACAAGTAACAAACAGCAGGATAAGAGGAAACAACCTCAAGCTATGCCAGGGGAGATTTAGATTGAATATTAGGAAAAATTGCTTCCCTGAAAGGGTTGTCAAGCATTGGAACAAGCTGCCCAGGGAAGTGGCTGAGTCACTATCCCTGAAGGTATTTAAAAGGTGTGGTACTTGGGAACCTGGTTAACTGGTGGACTTAACAGTGCTGGGTTAAAGGTTGTACTTGATAATCTTAGAGGCTTTTCAATTGAAGTGATTCTATGTTTGTAGCTAAAATAATTGTCAAATGCCATTCCCTGCTGCAGCACTGCAGTCAGTCTTCAACAGATGATCAAGCTTTTAATAAAGAGTTCRGCAATGTGTCCCTCTTCGTGGACAGCTTAAATTTAGTAACTGGAACAGTCCTTGAAGGTGTATGTAAGTGAGGGAGTCAGTATTAGGATTAAGTTTTTCAGTCCACACTGTGTATTTCTAAGTTTCCATGTGCATGTTTTACATAGTAAGACTTGAAATGGTGAAGTGCCAAGAAAAGGAACTAAAGGAGTCTTTTTAACTCTGTTAGAGGACAAGACAATTGAAAAAGCCCTAAAGGCAAAACACAGTGGAGAAAGCTTGAATTCAGGGAAGAAGCCATAATCCAAACAAAAATACAGTCAAGAATTAGGAACTTCTAATACTGTCCCTTGAATATTAGGTATCTGAGATACTCTGGTTTAAAATAAAAATAATAAATCAATGTGTATCTAGATTTTCCAGCATCTAAACTCTTTTTATAAACTAAGTACTTACTCCTTTAAGAATGAGAAGACTTTCAGAATTAATCACTTTTTCTGCAAAATTTGTATGACTAGATCATAAGATCAGGATTTCCTAGCTGTTAATGCAGGAAAATATGCCTTCAGATTTTAAACAACAGTTGTAAAGAACTGAAACAAAGCTGGTTACAATTGTTCTCTTTCCATAAGGTTACAGTAATACAGACTCAGCAAATACCTACCTGACCTCAGATGGTAAATACTCACTTCATGGCTACATTATCCATTCTAATGATCACCTTTGGCCTCTCTTCACAAACTTGGAATCTGCTGTCAAAGAAGGGAGCAGGCAGAATCATCGAGCCTTTGGAAAGAAAGCAGATGATCTATTTAAGGTAATACAAACTCTTACTAGTATCTGAACCAGCTGTGAGGAGCCCAGAACAGACCTAGAGGCAAATGGGGACAGAGCTGTCTGAAGAAAGTTTGTCAGTCTCAGAARTTGTAGAAATACAATGCAACTCACCAGTCCCAGGCTTCTATTCCTTTCAACGTTAGGCTATGTAGTGGAGTAGACGTAGTGGAACAACCACAGAATATATTGGGAAATTCAAGTGCTGACASAAATTCTCCAGATGAAGTGTTCCCATCCCAGTGACACACTCTCAGAACAACCTCTGGGCCTGTTTAGTTTACATTTGTGTCCTTTTTATAATACCAGTTAGTACCTTATCACACATGCACTCCTTCCATATTGGATGCCAGTCTGTTGATACTGATGAGCACCAAGTTTAGGCTGTGCTGTATAGTCAAAGCTGGTTTGTGTTGATGCAGGGGAGAAGGGATCTAGCCTCCTTTATGAAGTTTTGTAGTTTTGTATAACAGATACCAAGCTGATATCTATTGCTGATAAAATTGTAATCCTTCTGCCATCTGTTTCAATCTGTGGCATTCCTTTCCCAATGCTAGCCCAGGTGGATGTGATCAGACTGGAGAATCACTTAGAGATATAACTAGCCTGACTTGTTGATTACCCATCTGGTGAAGCAGGTTGAGAGGAATAAATATTTGTACCTGTGTAAGCAGAGAGCTGCTAGTGTAAGCAGAGAGCTGCTAGTGTGAGCAGGACTTCATCACTGACAGCACTGCTGGCTTAAATTGTACTTCAGGCTACATCCTGAGGTCCTTAATTTGTATTTAACTTCAAGATGGTGATGAAGGCAGTCTCCTGAAGGAGATGTCTACATTTGTCATGTATAGTCAATGGAACAAAATAAGGACTTCTGGAGACTTAAAAGTTCTGCTAGCCTCATGTTAGTACTTAAATAACTGGAGGACAGAAAGTCCTTTGGAAATCATTCAAAGGGTCTTTAAAGGGAGTTAAGATACTTTGCTTTAGGATAGCTGTTGCAGTAGGTGCCTAAATTTGTATACAAATTGAGTGGTTTAATGTACATGAACTGGATCTCATCCTTTGTTAAACATCTGGGTTATCAACTTTGCTTGGGTGATGCTTATGTCCAGTTTGGACCTGGGCTCCATATGTGTACAGGATGGTATGTCTGAGCAGAAAATATGGGCTGTCTATGGTACTATGTACATCACAGCCTGGAGATACTTCCACTTCATGATGGAGTCAACGCCACCTGTAACTGGTGAAATCTGTATAAAAGTGAAACATAAATGGATTTGTGTGTTATGTATCCTTGAAAAGGTAAAAGCCTGAGGTTCTGGTACTGAATGCTTGCTTCTTCCCTAATCAGAAAAAACAGTATGATCTTTAATTTTTGATTTATGGTATGGTCCAATTATCTAGTTATTCTCCCATCATGGGAGAATAAATGTTTAAATGAAATGAAAGCAATTTGTGAGGATGTCCAGAAGGAACACTCAAGTTTTTCTTTGTCTCCTAAATCTATCCTTTCAAGATGTCTGTGTGATAAGAATTCTTGAGGGGATGCAAAAATCTGCTTATCACTACAGCAAAGGATTTGGATGAGCAAATAGTCAGTGGCACTTGTAATGGACCTTTTCATTTTGGGAATTCTGATGTTCACCACATTCACCTACTGCCTTGGTTGTACATAGTTTTAGTTAGTTAATGAAAGTAAATGTTAATTACTCTGCTTTTCCCCCTTTTTAGGACTATTATCACAGCCAGGAGGTAAAGCAATGTTTTATGGCTGCCATGCACAGCATTGCTCACCTGACAGCAAGAGATGTGGCTACAGCGTTTGATCTTTCACAGTTTAAATCTGCTTGTGATTTAGGAGGTATGGCTTGTAACTGACCTTGTATGCAAATTAAAGGGAAAAGCTTGATTTCAGTTCCACATTTTATTATTTAAAAGACATGTATATTTTTTACTAGAACTGCAGTAATATTATCTACTGGTATTTTTTCTGATATTGCAATGTCAGAATAAAAGAACAATGCAACTAATTGAAAGCAGAGTTATCTAAATAGTATATGAATGGTTTAAAGTAAGTGAATGTTTGTCTCAATCAGTTACACAATTCAAGGCAGAAAAGATGTGGCTCAGCATTGGGCTGGGAGTGCCATTTTCAGCAGTGTTGTTGCTCTCCTTAGGCATATCCAGGATTTTCAAAAGTAATAAAAGTAGTGAAGCACCACTACTGGAGTGTCAAACTTGAAACACTAGTTTCACTAGTGTTCTAGGCACTGCTAGAACAAAAGCTTGGATTCTTTTCTAGTGTGTTTGTTTTGTGTATTGTTGTAGTTATTAATATCTAAGATGTCCTTAAAAACCCTGAGGTACTGATATCAAAGGTCACATTAGCAGTTCTGTGTCAGCAAGGAATCATACCTGCATTCCACAAGCTTTAAAACCTTGCTCAATCAATCAGGAAGTCCTGTTGCCCATGTTAGTTGTGGAGCTGACTGTCTACCTCTAGTTCTGATTGGATGTCTTTATTTTAATGTTATATACAGCCTTGTCCCAAAAATGTCTGCAAATTCTGGGAGAAAATACTTGATTTGACTTCTTTAAATTTTTAACAGGTTGCACTGGAGCTCTGGCTCATGAATTAGTACAAGTATACCCAAATCTCAAGGTCACAGTATTTGACCTTCCAGAAGTCATTGCAAACACTTCTTACTTTCAGCCTTCAGGACAACACACTGCTCCAGTGACATTTGTATCAGGTAAATGTAGCACATGATCTTTTTACTGATTTCTGTTATCCTTGAGCACAGAACAGGCTCTTTTGCTGCTGTTCCAACCCCAAATATATCTTAGTACAAGGCAATGTAGGTTCACCCATGCTAAATGGGGACATTGTATTTTTCTAGTCGGTGGGGATAAAAAATGGTTGGAGAATGTGGCTAAATAAGTATGAATTAGTAATTTTTTTAATACCACTGGCAGCAGAGGCTGCATGTACTTGTCTGAGGCATTTCATTTTTAGACAAGATCAACATGGTGACTACAAAGAACTTTGTCTCTTTCCCTGCTTTAGGCTTGCTCTCCATTTTTGTTACAGAATTCTTGCCTGTGATCTGTTCTTTAACTACACATTCCTTATCTGCAAATCATAGTATACCTGTACCTGTTCATTCTTGTTACTTTTTTACTCTGCTGAGCACCTTGTTTTTGTAGTGTGTGCTCTGTGGTTTCTGTAGGAATGTACTAACTCTGTTTTCCAACAGGTGACTTCTTCAAGGATAATCTTCCAGAAGCAGATCTTTACATCCTTTCACGTGTTCTTCATGACTGGCCTTATGAAAAGATACATGTGCTATTAAGCAAGATATCAGCTGCTTGCAGACCAGGTATGTTTTTTTCATCTTCTGAGCTTAAAGGTGCATGTTGATGTACCTTTAATGAGTACTCAGTAATGCTTTTTTTAATATGAATTTACGACATTTTTCTGTTCAATCATAGCAGCCTTTGCYTGAATGTCTAGGCTTGCATTATGATAATACCTACTAAGAAAAAGAAGGAAACAAAGTTGCAAATAAAATTATATATATTAAGCTTTTATTATAGTTACAGTCTTCACATACAACTATATCATTTCCCCAATCTCTGCCATGCCCAGTCTTACTAAGCCCTGTATCATCAATTAACTAAGCATGTGCTTTTTTCTGTACATAAAATTAGCCTAACTAAAGCTCCTTTGGGTTAATCAAGAAGCAGGAGTTTGTTGTGCAGTTGGTTTGCTATCTCAGTAGTGTCCAAAATATGGTAAACTGGCTGAAATTCTGGACTACTTTATGCACACATACCAGGAGAAATACATAGCCTCTTTGACTTTCTACTACATTTGAATCATAGAATCATCAGAGTATCTCAAGTTGGAAGTGACCCATAAGGATAATTGGGTCAAACTCCTTGCTTCTTGAAGGACTAACTAAAAGTAGTTCATATGGCTAAGAATGTCATCCAGATGCTCCTTGAACTCTGGCAGGTTTGGTGCTGTGACCACTTCCCTGGGGAGCCTGTGCCAGTGCTTACCATCCTCTGGGTGAAGAACCTTTTTCAAATGTTCAGTGTGAACTTTCCCTGATGCAGCTTCATTCCATTTCTTTGTGTCCTATCTCTGGTTCACCAGAAGAGAGGAGGTTAGCACCTCCCCCTCTACTGCTCCCTTTGAGGAAGTTGTAGATGGTGATGAGGTCACACCTCAGCCCTTCTGTTCTCCAGTCTGAACAGATCAGGGGACCTCAGCTGCACCTCATGAATGTTGCCCTCACGGCCCTTCACCATCTTGGTCACATACAGTGAGGCGTGCAAAACTGCACACAGAATCACAGAATAAAATAATACACTGAGTTGAAAGGAACCCATCAGGATCCTCAAGTTCAACTGCTGGCCTTATACAGGACTCCCCAAGGGTCACACCATGTGCCTGAGAACATTGTCCAAACACCCCTTGAACTCAGACAGTCTYGGTGCTGTGATCACTTCCCAGGGGACCCTGTTCCAGTGCCCAACTGTCCTCTGGGTGAAAAGCCTTTTCTTGATATCCAACCTAAACCTCCCCTGATTCAGCTTCATGCTGTTTCCTTGAGTCCTGTCACTGGTCACAAGAGTGAAGAGGTCAGTACTTGCTGCTCCATTACCCCTTGTGAGGATGTTGAAGGCCACAATGAGGTCTCCCCTCAGTCTCCTCTAGGCTGAGCAAACCAAGTGACCTCAGCTGCTCCTTAAGGCTTCCATCAAGACCCTTCACCAGCCTTGTGGCCCTCCTTTGGATGGTCTCCAATAGCCTAATGTCTTTTTTATATTGTGGTGCCCCAAACCACACACAGTACTCAAGGCAAGGCAGTACCAGCGCAGAGTAGAGTGAGACAATCACCTGTGTAGTGATTTCCTATCCTATGCTTGATGCACCCCAGAACACAGTTGTCCCTTTGGACTGCCACGGCACACTGCTGACTCATATTCAGGCAGTATTAAAGATCAAAGAAGACAAAAAGCAGAAAAGCCTGACCACTAAGATCATCTGATTACTTAATCCAACTGTAGCTCTGAAGTTTGTTTCAGAGGAGATCATGCAAAATAAGACCTAGCGCCCATAAACTATAATCCTGATTATAAATTACAAAAAAATTGTGGGTGACTGTCTTAATCTTCTTATGCAAAGACTGGGGTATGACAGATACTTATAGGAGTTGTTTGGTTCAAATAAAATCAAGGCTGAGTTTAAGAGCATAGGCTGGAAGTGAACTGAACTTCTGGAGACACTGCTCTAAACTCTCCCTTCTTTTTAACAATTAAATGATTGCTTCCAGGAATAGATCACTGAAAGTAAACTTCTTTCACTGATTTCCACTGAAGACCATTAAAAATCAGTCTGAGGGGACTTTTGTAACTGTCTCTGAGCAAAACACTTAAGTTAAAGCTAAAAATACTAAAACAGCATCACTTTTGGTTGTTTTGGAAATGCAGGAAATGCCTTGCTAGTGGCAGAAACTGTGCTTGATGAACAGAAGACGCACCCTTCTGTAGCTGTGCTACAATCCCTCAGTATGACTGAAGGCAAGCAGAGAAGCGGCTCAGAATATAAACAGCTACTGGAGAAATATGGATTCACAGATGTACAAATTAAGATTACAGGAAACTTATTAGATGCTGTTCTGTGCTTCAAGAAGAGTCTGTCACTGTAGTGTGCCCAGAAGCAATCTGGGATGCTGAATTTTCACCCCCTTGTGCAATGCACCCATCATCAACCAGCTCGTATGGGCAGTTTAGGAGCATTTTGGCCCTTTATCTGAAGCGTAGTTGTTACAGGCCTTGGATACAAGCTGGAGTGCAGCTTCTGCAGGAGTGAATTCTGTGTATTTTAAAAAGTGTCTGGGGCAGGCCGAAAATCCTGCATGTGAAATACCTTAATTGTCCAGTTCTTCTGCAGACTGTATTAAGCTTAGACTTGACCTAGCTGTGCATAGCATGTCCAGTTAAAACTGCAAGCTCGTATTGAGCTACATTAATACCTTAGTTTTCTTGGACTTTAAAATTAAAGAGAATTCTCACTCTGCAGTGTATTCAGTGGTTACTGCTCATTTTTATCAGAAATGAAAAAATAAATATATTAATATTAAATATTGTACCATCTGCCTGATTTGGGGATGTTAGTCCTGTTTTTCACTACTGTGTGGGACTTTACTCAAAAATATCTTAAGGATAGTCTTTTTTAAGCACTTTTTCTACAAGCAAAAGTGAAAACAGAACAAACCTCAAACATGTTCCTACAATAGCTATACCATCACAGAAGAACTTCAGCAGCCTCTGCCCTCCAGCCACAGTATGTACCTGCACAGGCTCMAGCTGAGAGCTGTTCATATTGCTTACTATCACTTTTGGGGTTTTYTAAATATGGTTGAATGACCATATATGCTTTCTGTCTCATTAACTGAGATGAGTTTTAGGATTTATGTATAAAACCTTGTATGAAAATTAAAAAATAAAAGTTTCTTCATGCTTCAGTCTTTAATTGGAGAACCTATCTCTTCAAGTAATTTGTCACTAATGTCACCTCTCCTAATGTTTGTTTCTTTCCTGATACTTCATTGAAATTTATTTTTTTTTCTTTTTAAAGTCTACTTTTTTGTGGAAGCTTCTCTGGAGATGAAAGTTGCACTTTCAAACTAGCTTTCTTCTCTATCAGTTGTGAGTTTCTTGCCTGTCACTTGTACAGCAATAGTCCCAATAACCCAGTGTGAAAGAGGCTGTGCAAATACTGAATTGCCCACCTCAGCAAATCAGAGAGGGTCAGTGAGGAAGGTTAAGAGTTGCAGCTGCCCAGTTGTAACTTAATCAGGAGTTACTTTGCTTCTTGACAAATGRGTAAAGAAAAGGTGCCACAGTGATTCAACTCAGCTGGAATAACACACTTACTACAGAGCATTTCAGGTGTAAAAATCAGGGAAATGTCAGACTTTACCACAGTGAGGTTTTTAATTCTTAGCAAAAGGTTTCTATGAATCGAAATTTGACTGATCTCATCTGTACAGACATKTAAAATAGAAGAGGCTGAATATTCAACAAATGAATAAATTTGAAATGTTTCTTTTCCACATTGACATGAAGCTTGCTRTTAGCTTAACAGGTTTGTATGTTGAGAGAGACTTGTTCTGGCAATCAGATGTGTCTCATAGTTATTCATAAAGTTCATAATGCTGTTCTTTAAGCTGCTCTAAGCTGTTTGAGTCAGAAACAATCAAATCCTAAAGTTGGCACACCTGTAACTGTCACAGACTTTAAAACTGTGCCCCTAAGTACTATGTCTCCAACTGTAAAATTTGAATATAACGTRTTTGGCTACCACACAGCCTTCATGTACTCTGTCATTAAGGCACAACACTAGGCATTAGTCCCTTGGGCATGGTGTCTGTGGTCCTGCACCACAGCTTTGCACTCTTGGGATAATTAAGCATTGGAGAAGGTGCTCAGGGAGGTTGTGGAATCTCTGTCCTTGGAGGCTTCCATGTGAGAAGCCCTGGAGAAGCTGAGCTGATTGTAGAGCTGCCCTGCTCTGAGTGGGAGGCTGGACTAGAGATCTCCTGTGGTCTGTTTCAGTCCCAGCTGTTCTACAATCATTTGATGCAGCCTGGTCACCTGTGCAATTATAAGCTCATCTTATTAATATACAAAATGAGTTTTTCAGTTGCTCTGAATATCTTTTGCTGACTGGTAGAAGGAGTAGATTTAATAGTCTTAACACTGAAAAGATTTTCTAAGTAATATGCATAACTGAGGAAAATCTTCCTGACATRAAGAATGAGGGGGGTTAAACTTTAAAACTTTTTGATGATTATTAAATGTCTGAGGTGTACAAGTTGGAATAGCTCTGAGGAGATTGTCTTAAAGGTCAGAAAGATATGAATGTTATGCAGCACTTAATAATAAAATCACTATGAGCTGCTGCTACTTTGATCTGAGTTGGCGCAAGGCCAAAAGGCAAGTATGTATAGTAATGCTTGTTTTGTCAGTAGCCCTCTCTTGGCTTCCYTTTCCCCTCACAGGTCTGAATATGGAGAAAAAGACTGTAAATCAGATCATTTAAGTTCTGCTCTCATCCTTAGGTCAGTCCCACCACAAAGAACTTGRGTCCTACAGAAATAACATACAGAATGCATTGAACAGAAACACTGACTTCTCTGCTTCTGTAATGCTTGCCATCCACTCTTCTCTCTGCTTGGCATCATTTCAATATGAATGTGAAGCAGCAGTATATCCCAAAGAGATGCAACTCTATTCCTGTCTTACTGTTTTCCATAGTCCTCATGCCAAGTCTACAGAAGTCATGCCCTTTTCCCCTGAAAACAGAGATGTGCCTTGACTTGTGAGTGTTTGATCACTCCATACTGTGAAAGGGAATTTCCTGGGGTTTGTAAGAGGAGTGGATTATTCATTTAATAGTGAATTAGTCATTTAATAGCACAGCAAATCCATAAATGATAAAGGAAATCACCCAGGTCTTGTAGTTGGCACCCCTATATATGGTAGCAGAAATTTTCTTGCCTGATAATGGATTAGAACTGTTGCATGCATTTGTTTTTAAATCAGGCTGTGCGATTTTGCTGGCTGAAATGGTGTTGGATGATGAGAAGAAGAACAGGAGCACAGCTCTGCTGCAGTCTTTGAACATGCTTGTGCAGACAGAGGGAAAGGAGAGAAGTGGCTCTGAATATCAAGCCTTGCTGGAACAACATGGATTGACAAATGTTAAAATCAGAATAACAGGAAATTTATTAGAYGTCATTCTCTCTGTTAAGACCTAGGAAAAAAATGGATTAAGTAGTAGTCTGGATGTCTTATACGTGTATTTGATGTYTTGTAATCATGCAAATACATTCTCAGCTTCCTATCAATACCATAAACCAGAAATGTAACAAGAAATGTCAGTTTTGTGGTGTTACTTTTWAAAAGGGAGAAAGATTGATTACATTTACTTTAGACTTCAGTAAAATGATGCCAGAAGATTCTGTGGCTGCACAACACATGAAGGACACAAATGGTGTCATCAGCCCGATGGCAGCATTCACACTGCTGAGAGATCACTCTTTCTTCTTACTTGGTGCAATTAGAATAGTAGAGTTTTTAGACCAGCACACATTGYTTTGCCCTGTTCCAGGAGGTTAATGTTGGTATCATTTTAATGTCCTTTGGCTCCATCACCATCCATTTTAATATAATTTTATGTTACACCCTCTGCTGTAAATAAACACTCTCTAATCAAGTCTGGAAACTGCTACTCCAGTGGTGCAGTCAAGATTGGAAASAAGAGCAGCAGCTTCCTGAGAGAGTCAAGACAGATTGCTCTGCTTTGAGAGAGGTTTCTGAAAAAAGGCAGTTATATAAAAGCACAAGTTTCTTCTGTGACTGTAATTTGAGATTCAATGTGAGGGCACCGAGTTTGTTTCAAGAACATCATCCTACACCTTTTTAGTCCTACTTAATTTTTGAGCTCTTATAAAAGTGAATAGCAGAATATGAGATTAGATAGAGACAAAAAAAAGGTGCAGAAACAGAAGAAAAAGCATGGTGATAGAGGAAAAAGGATTTTCCCTGGCCATATGCAAGTGAGCTCCCAAGGTGAACAGAACATGACAACTACTGACTGAACAGTTTCCCATTACAAGTTATGTGCCTTTTACCTTCATTTTTCACATTGACGATACTCAAGAGTCTCAGAGTATAAAGTTCTTTTTTGGTGAAAAAAATCTTTTTGGGGAAAAAAAATKTATGGTGAAAAAAATCTCAGTCTTGCAGACAATGTATTGTGCTAAGAGAGTATAAACATTCAGTTAAGAGCTTTTTTAAAAGGAAAAAACACCATGCTAGGTTGTGTGTGCCTCCCTGAATGTATGTACCACAGCCTTTCATAAATTATGTCCAAAATAATGGTCTTGTAACACCGTATGTGCATAACCCTCTGTGAGCACAAGAATCACTTCAGTCTATCTGTATTATGATTTAGAATATAGAAGAGCACACAATTTACTTTGGATCTTTTGATGTGCAAAACAAAAAGTATAGTGACATATCTAACACAGTATATTGTACTAGAGCAGAGACAAAGGCTATGCCTGGCACATCTTCTCACAGCATGCCCTCTGAGAGAGATGCTCTCATTTTGAAATCCTGCAAAGTACATACATGTGTAAGCAGTGGTTTCTGGCACCTCAGCTAGTGCAGCTTTGTGGTTTACCAGTCATCTGTTTAAAAAAAAAGGTTTGGCCTTATTTACTTTGGTTGGAAACATCCATTAAAAATGAAAACAGTTGAGTGTGAACTAATGCCCTCCAGCCCACAATTTCAATACTTTTAGAAAGAATAGGTATAATTTCAGACAGAAGTTTGACCATTAGGTTCAAAATACCAATTTCAGCATACAGTAAAATTAGCAAAGTTACTGATGGAAATCAGGCCTGTCTTGGTAGGGCCTGAGGCCCTGTCATGAGTGCTAACCCTGGCAGCATGCAGAGGACGTTTTCACAGCATCCAACTTCGAGTGCCTATACAAGAAGCTGGAACCACCCTTTCCTATTGTCTCTCTATTGTCCCACAGGAAACTGCAGCTAAGTCCTTTGGCATTTCATTGTCTTGGATCAGTTCAGTGACATACAGAAGAGCCCCATGATGTGACCCTTGGCACTRGCAGTGCTAAGGAGGAGGTGGGAACAGAACTTGGGAACAAGGATATGCCATGGATCAGCATTACCCAGAGGGTGGTGAGCATGGAGCAAAACCCACTGGTGCCCAGACAGTGCCCCAAATCTGCTCCTCTCCATCTAACAGCTGCTGCTGCCCCACGGGGACCCCGTGCAGAAAGCTATGTCTCCATCCTAGACTGGCTTCCAGGAGTTGCCACAGAAGGAGCCTCCCAGTTTGTTTGCTTGTCCTGCTCATTGACTACTGCCCAGGCCCACAGACCCACACCCCAAAGCCAGTGCTCCACCAGCTCACACGCAGCTTCACAGAATCATAGAATCACAGAATCAGTTATGTAGGAAAAGAATTCTCAGATCATTAAGTACAACCTCTGACCCAAAACCACATCAACAGATCATGGCACCAAGTGCTACATCCAGTCTTTCCTTAGGCACACCAAGGGACGGTGACTCCACCACTTCCCTGGGCAGTCCATTCCAATGTCTCACCACCCTTTCTGTGAAGAAATTCCTCCTTATGTTCAACCTAACCATACCCTGGCACAGCTTAAGACTGTGTCCTCTTGTCCTGTTGCTGGTTGCCTCAGAGAAAAGGCGGTTGTAGAGAGCGATAAGGTCACCCCTGAGCTTCCTTTTCTCCAGGCTAAACAATCCCAGCTCCCTCAGCCACTCCTCATAGGACTTATGCTTCAGATCTTTCACCAGCTTCATTTCTCTTATCTGGACCCACTCCAACACCTCAATGCCCTTCCTGGATTAAAGGGCCCAGAACTGGGCACAGTTCTCGAGGTGTGGCCTCACGAGTGGTGAGTACAGAGGCAGGATTACTGCCCTGGTCCTGTTAGCCAGGATGGCATTGGCCTTCTTGGCTACCTGGGCACATGCTGGCTCACGTTCAGAGGCTGTCACCAGCACCCCCTGGCCCTTTTACGCTGCGCAGTTCTCCAGCCAGTCTGCCACCAGCCTGTAGCGCCGCATGGGGTTGTTGTGACCCAAGTGCATTTGGCATTTGGTCTTGTTGAACCTCATACAATTGCTCGCCCATCGATCCAGACCGTCCAGATCCCTCTGCACCCTTCGTGCCGGGCGGTGCGGGGACCCGCTGGGCTGTGCAGGCTGGTGCGGGCGCTACCGACAGCGACAGAAAGCGATCGCGGAGAGCGCTTGAGAAGGCGACTGTAGTGGGGACAACTGTGTGAGCAGCAGGATGACACCAGGCTGCCCCGCGGGGGCCGGGCCGGGGCGGTGGCGGGGCCGGGCCGCCCGGGGTGACGCGGCGCTGCGACACTGGCGCCGCAGCCGGGGGGAGTGCGAGGGGCGGGCGTGGGGGGCGGGACCCTTTCACCACACGCCCCGCCCCCGGGGTGGACTGGCCAATGGGGCGGTGGGGGCGTGGCCGTCGCGGCCCGGCATTAAGCCCATGCGCGGGGGCGCTCCCGCCCTTTCTTCTTGAGCGGCAGCGGCGTCTCTCTCCCGGCGTCTCCGGCACGGCGCGAACATGGCGGACCAGGCCATCTCCTTCCTCAAGGACTTTCTGGCGGGCGGCGTCGCCGCTGCCATCAGCAAGACCGCGGTGGCGCCCATCGAGCGGGTCAAGCTCTTGCTCCAGGTCAGCGGCGCGGGCGAGAGCGGGTAGCGCAGGCGGCACCCGTCACCGTCCCCCGCAGGAGCCGGGCCGGGCGAGGACAGAGGGACGGAGGGGGCGGGGGCCGTCGGCCGTGGCCAGCGTGGGACAAAGGGCGCGGGCGAGGCGGCAGCGGCTGGCGGGAAGGTCACATGGGCGGCGGCGGGGAAGCCGAAGCCGGTTCCGCCGTGCGGAGCGGGGAGGGGAGGGAGGGCCGGGCCGAGCCGAGGGGGCGGCCGCCGCTGGTGTCACTTCCTGCCGCCCCCGCTCCCGGCGCCGAGGGCACGGCGGGGAGGGGAGGGCGGCTGCTCTCCGCCGCCATCTTGGCGACCTTCACGTGACGCGCACCCGGGCCCCGATTGGGCCGCGGGCGGGGCGGGGTCGGGCCAGGCCGGCGCGCGAGGCCCGGCGTGACCCGGTGGCGCCCCAAGGTGACTCGAGTGACCTTCGTGGCGGCTCCGGCCCCGGCCGCGGACCTGGCGGCTCCTGCCTCGCCCCCAGCCCCTGTTCCTTTGGCTGGCATCTGTCTGGGCCTAACGCGGCTCCCTCAGGCGACTCCCGCCCGCAGGCCCGCCTCTGTCAGTAAAGGCTGTTGCCTCTAGGTAGGCCCGGTCGTGATGTATTTGCCTTACACTTGCCCTCGTTCCTTACAAAATCAGTTAGGTTGGTAAAGACCTCAGAGATCATGAAGCCCAACCTAACACCACCATTTAAACTAGACCGTGGCACTTAGTGCCACGTCCAGTCTTAAACACCTCCCTGGGCAGTCCATTCCAATGTCTAATCACTTTTTATGTGAAGTAATTGCTCCCGTAATGTCCAACTTCAGCCTTCCTTGGCATAGCTTGAGGCTATGTTCTCTTGTCCTGTCACTAGTTGCCTGCAAGAAGAGGCTGGCCCTCACCTTGTTACGTGCTCAGGTAGTTGTAGAGGAATTGCTCGCAGCCGTCTGTTCCTATTTTGGCAAGTCCTGATCTCTGAGAAAGTTTGCAAGCAATTTTAAGCGTGTTTATTAATAATACCAATGATGGCCATTCAGAATTAACACTTCATTTTATAGTAGAAGCAGGTCTAAGCCCGGCTGTAGCATAGACCTGTTGAGGCATGTGGTCAATATTCATATTTTTGTCTGCAGGTGCAACATGCGAGTAAACAGATTGCTGCTGATAAGCAGTACAAGGGTATCATCGACTGTGTAGTGCGTATTCCAAAGGAACAAGGAGTGCTCTCTTTCTGGCGAGGAAACTTGGCTAATGTCATCAGATACTTCCCAACTCAAGCTCTCAATTTTGCCTTCAAGGATAAGTATAAGCAGGTGTTTCTGGGAGGTGTAGACAAGCACACTCAGTTCTGGAGGTATTTTGCTGGTAACCTGGCATCTGGTGGTGCAGCTGGAGCCACTTCCCTCTGCTTTGTCTACCCCTTGGATTTTGCAAGAACCCGTTTGGCTGCTGATGTTGGAAAAGCTGGTGCAGACAGAGAATTCTCTGGTCTCGGGGACTGTCTAGTCAAAATCACCAAGTCTGATGGTGTGCGTGGCTTGTACCAAGGGTTCAATGTTTCTGTCCAAGGCATCATCATCTATAGAGCTGCCTACTTTGGGATCTATGATACGGCAAAAGGTAATGGATCTGAAAAACCTGGTTTTAGAATTCTATTGTCTGTTTTTGGATATGTGAAGATGAAGGGGGATTTTGGTGCTACATCTGTGACACTGCTGTATTCAAGGGAAATCTTGTGGATGTGTTGATGGCAGCGGCCTACTTTCAAGTGCTGGTTTTGTAGTTAAGGCAGTTGCTCCTAATGCCAGGAGAGTATGTTGGTGACCATACACAGTTAGAATAGTTTCTTTTTTGTTCAGTGCATTACTGTAGCTACTTTGGACCAGTCCGAGTGTGTTTAGCAAAATGGGATTGAGCAGTGCTTTTGCAAAGCAATTGTTAAGCTTGACATTTGGGCATATAGGTCATTAATGCTAGTTTGTAGTGTAATGTTATCAACAGAACAGTGACTTAATTCAGTGACATTTCTTTCCTAAAAGAGTAGTGAATAGTCAAGTTTTCTCATGCCAGTCTAAAAAGAATGCTTGTGCTTAAATGGTAACCTAATTTGATTCCTGAGAAGAAAGTCTGCTGAATATTGCTTCAGTATCTTTAAAGTGTCTTGCTGCAATTTGATTTAGAGTATGGGTCTACAGTGTTTCTTACTAGTTCATCTGGTAAAATAGCTGTCATGTAGTGAGTGAACCAGAAGAGGATGTGGAAGATAAAAAGCTAATTGCCTTTTTTGTTTTATTGCAGGCATGCTCCCAGATCCCAGAAATACTCACATTGTTATCAGTTGGATGATTGCCCAGACGGTGACTGCCGTGGCCGGTGTGGTCTCCTATCCTTTTGATACAGTGCGGCGTAGAATGATGATGCAGTCAGGACGCAAAGGAGGTAGGCTGTAAATCCATGGAGCTGTTAATGCTGTTTTAACAGCATTAACAAGATGGAGTTCTTTTTTACTGATAGCCATCCTCAGCAGATACCATTCCTTGTTCCATAAGTCTGATTTGTTATATTACACTCAAATGAGGAAATGCAGTGAGGTTCAACTTGTGATTGTCAGGATTTATGCTGAGGACTTTTCATTATGGAACATGAAATTTAAAAAATGGACTGCTTGTTTGCATTGTCAGATTAAACAAAGATATTTAAAGGAAGGCTTAACATTTTTAGTGTGTATTGTGTCACAATCTTAAATTATGGTTTGGGACATCACAAAGCAGTTAAGGGAAACGGGGCAGTTAAAAATTATCTGAGATAAAATAGGAATTAAGAATAACTCTTTGCTCTTTTCCTGCAGCTGACATCATGTACTCTGGAACAATTGACTGCTGGCGGAAGATTGCAAGGGATGAGGGAGGAAAGGCCTTCTTCAAGGGTGCATGGTCTAATGTTCTCAGAGGCATGGGGGGTGCTTTCGTGCTTGTGCTGTATGATGAATTCAAGAAAGTAATTTAAACAGCCTAAATAGAATTGGAAATCAAGTTGAGCAGATCATGTAGAATAACTACCATTATGGACCATTGACCTTCAAGAAATTCCTGTGAGTCTTATTTATCAGAGCCAGATGATACTTCTAGATAGGGCTAGAAACTGACATAGAGGACTGATCCATTTCTCTGTAATGTGCATGAAGACACTGAATCTGGCAATTCAGTGTGGCAATTTTTCTTTACAGCAGTGAGGAATGAGTGGTGTTGGTTCTGGGTCCAAAGTAGCTAGGTCCAGTTTAGGCAGAAAAAAATCATTTGCCTGTGGATCAGTCCCCAGTTTCAAGTCCTATCTTCTAGGACCATAAAATTGTATTTGAAAGCATTTGCTAACAAATCGTGTTTTTTTCCACTTGTACTGAAGCACTATGTACCATATTGCACAGCTGAACATCTAGCAATTTTGTTCTTAAATTGGGGCATTCTGCTGTAAAACAATAAACATACTTACTTAGTCTGTGTTGAAATTATTACATAAAAACTTTGGGAAAGCCTCTTGTATTTGAAAACTTGTTTCAAATCATGGGTCCTCTGATACCTTTACACTGCATTCTGTAACAAAATAAGCTTTTTTAAAAAAATTGAATGTGAGATCTTTAGAGGGGAGGGGTGGGGAAGCATGGGTTGTACTAATAGAAACCACTCCCATTCTTTGTGCCTGATAGTGTATGATGGGCTGCTGCAAGTGGCTTTTTGCATGATTCTTAGAAACTGATTTACAACTTCTATGATTTAAAATGGGGGGGGGGGGGGGGGAGGAGGGGGTTCAGTTGTAGTGCTAAGAAAACCCAAAGTACCAAGGACTGTCAAAAAGTAATGCTCTTGTCCTTGGTAAAACAGCATAAAATAATTAATTTTTTCGTTTAATCAGTATGGAAAGCAAAATGGCATTCATGCAAAAACCCAGGAACCCAGTAAATGCCTTCAACTTCTGAGTGACCTATGTATTGTATTGTTGCTGCTGGTTGGAAATGTTGATTGTGCCATTCAGGATACTGTTTGGCCTCATTTGTGGCAGTAGTCAGTAGCTCTGTGGAAGGTTGAATTTAATCTGAAATGAGTTGCAGTCTAATGAAGTTGAAGGGGTGTGGGGGAGGGAATGTGTGTGCTTCTATGTAGCTGTAAAATAATAGATCATGGTAGGTCAGCCTTCAGTATTAACTGATTGATGTTTAGGGATGGTCAGAAGACACTGCTCTTTGAGATAATGTAATACCTATGTGCCGTTCTTCATATGTATATAATCTTTTGTACTTTGTAATCTGCAAAGACATGGTAGAGAGACCAGTAAAGGAAAACAAGGTGTTAATTTATGTTTTATGAACTCTCCCTATATCTTGAGAAAGGAAAAGTGTGTCATTGTATGACTCACTGAAGGCTGACTGAGCGGTCTTGAGTTCTTCTGTGTGCCTTCTGAGATTGCTATTCAAGATGAAGTATCTAAATTACCTGYTTGGCTTTGGCTGGTTATTACCTTCCTCTTGAGCATACTTTGTCTTTTTCCTTTCACTGTTGCACAAGCACTGCTGTCAACATCTGTATGTGAATGTAAGGACATTACACAGCTTCTTTGTACACAGGCCATTGGCAAGCTTCATGTACCTACTGCAAGTGGTTCTTGCGTCCTGTGTGGCAGTGGCAGCTTCCTGTGGTGCGGGCAGGTCATTTGCTGTTCACCCTGCCAGTCAATTTGCTGGGGAGCAGGGGAAGACATTTTGTCTGCATAAACACATTGATGAGGTTTTTTTTCTGTATCAGTGCCTTGCAAGGGTAGAGATAATGATGGGATACTTCCCTGTGAGTGTGTGGTGGCCCAAGCTTTGTGAGAGGAACTAAACGTGGCAGTTACTTCAGCAGCCCTTGGCAGGGACAGGACTTCTACACCAGTCTCCCCTCCAGAACAAGGTCTTAACCAAAAGAAATAAAGGCAAGTGTAGGTGTTTTAGTGGAACTGCACTTTCCCTATGCTGTACATTCAACGTGAACTAATTTGTGGTGTTCAGGTTTGGGGTTTCTTTAATATATGGCTTCCCTTAATCATGCAGCAGCAATTTCCAGTGTGCAATGCAATTTAGGGACGTAAGAGGCAAACAATAAATGAGACTTTTAAAAAAAAACATTTGTTCTCTGCCTTATTGAAACACTCTGAAATTTGTTTTTTGAAAAAATACGAACAGGAAAACATCCAGCATTTGTGAAAGAAAATACTGGCATCTAAAGCCTATATTATTTTTAAAAGGCATTGGAAATAGCATTTGCACCCTTTGAAGGGAGTAACTAAAATACATTTGTGAGGAAATTTTACATTTAAAATCTAGCTATTAGATTTTATTTCAATTCTCACAACTGTTAGACTTGATTTTTTAAAAAGGCTTTAGATGCTATCTGTGTGAATTAAGTACATACTAAAACTGCACAGGATCACAGTGTGTCAGAGGTTGGAGTTTGTAGTGGCAGTACTGAGCTTGTGAAATGGCTGACTGACAGGCCAGTATTAATAGTTATAATTGACAAGTATAATTTTATTTTCCATGTTTGTCTTGCATAAGATTAATGGCATATATTGGGATAATTTGGTGTTGCTGCTTGGAATATCAAAGAGCAAATTTAAACACATTCTAAATAGCTCGTTTCTGCTTTAGAAAATAACTGGACATATAAATATACAAGATTACTGTGGCATTGTACAGGAGGCCTGTCAGCCTACAGGAAATCATTATAATGAGAGGAAAGAAGCTTCTTAGCAATCATGACAGCTTTGTTCTGGATAAAAGGCCTTGTCTCACATTGTGAAGAACCTCCTAGCAAGGTTTAAGCATGTCTTCAAAGTAGGTGCTTGCAGAAAAGCTTAGTTGCCAGGTATTGTGGGTTTGAACAAAGGGAAAAGAACAAGTTTCACTGATTTTTCTTCTTTTTTCATCTGCTCCATTTTAAGTGGATTTTAGAGACAAGTTTTATAGGTGATTATATTCTTTTATAGGCTGGTTTGAAGTACTTGACAGCAGGATCCATAATTTTCTTTCATGTTGGGGAATCGTGTGTTTTCGGAAAGTTGGATCATTCTTCAACTGTAGTTATTTCCTCAGTATGACTTTTTGTTGGTAGATTTACATATCCTGTCTAAAGAGAAAGAAAATTCTGCAGCATGCAGTAAGCTACAAATTGCTGTTGGTATCATTCCGAGCATTAGTTTCAGCAGTACTAAAGGCATCCTGTCTTCCTCTTTTAATACTTAAGAAATGATTGCAAAGTAGGAGAAAAGTTTTAAGGACAGTTAAGGAATGTTTCAATATGCATGATCAGTACCAGCTGTCAGCAGGAGGAAGAACAGGAGTTGGTTTAGATGCTGGACAACCTTAACTGAGACAAKAGAAGGAATTTATTCAGTCAGTATTGCCTGAATTTTCCATATGTAAGCATTGGCTAGACGTGTAGATAAAATACTTTGGTTGCTATCACACATTTTTACATTTACTAACCTGGAGTTCTAGGAGAATGCATGCTGCTAGGTGAGATCATAGTACTCATAGAGCACTTGGAGTTAAGTATTGAGGGAAGATAAATAATTAAAGAAAAAAAAAGGAGGGCTAGTACTGGGAGTGGGGGGGAAAGGTTAAAAAAAACAAGCCTGCTGTCATACTGAGGATATGTTGCAGAACATCAAACCAAGATGTCTTGGGGACTTTTTTTCTAGGAAGTCTGAAGAATGGGTAAAGCACTACAGGGCTTTGTGGTCATGGCTTTTTGTGCTGCTTTACTGTTCTCCAAGGAAAATGCACAAAGAATGTGTCTTGCAAGTTCTTGGAATATATTTAACTCCAGGCAAGAGGCGATCGAACTCGGTAATGGTGAGGAAAGCATATGGGGAGAGAATGACTAGAAAGTCATTGGTCTGTTCTAAGATGAGTAAAATAAAATGGATTAGAGGAGTGCAAGTTGTCTGATGTACTGAGTGATTTGGTTGGTAGGATCTTAAATAAAATGGGCAGTTCTTTAACATGAATGTTTTAAGGATGCAGTGCAGAAAGTTAGGGGGTTTTAAATCATGAACTTTTTCAGTGGTCTGGGGAAAAGTATTGTGTAACAGGAGAGAAAATGTGAAAGATTGTTGAGTAAATAGACACAAAATGAGGAAATGCAAGCTTTAAAAGGGTGTGATTAGCAAAGGACATTGCAGGTTTCAAAACATCTCATAAATCCATTAGCACTAAATGTCAGGGAGAGTGTTTGGTATTCAGTGGAGGAGACCTTTGAAAATGTACTTTTTGTACTTTATTATTATTTTAATAACTTTGAAAAATTACAGCATTCAGTCAGTGTTAAAGGTTTTGGAGAGAAGAGGTAAACTAAAATTAGATTTTAGGAGTAGATTGAAATGTTTAAACATGTCAAAATCATATGAATTACCTTCACAGTGCCTGTTGGCAGGTATGAGGCAACGTGAGGGCTTCACTTAACTCTGGCAACTGCTGCTGCTACATTGCTCCCTGCATGGAAGTGCCTGTGCCACGGTTTACAGACCACATCCACAAAGGCCTGTGGCTTGTTGTGGAGTGATTTGAATGTGTTTGGTAGTATTGCACAGGAATTTGGAAGCCACTCTAGGAAAAGCAAGCAATCAGTATGCAATTTTCCAAAATCTGCTTGTTACTTTCCTAGCTATTATTATTTAATATGACGGACTGTGGACTGCTGCTGTTCTGTAGCCTTAGCTCTGGCAGCCTGGTAGGAAGTGAGTAAACCTATCCAAGTTATATTTCTACCTGCTTTCTATGAAAGCCAGAGGTGGTAGGACCAAAGACAAATGAATCAGGACAACCAGCTGGTATATAGTTACCAAAACTAGAGAGTTTTAGTAGTCAGAGCTTTGGGGATTCTTTGTAAACAATTGAAGGAAAATTTATGTGTGACTTTTGGATGCCTCATTGGAATGCGTGGTGTTGCCCACTGAGTTGTAGGCAATTAATGACTGACCTGATTTACTGACTTCAAGTATGTCTTTGCTTTAGCCAGCTGAGAGAACGCATCCCCTCGCTGTGCAGTCACCGTACAAACCACTGCTCCAATGGACGGATTTGAGAAGCATGAGTGGTTTGAAGCCTGGTTGTCATGATGTGTGCAGAAAGACAGGAAGAGTTACTTGCTGTTGACAGTGTGCAGGTGTGTAAGATACTGTAAACAGGAAAAGAATAAGGGTAAAAAGCAACGGATTTTAAGTGCATTAAACCAGGCTATTAAAAAGGCTTCTTAAAAGTAAGGCTAATTAAACACACACAATAGGCTGCACAGAGATGCTACAGTATATTGATCAAATACGATTTGCACAAAACACTGAAATTGCTAATCCTATCCTGAAGCAGGAGGAAGGTTAGTTTAATTCTTAAGTCTTTCCAGCCCTATTGATTTGCATTCAGTGTGACAGGATTTTTACATGGGTATAGGTCAGGCTTATGAAATATATATTCACATTATATTATGACAATTGATGTTTGCAAATGCTAATGGAAAATGCTTCCTCACTTAGGTTATTTTTAAACTATGAACAGCAACCTTGCAAAGCTGGTACACACAGAAATTACCAGTTTCAGTAAAAGTGAAAGCTCTGGTCTTAAAATACCTCTGCAAATACCTTCAGGACAACCGTTTGTTTTAACATTGGCATAGAGCATTTCAGGTTTCAAAGCAGCATAGCTTCCATGACAGAAATTAGTTTTGGACCAAAGGTAACACTTATTTTTATAAGTCAGTTATTCTAGTCTTTGGCCAGTTGTGGTTTGTAGTTAAAAATTTTGACTGAATTGAAAAGAAATCATACCTGGATGTCTTCATCAATTAATGCATTAATTTTGTCTCTTGGTTGTGGTATGGGAGGAAATAGGCTCTTGTAACTGCAATACCTTTGGGTAGAAAATGGGATTGTGGAGAAATTGAAAATACTGCTAATATAACTTACACAAACATTTTGTGTTATAACTAAGGACATTTTTTACTTTCAAGATTGAATATCTATTGCTCTACAAATTAAATGAGAAATAAAATATTTTGAGTGGGGTAACTGCTGAGTAACTATTATTACACTTATCATTTGGGTTGCTAAAATTTATTTTGTGATTAGAATCACAGTAAATACATTATTAGTCAATGACTGAATAAATCACGTGACATAACTTTCACCACTGAGCGAGAAGTTTTATCAAAATAAGTATACGTTAATTTGGATTCCCTCTTGTCTTATACTGTACACAGCCAATGCCTTCAAAGCAACCTGGATGTTAAATACTTAAAAGTAAGAACAGAAAAGCTTTTTTAGGTTCTGGTAGAATCCATCACTTAATAACTTCAACATCCATTCCCCCTTTTTCCCATAGTGATTTTGCATGCCAAAGGGCCATCCACAGCAATCCTGGTGGTAATAGTTTATGACATTGATAATCAGATTATTTAAATTTGCAGGTAGGAAACTAGGAGGCTGGAGGAATGTGTTTCATAGATAATACTCTATCAGTAGTATCTACAGAAAAAAGGTTGATTTACCTTTTGAAAAGACAATACTGGAGAAGTGTAACTGAGATTGTTCCAAGTGCAATCAGAAATAAAATCACGAAAATAAAGTAGTCCTTCCCTTGACCTGAAACATCCAAGAGAGAGAAATATCTTAGCATGGCAAAAAACCGCCTTTGTGACTGTATGATGTAATGAATGCAAATTTCACTAAATTTTTTGAATGTCCCAAAGGACTTCAACTTGACTTTATCTTATAGAGTTTTGTCAAAAAATGCAGATAGACTTGATACATTTTAAGCCTTTTCAAACATTTAAAATTTAGAGAATTTTTTTTAAAAATCAAAATTAAAAAAAAAAAATAAAATTCTGGAAAAGAAGAATAAACAGAGTCACAGAACAATTAACAGAGCAAAATTAGTGGAAAGGCTGAAAAGAAGGATGCAGAAGGAAGGGGATGATATTCATGGTAAAAACTTAGAGAACTGAGAGGCAGACTCATCACACCAAAGACAAGAGTGGGTCTGGCTTGGTCTGTTTCTGTAGCCCTGGCATCTGAGTAACTGCTGCCTTCACAATCCCAGCTAATCAAAGGCTCCACTGCCAGAGTATTGGAGCTTCTCCTCCATGTTAATAAAATCCACCAGTTCCTTCCATGTAATTGGGAAAAAATTAAGATTTTATTAATTTCTGTGACTTTGAGGAAGAAAGGGAAGCAAACACGGTAATACTGAACAAAAAAATAGTATTTCGTAGTCTTACCAAACTCAATGGGTTCACTCCATTCTCCCCAGTTTGAGCTTACGAGACAGTTTTTTCCACGCGCTCTGATTTTCAGAATGTATCTTTTTTTCTCATTGTAATTTTGGAATTCATATGTGTCATTCCTTACCTAAAAGCAAAGTTATCAGACTGCATTTCACCTCATAGGCAAATACTAACAAAATTTATGGTTTAATTTCCTGATACAGTTTCTATTTAAAAAAAAAAAGATTTTTTTACATATGTACTAGTTAAAAGTTTATCCTGCCATCGTAACTTTATGGTTTTTGAAGGTTAAAAATTTTTGATATTTATTTGGTCTTTGACTTATTTTATTATGCTTTATGGACACTTTTTTTTGGTGTCCTTTTTTGTGGATCCTAAAGAAATCTGAGAGACACAAAGCAGAAACTGGAGAAGTACCCTGTAAACTCCCCTTGCAACATTCACGGAGATTAAACAGGCATGGAATGATGTCTGTGTTTGCTGAAAAGTTTTAATGTTCTTGAGACAATACAATAACAGATATGTAATATTTGGCCTCATGATGCTTTATACAAAGTCTGGAATCTGTCAAGCCCTTCCAAGGCTAGGAGGACCGCTCATTTGTCAGGGGAAGACTGACAGTATGTATTAACTTCCCCAGGTTTTGAAGATTGTTGTACTCCCTCTGTCTAGCTCTCCTGAGCTGCAGTGGTATTGTTCCACCAGTGTGAAAGAGTGTTTCAGATTCTTAGTAAGCAAAATGTCACATCTGTCGGGAGCGAAATCTATTTGTGCTATAGATGGAAGGTATGAAGTTATGTGAAAAGCATGGAAAATTCTGCCTACCCAATCCAAAAAGGATGTGTTAAGTTTACACATAAAGATATCACAGGAAAATATTTTTCTGAATTCTCATTGCTACGTTGATACGAAACCTGTAGTTCTAGAATTAAGTGTATTTTCTGTAACGGTATTTATGTGTTTAAGTAGGCAAAAGCACAATTTTGTATATGACAAGAATGCTTACATGAGGAAGCTTTTYCTCTTCTTTGGGCTCGTCCTGCAAAACAAAGACAAATCTTCATTTTTATTATTTTCTTATCAAATAATCAAATATTTTTGTCTCTTTTGTTCTCATTTTCTTGCTTTTGAAGATCATGAATTATTTTAAACTGAAAAATCAATAGGATATTATTCTCCAGTAATGTCCCAGAATAACAGCACTTTGTATTCAGTTTTGTCTTCCTACATTTCCTTTTAGAAAAGGAAGGAAACATTAATTTTTTATCAGTAGGTGTGAGAAGCTGTATTTGCCACCAAGGGTATTTTTATACGCACTATGCGTTCTCATCCATATCCAAATTATGCAAGCAATCACATCATTCTACAAACACAGCAGATCTGGAAGCTGTGATTTCACRATAGTTGATAACCTGGGGCAGAAAATTCATGTGAATAGCAAATTTACCCTCCTTCCAGTCAAAGTCTCTGTTAGACATCTGACTTATCCATGCTCAGGGGCTTTCTGTGAAGAGCTACTTACACATCCTATGCAATCAAAATTTAATTAACTGGAATCGAACATTGACCTGGATCAAAGAACCTGAAAATTTTGAAGATAGGATAGGTTCAAAAATGAGTGAACAGATTCAACAGCAGTGGATTTAGCAGTGGTCTCTGCACTGAAAAGCTGAGGTCCTGGAAACATCTTTCACAAGTAATATTAGGAGAACAGCCAGCCTCATGGAAAAGTCAGAAAGGTATAACTGGAAGGAATTTCTCATTACAGAAAACACACACACAGTGTGTCATGCACTGTAAAGCAGACTAGTATTTCCCCATCACTCATTGTCAGCTGAATGCTTTCAGCTTAGGACATGATGGAAGTCATCAGCCTGTGCTGTGAATGAGCAGGGTGTAAATGAGTTGCTTAAACTTGAGATGTGTGGTGCTGTTTTAGCTGTCTTACCTCTGTTGGCCCCTCCTGAAAGGTGTGAGTTCTATCTGCCATCTCCATGTCGGTGCCTCTGGTACCCTCTGCACCTCAAGAGCCACGAGGCACCTAYTGCTCCACAGCAGGGAGCCCTAATGTGCGCTGACTCTTAGCAGATATTCGTGCTCCTTTGCAGACACCTACATTAAGGTGTCTCAGTCTAGGAGATTACTTTCTTACCCAAATGTAGAAATCTACACTGAACCCCACCCATTCTGACTGTGGCACAGGAAAGAAGAGTTAACATGTATTTCTTTCAAATAAATGTTTTGATAATATTGCTAACTTGTGATCTATATCTTTATGTAAAACTTTCTAAGTATTTCACACAAGATCTTACTGTCAGATTATACCAACCAGCTGGAAAGCTGCATGTATTGCAATTGCTTCTTGAAATAGCTACCRAGGTAGATACTATTAATGCATGAAAGATAAAAAATCCAGATAGTCCAAACAGCCTGCAAGACGTTGGTCTTGTTTTTAATAAACAAATGAGATTTAATGATGTGTTGCTTTATTGCAATTGTATATTTATGTTTAATCCTTAGCTGATCTTTCCTGTAATGGTCTTGTGTCTGAGGAATTGGTACCATGGTAAGTTTCTGAGCTGCAGAAGTTCATGAGAGATGGAATGTGAGACAGCAGAGCTGGAGCAGGAGGACACCACAGCTTATGAGAGACAAGTTAATAAATAAAGGAATCAGAAATTTACACATTATAGATATGCATGAGCATAGGTACAGTACCAAAGACAAACCAAGAAATGTTTTACCTTGTTTTGTATGCTAATTTCATACTGAAAACACTTTGCTTTTCTCACATGACTTGTAAGGGGTGGATGCCACGTAATTATGCAACCTGCTGAGTCTCTGGTACAATGGGCAGTGACATTTAATGGAGCAGTGAGTATTTCTGGGGAAAAAAATGGAATAATTCATACAGGCATGGTAAGTAATCGGCTACAACTCATACCTTCTCAGCAAAATGCGTGTGAAGGTGAGGCAGCTGATGTTCAGCTGTGTGCTGCTGATGCTAACTAAAGTTATCTGGTAAACAGCAGTAAAATACCTTACCAAAACTTGGGAATATATCACTGCAGTTTTTGGACATGTGAAGTAAATGAAGTTCATGTAAAAAAAAACCAGTATGAAAGATTTTGTGTAATTCAGTAGTGCAATCAGCAGAGTGCCATTTTCTTCTACATCTGTTTTCCAACTCATTTTCACATTGGCAATGCAAGTTTCCATAGGAAAAAGGAAGGAAGTTTTTGTGTATRTGGTGTCATTCATGATGCATTAAAGGCATCTGAATTGGAGTGCCTATAATATAGTTGACTCAATGTGACCTGATTTCTCTTGGAGTTTAAACACCTAGCTCACAGAGGTAGCCACATATTTGACTAATGCAGTCCTAATTTGCAAGATGAACCCTCACTCTGGTTTTAGGACATGTAGCTCTTGCGGCTCTCAGGTGTGAGATTAAGGGATGGTAAAATAAGCCCTTAAGAAAGGTGGCCTTTAAAATCTAACCATTGTGTTTCATTACTTGGAATCCATGACTATGTCCACACCACTTCTCTGAGCAATTTTTTCAGGCTGCCTCTGTCTTTGCTTGTTTTAGTCAAGTTTTGGAACTATATTCTGTCAGCTGTTGGGAGCAAAGTCTGCCCTGCAGTGCAGGATCCTGCAATGGCTACAGGCTTTGTTTTAATCTTCTTTTCAGAGAAAAATTCCCCACTTCCTTATTTTATGGAACAGTAATAAAATAAAATGTTCAGTTACTTACCAAATTTATATAGGTAAATGTACTCATCATAGAACTGGACCAGGGAGTCTTTGCTAGACCCATTCACCAGGAAGTAAGCTTTTTCAGTCCCTATGCTCACGTTTTGGAAGATACATCCCATATTTCTGCAATTTTCATCTTTAATGTAAAGCTCACATTCCATCTGCTCTTCATCTCTGCATACAGCAAAGTATTTTAGTTAGACATGGGCACTRTGATGTGGTGAATGAGAATTCAGAATTCCCTGGCTCAAGCAGACTTACTTACCTTGAATTCTGCCAGTAGAGAAAATACTGTGTATCTGCTGGAGCATGCCTTCCTGCCTGCCAAGTGCAGTTCATGAGGAAAATGTTATAAATCACACAGGAGAAGTTTTCAATGGCCGACCCATTCATGCCTGCAAACACAGGAGTATCCATGATGAGGAAAAATCATGTGACTCCTTCAAGCTGGAGGATCATGGCACACACTTAGGTGTGTTAGACACCTGCAAGCCCAGCTCATTATTGCTTGGGTTAGGAATGACTGCTGAGAGAAAACTCTACTCTCACTCCATTTTAACTGCCTCTGAACTGTGAACCTGTCAGTAAGTGAAGCATCCCACATGTAAAGGAAGGCACATTGTCTTTTAACACCATCCATGCTGCTACAGAGAGAAGTATTTCTCCTTTTGCAATTCATGCCCAGGAATCCACTCCAGAAGTGTTTACACAGAGGATTAAAAAAGCTGAGACTTTTAAAAGTAAGGTTGGACTTTTTCCTGCTGTCCAATCAAGCAGGCTCCTCCTTAGATCTTTCCACCTTCATGTGGGTGGCAGTGACTTGTTCTTTTGCTTTTCTGGAGCCCACTGAAATGGGAACCTCATCTCTTTGGAAGGTTCCTCATGGTTAGGCTGTGCAGGCATGCTCAGCCTCCTCTCTTCGCCTTCAACCAATTTTCTGCTTCTTTCTGTGTTATGTCCTAAATTCAGTGAAAGAGTGGAGACTTCCTCTGCTACTGGCTCCAGCCCTTCCAGTGCCCAGTAAAGAGGGCAACCTTTTGGAAGAACAGGGCAACCCTCTGGGGAACCTGCACACTTGGAATGTAGGGCCAGCTGGGGAGGAACACCAAAGACTTGTATGTCCTGGCCTGTATTTTGAGGGTCACCCATGAGTGTTTCCTCTGTCAAGCCTAGAGGAAGAGATGAGCAGCGAGCATTTTCTCTGCTCAGATATGATCAAGCTGCTAATCCATCACCTTTGTCATGTCCGAAATACCCCAGTTACAGCTGCAGTAGCACTGGTGGCTGGGAAATTTTAATAGAGAATTCTGAGCTGACACGGGAGGAGAAAATGGGTCACAATAAACTCACCAACAGCCCAGCAGAAAAGCATTTAATAAACAAATAAGTAGTAATATCTTAATGTGTAAAAACCAGAACAATTATTTGAATACACACTTAAACTACTGTAATTTACTGGCATTTTGGAGCCTTATTATTGAAGAGAAAAATGCAATTATAGATACATTTGTAGTAATACATCTCTTGCAGAGTGTTGGAGACATTTATTACAGAGCAAATAATTTTAACAGATCTGAAAAAAAAATATTTTTAACAGAAAATACAGCAGTTATCTACTGTGTAAGTAATTGTTTCCAAAGGCAATGTTTATCTTTAAAAGATTTCAAATGGAGAAAACCTTAGCTAGACCATATACATTACCTCCAGGGAGAAAGGTGCATTGTTTTGAGATGTTTGTGTTTGGCAGTTCAATGATAAAGGATACCCCTTTGTGCAGAGGAAAGTATAGTTCCGCTGGAAAGCTGCATAGTGGACTATTCACCTGAAAAGAGAACATGTTTTTTTATTTCTCTGCTTTTCCTTTCTGACGTTAGATGAGGCTGGCTACAGAAGTGCAACCCAGGAATGTAATTCCGTGTATATGTATGTTTTTTGCTCAAGAGCTCTCCTTTAGCACTCGAGGCTGACGTAGAATGGAACTGAGGGATCAAAAACATAACTACACAAAAAGCTTTGCAGCTCAGGAGCTGGATGCTACGCTAGTGTGCAACACTTTTAGGATTCTAATAGTACCCCAGTGGCATAACAGAAGATGGCTAATACATCTTGGCTAATACATGGCTAATACAGGGGAGCCACAAAGGAATTTAATCAAAGGATTAAGCAAAATAAAAGTCCTCGTCTGACCTGCCCAGGTGGTAAAAAGGTGTCTATGGCATTATAGTTATAATCTTCAATAAAGATGTGATTGATTTTTTAATATCTATTTCTAAGGCACCTGCTTTGCTAGGCTAAATAAGCCATCTCTATCTCTGTCAAGCTTCCTATTTTTTTCTTTGGATAGTGTGAGTTTATAACATAACCTGTGCTACAGGCATGATCCKGTTTACTGGGAAACAAGTGAAGAACTTCTGATAACAAAAATCCATGGCAGTTTGTGGATTTTTTTTTTTGAGGGGTCTCTTGCTCTGTCTCTTCAAAGTCTCTAGAAGTCTCACTTAGCCTGAACTGCATCTATGGTGAATCATGAGTAGGGATGTAGCTGCTGAAAAAAGGGGCTGTGAGACTATCTCTTCCTTTCTGCTTTGGTGCCAGAATTTCAGTTCTTTAGTATGCCTAGGATGCTCCTTTAGCAGTAAATGCACCCTGGCACTGCTGATGGCTTTCCACAGCCCCTAAGAGATCAAGCTGTAAACTGCAAATGGCCACATGTCAGATGTTATCTGCAACATTCATTTTTTTCAAAGTAAGTGAAATTGATAAAAGGTACGATTATTTATCCCAATGAATAGCAAGTTTACCTCTTCCTCTCTTTTTTCCATGTCCCTGTTCATGATGGTACATTTGTACTTAGAGAAATTGCTGCTGCTCTCCCAGGACAGTTCCATTTTTCTCCAGTCCACATTCACATTTGTAATAGGTGATTCCCGTGTGTCTGCTGAAAGTGTTGCAGCATAAGTTCAGTAAGGATATGCTATTGCTTTTGTTGAATGCAGAAGATAGTATTTGTCAGGTTTAAGATGGCAAGAGCCAGTTTCATTGCAAATATCTCTGATAAATGAAGAGTTAAACCTTGTTTCTCAGATCTGCAAAAACATACTTACACTCCATACACTGGATGTCAGCATGCAAGGGATGAAATAGCATCATATACCACCAAATCGTGCAAATGAGTCCAAGAGTATCGAACATATTTCCTTCTCTGGAAAGAGATGATGAAACCTTCAGAAAAAAAAAGAAAAAGGGAAAACAAAAAAAACAAGGAAAGGAAAATCATGATAAAGTGTATTTTGTTTATGAGAAACTTAATTTTTTTAAAATATTCTTTAGAAAAGCCAAGCAAAGGGTGTGCTTCAGGATGTCTGCCAGCCACCTCTTCTTTGAAAGAACTGAATAGCCGTCATACTGCCTGTAACAAAGTAGTTTGAGACAAAGAGGCCCAGACTCTCACGATGATAAATACACTCACTATATCCAGTGCAGACACCATGATTTAGGATTCCTGTTTTCCCACATATCTGTCTTAACAATACCATCAGAAAGTCAGGTTTTCTTGCTTTCTGATCCTGTGAACATCACAATGCTGTGCTTTGTATTAGTAGCTAGAATGGTGTTGGTAGCACACCAGCGTTTTGGCTGTTGCTGAGCAGTGCTGGCACAGCACCAGGGTTGTCTCACCAACCCCATCCCACCAGCTCTGCAGAGGCCAGTAGGCTGGGGGTGAGCCAGAGGCTGAGAGGGAACATGGCCAGGACAGCTGACCCCAGCTGATAGGGATATTCCATATCACATGGCATCATGCTCATGCATGATGAAATAAAACCTGGGAGAAAGAAGGATTGGAGTGGAATGAGGCATTCATCATCCAGGCATTTGACTTCCAAAGCAACTGCTGTGTGTACTGAGGTCCCCCACAGGGAGTGGCTGGATATTGTCTGCTGATGGGAAGTAGACAATAAAGAAGAGGGGGAGTGAGAGAGCAGCTTGGAGGGCAGCTGGTGGCCCTGCCAAGGTCAGGGCATCGCAGTATTTTTTCCTGTTTGCTATCACAAATGGCTCTCCACTTTTCAAACTGCATAACTCCCACTATTCTTAGAGGTTTGCATCCACCCAGAATAGTCTACTTCAAATTTATGTTTGCTGCAGTGTCTGAAACCAAGGAGTCAGATGTTACAGATCACTGTAGGCAATTTAAATTACTAAGGAAGCGTGAGTACCTGCAAAGGGCAACTCCACATTCATTCACGTGGTATGGAGGACTGAGCAAAGCAAACACTGGCATCAGCTCTTTTCAAACATTTCTCATCTTATGTACCATTTTCCTTTTCTCAGAGGCGGTTAAAACTCTGGGAGAGATTTCTCCATTCCCAGCACTTTTTTTTCTACATGAAGCAACTCTGGTTAAATTTTTGCTTGTTTTAGCATTGCCTAGTACTGCGACTTCATAGTAGCAATTTTCTTGATTACGGGTAGTTCTAACGATAATTCTAAACTGAATTAAGTTCTTACAAATTCAGGAAAAAGAGAAACATGGCAATATTTTGTTGCTAGTCTGCCTGTCTATATTAATTTTTGTGGTCTGTTTTCAAACTGATTCCACTTGTGGTGAAAGCAAAAACCCATCCTGATGTTCCAAGAAAGTTGTCCTGTAGTCTTGAATATTTCTAGAAGGCATTTCACATTTCCTGGAAATTGGCTTGATATGACATATCCATCGTGGTCTCCAGGATTTGAGCTGAGCCAGGACACTATGCTGGGGTTGCAACAGAGACAGGCCCTTCACTGTAACCTGCTTATCTCTTGCAGCATCCGTATTTGTAAATCATCAAACTGCAGTAAGGATGTGGCCAGGGCTGCTGGGAAGTGATACTGAAGAATCTCAAGTACAAACAGTATGGAGGCGTGACCATGAAATGCTCTGTGAAGATACTGGTCTCAATAGTTATTTCTACTTTCCCATGCTCTCAGGAACCTCCCCAGTAATGCACGTGAGAACCTTGAGACCTGTTGTTCTTCTAGTCAGCCTCTTAATCATATTTTTCTCCATTTTGGCCCTTCTGTTCAGTCACTCAACATTTTCTCCTCCCTTTCCTCATCTTATGTTCCTTTTCTAGGCATTTGTTTTCCTATTCTCTGGCAACTGTCTGCTCACCTTTCCTTTGTTTCATTCTTCTTGACATCTCCCTCTCTCTGTTCTGATTACTCCTATGCTTTCAAAATCGCCCTCGGGTTTCCTACACATGACTGCAGCCCCATATTGCAAGTACTCTTCATGCTTTCTCATGGAAGCACTCATCTGGGACACTGCCGCAGGAACCGTCTGCAGCCCCGTCTGCTTAGAGAAGTGTTTGCTGGCACCATTGTCTCCACACTCTGGACATTTCATTGGACGTGCAGTGGAAAGAGCTCTAAGCATTCACTTTCCTCATAAGACATGACCATGTCAGCTGAATGCCCCAACACATAGACAGGTCCTCTGTTTTTTCTCTGCCTGCAGGCAGGATAAGAGATACAGGAGCTGTTGTGAGCCCTAAGCCATTTAGTTGAGCAATCCAGACCTTCTGCACAGTGGCCAAGCAASTGGCTCCAGCACTGTATTTTTAGGAATTTTCCACCTCTAGGACCTCCACCCTCTCCCAGACTGGTCTTCTGCAGACAGGTGTGGTAAAGCTCTCTCTGGTCTGCATACACCTCAGTATTGAAGGTGCCAGAAGGAACACATTTCAAAATGATTGTGAGCATTATTTGAAGGATCAGACCAGAAGAACCATACATATTCTGCTGTAAGCAGTATTTCCTCACATTTCATCAAAATAGGAGGTAAAATAGAACTTATTAAGATGGAAATGACCAAACTGGACGATTTTTTCTGCTTTGCTTCTTTCCTCTTTCCCCCTGGGAAAAGCCTCACAGATGTGTGTCTACCCTGCTACATAGGGGAGGGCCCCGGTGGGGGGACTCAAGCACCTGGTTTCCACACTCCTCAGCTCTTAGCTCRCTCCCTAGCTCTCTCCAGGACAGTTTATTATAAACCCGATCTACCCACCTTATCAATGTGTCAAAAGTAAAATAGTCAGGTAGTCTATAGTAGTTTTCACAGAAAGCATGTACAAAATACTGACTTAAGCATTATCAATTCTTACCCTCTCAGTCTACTGTCTTTGCTCTTAGGCTGTGAGCGTGGGATGGTACCAGAAAATGTCACCTGAGACCAGTGACTTATTTGCTGGAGTGTCTCTGGAAAAATTACTCCTGCCCATGRCACAATTCCAGAAATGAAACTTTGTATTTTACTCATAGGKTAATGTGTGGACAAACTGATGATTATACTTTACAGAGATAAGGAGAATATAATAAACTTGCTAAGCCTTCCTGGAAGCATTGAGATAGGAATAGAAACCTTACAATGCATACCAAGCAATGAAATATTACTATCAAATCGCTGCCTAAATACAATGATTTCAGTTTTTAGTTCAGTATTCTGATTTCTGTAGATGATACAAAACTGGGAGAAGTGGGTGATATACAACTATTTTGCTGCAGAGGGACCTGGAGAATTTGGAGAAATAGGGTGACAAGAATCTCTTTAAATTCAGCAAAGGAAGGTGCTGAGTCCTGCACTTGGGGAGGAACAACCCCTGGCACCAGCAGAGGCTGAGATGCACCTGCTGGAAAGCAGCTTTGCAGGGACAGCACAGGCTGACCGAGGGCCAAATGTGCCCTTGCAGAACWGAAAAACAAAGGCACCCCGGGCTGCCTGAGGCACAGCACTGCCAGCAGGTCAAGGCAGGTGTTCCTGGAGTGCTGGGTCTTGTTCTGGGAACACCAGAAGAAGAAAGATGTGGAGCTACTGGAGGGAGCCCAGCAAAGAGGCACAAAGAAGATTAAGGGCTCTGGCATGTGGGAAGAGGCTGAGAAATTTGGGATTGCTCATCCTGGAGAGATGAAAGCTCAGMGAGATGTTATCCATGTGTACAAATACCCAGCTGTGGGGAATGAGAAAGAGCCAGACTCTGCTCAGTGGTGACAGTTGACTGGAAAAGAATCAATGAGCAAAAACTGAAATAATGGAAACTCAATTTAAACACAAGAAAACACCTTTTACTGTGAGGGAGTCAACCACTTGAACAGGTTCTCCAGGAAAGCTTTGAAGTCTCCACTGTGGGAGATACTGACTGGACAAAGCCCTGAGCAACCTGCTGTAGCTGATCCTGCTCTCAGTAAGGGTTGGGATAGGACAATTTCCAGAAGTGCCTTCCAGCCTCAACCATCCCAAGATTTTGTGATTTACTTTTTTTTTTYCCCCCCAAGAAGTAGAAATCCACATTTTTCTAGTTAAAAGTAATTTATAGAAAGTGTAAAGAGAATAGCATTTCTTTCAGTTATTGAAAAATAGATGTCAGAAAAAAAATGTCAAATAGTGCAACAGATATCATAGACATTTCACAGTCTTCCTTGGATCTTGCAGAAATCTTTAGAATTTTTTAATATACACATTTCTACTTTTAATCAATTAGGCTAAAGAATCCTCAAAATTTTCTCTGCAATTCCTTAAACTCAAAGAAAGCTGATCCAGATTTTGTACATGTGCAAGTATGACTGTACCTAACTTAATCCTTGGCAAACATTTGCATCTTGTAAAAAAATCTTCTGTGGCACAAGAAAATCAACACACAACACAGAGAGACATACCTCCTCTTGAAAAACTCTCCTCGTTTATCTTGTTAGATTTTGGTTCGCAGCAGCAAGGACGCTTTAACCTGTAGTTGTAGTCACATGCAGAAATCAGTAAGTGTTTTGCTCTGCCAGTTAGCTTTTTTTTTAGTGCATGACAATATTGAGTAACAAATGCTGCAAGTTAGAAAGCTGCTTAGTTTATCATTTCCCTTACTGCTTTTGAGCTTCCTTAAATTTCCTGATTGGCAGAAGTTAACAACTTCACAAGATGTGATCATGCAACTAACTCTTCCTTCCTGTTATGTCAGATGAACTAAGCATTAATAGTCACAATACGCAAACAGGTTACCCAAAAAATATATAAACACTCTGTAGAATCACAGTATATGAATATGCTCATAGAAATACCACTTCTATAAATAAACAGATTTTCATAAATAATATGTTCTGGAAATAACAGCAGTGTTGTGTGACTAGTCCATGTTTGAAGTGTCTGCCTGTGTGTGTTGGTTATGGCCCCTGCACAAGCCCAGGTTCTCCTTTGAGGAAGATCAATCCTTAGCATGTATGTACAAACAGCCAAGAAAGTTCTGTCTTGCATATTCACAGGCAAAGAAATGCCAAGGAAAATACCAGACCCAAATTTCTGAATTTCCTCACTGCCCAGCTGTAGGTTGTTTTTGTTCAGTTCATCTTAGGCTACAACATCATAAGTTAGGTGCAAAACTGTCTGACTGCATAAATAAAAATAAAATATCCAAAGCATTTACTGAATAAGATAATGTCACATTGGCAAAAATCTTTGCAGTCATATAAATATGAGAGCCTAATCCATATTGTTTGCTTTAGCTTCCAGCAACTTCAGATGTGGCTCTGAGTTATGCTGAGTATTAGCCACTTCCCCATTTGTTTTACTTGACATCTGACATGAACTTACATAATCTGCATGTAATGAATATTTTTTTTATTTCCTGCTGTTCTCGGATGCTTGTAGCAAGCGAGATTTCTGTTAACCCCTACCTTCCACTCCCAACACGGGCACAATAGCAGGAAAGCGAAGAATTCTCTCGGCTTCTTAGGAGTGAGGGAGGATCTTTAGTAGTTTGTCTGTTAAAGGAAGAACTGTTCTTACCCTGCTATCATTGAACCAAAATTGTAGGGTGGGTTTGGGGTATTTTTGCTAGTGTATGTGCTCAGATCCACCAATAGCAATCTACTTCACAGACTTTTGAAATTTTAGACGTCTTTGCTTTTCAGTCCGCACTGCTCAGTCTTGCCTGCCTTCACCCAGTGATTCCCACTAGAAGGACATGTTAATATTATTTTCCATTTTAAAAATCCTTGGGTGAAAAAACTAGGTAAGACATGACTAACAGTTTAGTCAGAGCACATGCGGGGCAGGGCTGAGCTGCAGAATTTTGTCTCTAGAACCACATACTAACTTTGGCTCAGTCCTTGTCAGCTTTTTTCAGTACCTTGGGAACAGGACATGCATGTTTCAACTCTTCTACTCACTAAAGGACTTAATTTACTTATTCTGTATAGTCTAAAAGAAACACATCCAGTACACATATTCAGTGTGATCTGAAGTTGTCTATTTGTCAAATATGATCTTCTTGGGTACCACCACCCACCTCAGTGACCACTGCCACCTCGAGTAACTTTTCTAAAGCATCATCCTTCCATATCACACATATTTGTGATGCAAAGTATGTGTCAGTGTGCCTGATTAATTTTGATGAAGGGATTTGCATGCTGTCGTGGTGGCAAGTCTGGTGAGGTTGTAGGTGATGTGAAGGTGGTATTACARTATCACCTGACCAATACCTTCAGACTGGCCAAACAGTGCCTGAATTAGTTTTTACTGATCCATTTATAAATCTAATGATGAGTGGCTCACCATCCCTGGGAGTGTTCAAGAAATGACTGGATGTGGCATTTAGTTGCATGGCTTAGTTGAAAAGGTGGTGGTGTTAAGGCCAAGGTTTGGATTCAATTATCTTGGAGGTCTTTTTCAGCCTTAATCATTCTGTGATTCAATGATTTTGAACTGTAATTAGTGGACTAATTCATCAGGGTTCTGTCTGTAACACCTCTCCTGAATCAGCTAAGTATGTCATCCCTTTCCAGGAGAAAGCAGGAAACAAATGAGGAGCTTGTTTAGGTTCTATTTAACAAGACCCCAATGCCATCTCTTGTGTCTCTTGATACTGTCTTTATTGTACCTTACTATTTCCTTCCTAACAGCAAGCCACTGAGTGGTTGTTCATAGCCCATGGCTAAGTTTTGGTGGACTGGATCCAAACTGTGCCTCCCTCTGGCAATCTTGCCCGAGAGGAAAGTTACTGTGCAAGGTTACAAATCAGTGCAGCCTGTTGCAACCTCATCACTCTTTTAGCAAGTTACTGTGAGCATTTCCACTCTGACCACTGCTGCATACTGGGAAAAATATGAAGATGGTTTACAAGTGTGTCCAGCATGAATTCAGCCTCTTTAAGAAATTTGCTTTGCTGTTCTGATCTGCTGCAAAAAGCTTCCTAGGTGAGTCTTTGACCAAAAGCTAATCATTAGCTGTGTCAAAGGGAGAAGTGTGCCAAGAGCTGTTTGTGTTCAGCTACCGCATAAGCTGGAGAAAGTACAGCACTGGAAGGCTCCCCAGCACTGGAACATGTCCAGGAACAACTGTTCCCAGCACTAGTTTGGCCAGGATTTACAAGCAATGTCCCGAACAGCTCCTGGACACAGTCCAGAGGTTAGCTCAGGCCAGGGCTAATTTCTAAAGGTAGTTTGCATGTGTCCACCTCATTTAGGGTTTTAAGAAAGCGTGTCTGGACTCCTACAAGTAAATTGGCCTCTGTGCAAGAAAATAGTCCTGGGAATGTCTAGTCTAATAATCAAATGTCTAGTATCATTATAAAACTAGTCTAATAATGAAATATCAATGTTCAAATGGCAAGTGTAAAAATCTGAGCCAATCTCATTTTTCTAGTTGCCCATGTGTACTTGAAGAGCTCCAAAGAAACTTCTAGTATGAATTGACCCATTTTTGACAGTAGAACAATGGAATTCAGGCATCAGAATTTTTTTAATTGTATTCATCTCAATAAATTAATTATTAATATTTTTAATATGAGACAGAAAACCAATCATTTTTCCTTAAGATTAAAATGTAACTGAAACTTCTTGAATGAAATATTTCCACATTATTTACAAAATAGAAGATATCCAATAGGGACAGCTTACCCAAACAGTTACAATTAGCCAAAGCTATAAGCAAATACAACAACATTTAGAAAGATTGCATGTGAGGTATCATTCTCTCTTGGTTGCATCACTGTTTTATACAAGAAAAAGAAGAAAGTGAAGAAAGCCAATGTATTATTCCAGACTTTCCATAGAAGTATACAGTTGTCTAAGAAATGCACTTTCAGGCTCCTCCATTTTTCTTGGTTATCTCACAATGTCAGCAACTAATACTATCTCTTCACTTTCAGATGTTATTGACTGAATTTTGTTCTCCATCAGCTGAAAGGAAAATAAAAACTTCCATCAGTTTTATACATAATGTTAGGTTAGTGTCTACTTATGCACAATTCTGAGAGTATTTCACCTGCTTTTGCTGTGTGTGACCACCACAGTCTGTCCTGTTTCCTTAAAAAATCCTATTTTGAACTGTTTTCTGTGACACCTTGTTTTCTATCCTGCCTGTGTAACTTGCTGGTGGGTAAGGAGGAGAGGTGTGCACCTGGAGAGATTCAAGGTGGTGGCTTGGAGGGTGGGACCCTGTGGGGGCACACAGGGCTCAGACGCTGGGATCAGATGTGAGGAGCTTTATGGTGGTTGTGAATGAAGAGAGCGAGGAGGTGTACTCGTCTCACTGGCAAATTCAGCCCTGCTCAGCTGGAGAGTAGCAGGAGGACTGTGATGTCTGGGACTCTAATAGTGAGATTGCTGATGGTGTTGACGTGGTGCTGGTAGAGGCAGCTGTGCTGGTTTTGTGTCCGGCTGCCTCACTGTGCTCTGCTGTGTCATTGTTCATGTCTGTGCCTCGTGCTGGGAAACTGMACAGCCCTTCCTGCTGCCTGGATCTACCAATGGGACCAACAGCCTGTGCACCTGTGAGACTGGAATGGGAGAAACMCCGTGATTCCGGAAGAGCACTACTTTTGACTTCCCTTAACAAACTTGCCTGCTGATTTTATTTTATAATTCTTCAGAATACAGCAAAAAGAAGAGTGATCCTTTGTAATAAGTTCCTTATCATTTAAAAATTCATCCAGCAGAGCTTTGTATGTATTTCACACACTTAATATAAAAATAGAAAGCAAACATACCTCTGGATTTGTATCATCCAGTGTAAAAAAAGCAGGTTTTGGTCCTGGGATCCGTGGAAATGCTGCCTTCCAACAGCCAGTCCTGGAAATCAAAACACATTGAATACAAAATTCAAATTGAATAACTGTAATGTGACAAAACCATTGCACCCTTGAACCAGCTCTTATCTTCCTCTTTGGTCTGAGAAGTAAACTGAAAAATAAACAATCTCAACACAGAATGAACATATATCAGGAAAACATTAATAATTTGGATGGTAATAGATTCATATTTGATTAAAGATTTACTAGCAGTAAAATTCCTTCACTGACAGAAAAAGGAATTTGTTCTATGTCATTACAAACAGTGAAAAGTGGGAGAAAAATTTTAACAAGTTGAGAGAGCAGTATTTTTTCTGAATTACTGTATATTTCTATGCAAAGTGCATCATATAGTAGAATATCCTTTCTGTTTCTGTTTCACATATGTGGTTTATTTTATGTATCCTACAGAAACAGCTACACCTTATTTGTTTAAGAACTTCAGGTGTTACACACACTCACAGAAAATAAAATAAATGCATAAATTAAGTTTACCTTTTGCACAACAAAAATGTGATGATTGACATTAAGGGTGTCACAACTGCTACCACAAGTAAAATCCATACTGAAGAAGATATAATTTCTTCATTTCCTGAAAGAGAAACATTTATTATTATTATTGTTATTATTAATTATATTAATAAAAATAATAATAGTTATTATTGCTGTTTTTGTTGTTGTTTTTATACGAGGAATAGATCATAGAATTCCAGTACATAGAATGGTTTGGGTTGGAAGTGGCCTTTAAAGATCATCTAATTCCAGCCACTGTGCCATAGGCAGGGACGCCTTCCACTAGACCAGGTTGAGCCCCAACCTGGCTTTGAACACTTTCAGGTATGGGACATCCACAATCTCTCTAGACAACCTGTGCCACTGCCTTATGACCCTTATGGTAAATAATTTCTTCCTAAAATCTAATCTAAATCTACACTCTAATTTTAAAGCTGTTCCCCCTTGAACTATCACTACATGACCTTGCACAAAGTCCCTCTCCAGGTCTCCTGTAGCCCCTTTAGGTACTGGAGGACTGCAAGAGGTTGTCTCTGGAGCCTTCTCTTTTGCAGGTTGAACAACCCAAACTCTCTCAGACTTCAAGAGGTGTTCCAGCCCCCTGATCCTTCTTGTGACCCTCATGTGGACTCACTCCAACAAGTCCATGTTCTTCCCATGCTGAGGACCCCAGAGCTGGATGCAGCACTGCAGGTGGGATCTCACCAGAGCAGAGGGGCAGAATCCCCTCCCTCACCCTGTTGGCCATGCTGATTTTGATGCAGCCCAGGATATGTTTGGCTTTCTGAGCTGCAAGTGCACATTGCTGGGTCATGTCCAACCTCCCATCTACCAGTACCCCCAGGTCCTTCTCAGCAAAGCTACTGTCAATTCCGTCATCCCCCAGCCTGTATTGATACCAGTGGTTGCCCTGAACCCAGGTGCAGTGCCTTGAACTTGGTCTTGTTGAACTTCATGTTGTGTCAAACATCTACTGTGCTGACTTGTTGGGGTGCACTATGTGCTGGAAGAGAGATAGGCCCAGAGGGCTGGAGAGAGAGCCTCTTTCCTGGCCCCACAGGTGACCCTGGGAGTGCATCCAGGTCACCAGGGATGGGCTGAGAGAGGATTGTGGGTTTBTGGACAGTGYTGGRCCTATGAGATGTGATAATTGTAGTTTGTGACCTTATAGGGTATTGTTTACCTGTTACCATAATAGGCAATGTCTGTGCACTATCCCAGGTGATTGGGGGACACTGAGGTGAACATCTTTCCTGTTTATATGATGTGATATCCTGTTGGGTGCTGGTATTTAGGGAATATTTTACTGCRCAATAAAGGCTTTTGGATTTCTCCATCTTAGCTGCGGAGTCGTGCCCCTGCGTGAATACTGCACTGACTGACTGTGGTGAATGTCATTCTGAAAGGTTTCACCTGGTATGAAATAAACTCTGTAATTTATCACTTTAGCAGAAATGTCTGATGGGAAGAATTAACATTGATCCTATTTGTCCACAMCTTGCAGTAAGCAGGAGCTCACTACAGCTGCAAATGTGAAACTTTTTAATGTTATTTCCAGTGTTAGAATGTTAAGAAAMCTATTAAGTCTCTTCCTGCTCTTCTCTGTAGCCTGGTGTGAAGCAAAACATTTGCCAATCCTTTGTACATCTGTGTGTCCGTATGTGCACGGCAATGTGTGAGGTAGACAGGACATCGCTGGGGGAAGAGTAGCCCAGGGCATAGATTTGTTCTTACCAAACTCAACAGGTGCACTCCATTCTCCCCAGAGTGGGTTCACAAGGCAGGCATTGCCAGCTGCTCTCATTTTCAAGAGATACTTCTTTCTTGTGTTGGATGTTGGGAATGTGTGACTATTTCCCCCTTCCTAAAGAAAACAAAAAACCGAGTTGCTTTTCTTTGTTCCATGCCTAGGTGTCGACAATATACATGTGCCATTTACCGGTGAAACTTTTAAGAGGCTATGAAAGCATTGCTTATTAAAGTAGGTTGCTGTTCCAGATGAAAAAAAATCATTATTATTATTTATATAATATTTACACAAATGTGTATCTCAAAAATAACCTGACACTTGCTAAACTTTTTACATTTAGAAGCATTTCATCTTTTATACTGTAAAGGTATAAACTATGATTTCTTATTATATGGTTTGATTCATTGATAATTTCCCATAGCACATAGAGAGGTAGAAAAACATCTTGAACCATCTCATTTCAGTATTGCTAGCACTGAGTGGTTTGAGGAAAGTGTTTGTGCACCTGCCTAAGTCTTTGCATTATGACTTTTCAGACAAAGCATAACTTTCCAGCCAAACCAGTAAAATAAGCAGAAGATTGCCATAACTAGTGTTTCCAGACTTTACTGCAATACTCTTGCTCTTGGAGACTTTTGCATAGGGGTGGGATGTGCAAGCTGCACTGATTAAAAGGAGGTGCAGCATACCTGAATGACAACCTCCATCCTAAAAGGACTTTCGTGGTCTATGTTTTTCCTAAACAAAATTAAATCCCTAGGAGATGCTTTATCTTTTCTCTGCTGTCACTGATGTGTAACTTCAAATTCTGTCCCAAATATTTGAGAGGGAGAGTGGACAATATAATGAAAAAYGGAAGATTTTTCAAAATACTTACAGAAAAACAATAAAGTTCTGCCCTTGAATGTATAATAAATTACATATGCCATGATGATTTAGCAGTTTGACACATTCATGAAATCTATAAATAAGGATCCCATAAAGCACAGGACACTGAGGACATACTGATTTAAAGGTATTTGCATACTATTTACTTTTCACAGTTGACAATGAAATGAACATGTATTGCTGATTAATAGAACAAACAGACTCACTTGTATAGAAGTATATATGGGTTTTCCTTTAGGATTATCCTGTAAATTGAGAGAAAAAGAAAAACAACTAACTTAATTTTTATCATTGCTTGTTTTATGTTTCAATAATAATTGATTTTTATATACTGTCCAATTTTTCTGCATTCTCTTTCTTATGTACTTTATGGTTTGTTCAGAACTAATGATTTCTCTAAAATTTAGTATCTAATATCTAATTCATCTACAATGCCAAGTTTATATAGTAATTAATTCTGCTATGGAAAGATATTTGTTTTCCTTGTCATTGCAGTTGAGATATAAATTTTATTTCAGATTTGTGATTAAACTGAAATGCAAGTGAGCCAGACCTGAATGGAAATTATAAGTTTATTCTTATACACACCAAGGAGGGAAAAAAAAAAAAGATGATAAAAAAATCTGTGAAATAAACTTTTTAGTTTACATATAATGTTTTAATTTTACAATAAATGTCACTGTATGTAATTGCAAATACTATGTAAATATTGTTTTCTTTTAGATGAAAATATTTGGGACTGGCATGGATTCACAGATATTTTAGGCTGCCCTCCACCACATTTTTGATAGATAGAATAAAAGTTTCTCATCTTTTCTTTTACCTGATTAACTACCACATAACGTACTGACCAGACACAACTAATGACTCCAGACCACATCATCTCCATTAGAMTGCTAGTTATATATTTTTGTAATTATTTTGCAACACACCATTAAAAAAAATTCAATTAATACAGACTTATTTTTTTCAATTAATTCCATGCATGCTCATGTGGCATCTGAACATGAGGATGTTCAGCCTGGAGAAGAAAAGGCTCTGGGGAGAGCTTACAGCAGCTTCCAGTACCTAAAGGGTCTTACAGGAAAGCTGGAGAGGGACTTTTCACAAGGGTATGTATTAATAGCACGTGGGGGATTGGCCTTAAACTGAAGGAGGGCAGGTTTAGATTAGATATTAGGAAGAAATTTTTTACTGTGCTGGTGGTGAGGTGCTGCGTCAGACTGTTCAGAGAAATTGTGGATGCCCCATCCATGGAAGTGTTCAAGGCCAGGCTGGATGGGGCTCTGAGTAACTTGGTCCAGTGAAAGGTGTCCCTGACATGGCAGRGGGATTGGAACTAGATGGTCTTTGAGGTCATTTCCAACCCAAACTTTTCTAAGACTTTATAAAGCAAGGTGCTGTCCAGGACACCTTCTAAGCTCTGCAATCAAGCTAAATTATGCACAGGGAACAATCTAGGAGAAATATCTGGCCAATGAACCCCTTGTTGTTCTTCTTTATAGGCCCAGGGGTAACCTGGAAGATTTCAAGGGTGATTACAGAACACTGGGGGGATGGTGAAGGGCAGGAAGCCTAGATGGTGTCTCTTCAGGCCTTCCRGTGAGAGGGAAAGGCTTGAGCAGAATTGCAGTCATTCAGCAGGTCAACACCTGGCTGAGGAACTGCTGTCACAGGCAGGGCATTGTATTCTATGACCTTGGGATCCTTTTTGAGAAATGGGGGCTAGTGGGCAGGCATGGGATGCATCTCACCAAGGAGGGTGGTTGTGTGCTTGCAAACAGGCTTGGTAACCCGGTCCTTCTACTGTGTTTAAAGGAGTGCCTTGTATGCATAGAGCTCTGTCTGGGGATAAATAATGAACCAGTAAGAGAACTCATGTGAAGGCATCAGAGGACAGACCAGCAGAGGTGTAAATGTGGTAGGTTCTTGTTCCAGATGTCATGATCAAGAAAAGAAAGCAGATGAGACCCTCTGCAGGAAACCTCATAGTCACAGGCCTTGGTACTCAAGGGAAAGTGCCCTCGAGGGCCAAGTTACTGGCTGATCTACAAGGACAACCTCCTCAGAGCACAGGAATCATGGAATCATAGAATTGTTTAGCTTGGAAAAGACCTCTAAGATCACTGAGTACGGCCATTAACCCAACACTGCCATGTTCACAACTAAACCATGTCTGCAAGTGCCACATTGCAGGTTTAAATGTGTAAGAATGACAAGGAGATAGGTGATGGAAGCACAGTGATAGCCCACATTATGCTTATAATGAAACYCTTTATGCTTTGTTAAGATCACTATCCTACATTGCAATAAATATTGTTACTTATGTTGCCTTTGGATGGATTTTCCCAAAACTTGTTGCGTACTATGTGCTCTACCCTAATCAGCCGTGTGCTTTTTGTGTGATAACTCACAAGGTTATTCATGTAGGCATCACACTTCGTGCTCATGAGGTATCTCACAAACTCAAGCCCATTGTCCTCTGCCAAGGGCTGCTGCTCCACAGTGCCAGGGATTTCTTCACTTGCCCCTTTACCTCACTCAGGAAACTACTGGGGAACCCTTGCTGGGCTGCAGAGGTAATAAAAGTCTTCTGACCACTGCTGTGTGCACTGTGCTGGTGTATCTGACGCTGCTCGAGTCAGGGCAGGCACCGCAACTGGTGGAGGCCAGTCTGATCCTGACACCTGGGCTGAACACACAGCCACGTGGTTTTTTGAGCACTTCAAGGGATGGTGATTCCATCACTTTCCTGAACAGCTCGCTCAAATGCCTAACCACCCTAATAGTCAATCTAAACCGCCCCTAGTGGAACTTTGAGGCCATCTCCTGTTGTCCTGTGGTTTGTTTCTTGGGAGAAGAGACTGACTCCCAGCTGCTATAATGTCTCTTCAGGTGGATGTAGGCTCCCCTGAGCCTCGTTTTCTCCAAGCTAAACAACCCCAGCTCCCTCAGCTGCTCCTCATAAAACCTGTRCTCCAGACTCTTCACCAGCTTCATTGCCCTTCCCTGGATACACCTGAATGGTCCATTTTGGTGTGCAGAAAATCAAGCAAATGTGACAGGTTAGCATGGCAGGACATGGAGATTGAGTCTGAACTCAGAGACAATAAAGAATTGTACAAAAGGTAGAAGAAGGGGTTTGGGAGGAATACAAAGACATCATCTGCAAATACAGGAATGGAGTCAGGAAAGACAAAGCTTAGCTGGAGTCAAGACCAGTGAGGGAGGTGATTGCAAGAAAGTTTTTGATGAGTTCATTGACAAGAGAGGTTAAGAAGAAAGCACAYCTGTTGCTCATTGAATTGGGAGAACCTAGTGACAAAGAACATAGGGGAGGTAAAGGTATTTSGTGCCTTTTTAGCTGTGTTTTCACTGCTAAGTCTTGCCTTTGGTTTTCTCAGATATCCTGATCTATAGAGCCTTAACAAGAAACATCACTGAAGAAGAAACACTTTTTTCAACCATGGAAAAAATCTGATTGAAATTATGTTATTCATGGTGTTATCCTTTTTAAATTTTTTTTGTTTGTTTGCTCCCATAGTGAGAAACTTCAGTCGTGAAAAGTAAAGTTTAAAAGCTGACTGTAATACAGCATTTGTTGGTCATAGTGTATTGGTAAGAACCCACAAGTTTAGACCTGGCAGTGATAAAGCAATAAATTTGGCAGAAGAATTTTTTATGGATAAATCCTCCAAAGATATGATTATAGTTGCATCTTATAAGTCTCAAGGGAGCCTACACTGCTCAATTGCTGGAATAATTGCTGGACCTTGACATAATTAAGTAAGTGAAAACCACTAATGATTATGAAAAAAAGCTAGAAAATTCAGACAAGGTGTGAATTGAGTACTCTTTATAAAATGAATATTGCATATATTAAAAGTTATTAAAAAGTATATATTGTTTTACTGCAATAGACCTTTATTCCAATGTCAGACAGAGTTTTCAGTAAGGTTTCTTTGGTAAAACAGYCAAGTGATTCAGAGAATAATGCTGTTTCATGGCAGTTCGTTGGGGTTGCAAAAAAACTCATCTGTGAAATAGCAAGATCAATCCAAACTAAGAAATTCCAGATTTCAGAAACCTAGGGAATGCCTTCAATCAGCCACTAAGTGGGTGGCCGTCTGGCTGTAGTTCAGTAAGATTTTTCCTTTGTAGTCTCTATCTGCCACCCTGTGGCCTTTTGATGCAATTCTGCCCCAGTGGTTTACATCTACTCTTGCAGTGGAACACGGCAGTCTCGTTCCTTCCCGACTGCTGCCAGAAGACTTGTGAAGTAAGGGTCATTCCCCCACTAACCTGTCCTTAATTACACTGCCTTTCTGCTTTCTCTCACATCTATTTTCCATTTATTTATCATTACAAATCTTCAACTTCTGGACCAACAGCTATGATGCTTATATCTGGATAAGCTATTTGCATTTCATATATGGAGAAAGTTCATTCACTTMCATTAACTCAGACTTGTTAAGTGAATGCACAGTTCTCTTTTCACTGTTTAAAGCCCAGCTCTGCCCTTCCACAGAGATCCAGTCTCCACTGGAAATAGTCCAACCCAGGGCAACTCCAACAGGTTTTAGTGAAAGAAGTGCCTTTTCCGACTGCCGTCACAGACAAAGCTGCGATATGTTTGAATCTTGATTAACCATGCTTCTCCTCTGGGACTGTCTCAGTCATCCAGTGTGTCTCCAGCAATATCTTACTCAAGGGAGCAGGGATTAAAAAAAAAAAAATGGGGCAGTATGGCATAACAGGATTTGGTATGGACTTGAAAAGTGCAGTCACAAAGGAATAAGGTGCTATGTGTGGGGAAGGCTACATCATAGAAGAGAGACTGATTTTCTTTTCACCCATATGTATGGGTAAATGCAAACATATGAATTAATATTAAGTGTAAGTGAGGATATTCTTACCTTGTACTTTATGTTGATTTCATATTTAAAACACTTGTCTTTGTTAGAATGACTTATTTGGGGTCGTTGCCATTGAATTATGCAATCATTTTTAATTTCATCACAGTTGACTGTGATATTTGATGGAGGCATGAGCTTTTCTGAAATTATATAATCAAGAATTGAAACAGTTAAAATCACTTGATCTCTTYGATTTGATGAAAGAGAGTGAAATTGCAAGTAACACTCTATGAAGAAAGATACTAGTTCATATCTATTTTTCTTAGGACCAATTAGAAATAGTTGAAAGACAAAAGTTTTCTAAACCATGTACACAGGATCAGAAAAAAAAGAGACTAAGACAGGGAACATAATACAGGAGGATACAAAGACACAACCCTCCCTCCATTTACTTTTTTAGATGAATAAGGTAGAGTATTGTCTTCTTTTTAAGAGGATGTTTGTTACTGCAGATAGCTGCTGCTATCCCTAAAGTAAGAAATTCAAAAATCTTTTTTTTTCTCTAAGCCTCCTCACGATGCTTCTGTGACATGAAGGTGTTGCTTTCAGTCTGTTGTGAACTATGCAGTTTATTCCCTCCTTGCAAAAGAAATAGCCATACAAGTTTAAGAAAGACACTCCATTTTTAACAGTCTAGCCAACTTCTTCATGTATCTCCCCTCACTTCACAGATGTAAGCAAAAGTATGAGGACCTTTATATTTTGATCATTGCCAATGACATGATTACTGGAACAGCAAAAGACAGTCACTCATGGCAGAAAGGGTGACAAAGGGCTGATAAAGGAAAGTTTAATATYAGCTAAACTACTGCTTTACAGTACTATCTTTAGGGACAGCCCTGGCCWATTTGTGATGGGCTACTTGATCAAAGAACAATCTTGTTTTATCTGCCATGAGTGACATTACATCTCAATTTCTTCTTAAAGGATGAAACCTTTTTTGTTCATTTTTTTAACACAATAYCAAGACCAGTGTGGCATTTCCAATGAGACTTTGCCACAGAAAAAGCAACTGCACAGGACGCTTTCAAGTACAGCACCACGTGCATAAGGTATGTTGTACGTGTCTTAACAGGGTATGGTGTCCTGTATGTCATCCCCACTGGTAATGAAAAGCAGAAATCAGTGCTCAGATAAACTTATAAAAAGTCTCCACTCTCCTCTGTTGAGAGGTGCTTGGCCATCACTGAAAGGGCAGCAGGGAAAACTACAGCTTTTTAAGTCTTGTTAACCTTGCTTGGGAAAAACCTACCTTAAGGGTAGATTGCTAAAGAATCTGAGACAGAAYGCAGCTGTGGAGCTTTCCTGTTTAAATCCCCTCTTTGTCTTTTGCTTCGGTAATAGGTTTTCTTGAAAAGCCTGCAGTCTCTTACTCTCAACTCTAGGTAAGACAGGGTACATGATTCCTTCTCAGGGATAAATGCTCTATTATTTTAATGCAATAATTAAAATAAAGCTGAAATAAATTATTTACTTACCAAGTTTATATAGGTAAACATACTCATCATAGAACTGGATCAGGGAGTCTTTGCTAGACCCATTCACCAGGAAGTAAGCTTTTTCAGTCCCTATGCTCACGTTTTGGAAGATACATCCCATATTTCTGCAATTTTCATCTTTAATGTAAAGCTCACATTCCATCTGCTCTTCATCTCTGCATACAGCAAAGTATTTTAGTTAGACATGGGCACTGTGATGTGGTGAATGAGAATTCAGAATTCCCTGGCTCAAGCAGRCTTACTTACCTTGAATTCTGCCAGTAGAGAAAATACTGTGTATCTGCTGGAGCATGCCTTCCTGCCTGCCAAGTGCAGTTCATGAGGAAAATGTTATAAATCACACAGGAGAAGTTTTCAATGGCTGACCCATTCATGCCTGCAAACACAGGAATATCCATAATGAGGAAAAATCATGTGACTCCTTCAAGCTGGAGGATCATGGCACACACTTAGGGTGTGTTAGATACCTGCAAGCCCAGCTCGTTATTGCTTGGGTTTTGTTTGCTAACAATGAAAGATATTTGCCCTGAAATATTCAATGAAGAATTTTTTAAGGATAAATCCTCCAAAGATATTATTATAGCTGCAACAAAATAATTTGTGTGAAAAAAATGCTGGTGATCTCAGGAGTATTGCATAAACTTTATAGACATTGACATACAGGGTGGCTGCTATTTTAAGGTCCAAAGATTGTTTTTCTGTCTCCTATATATAAAGTTTAGGATGAATAGATGTCAAGGAGGTGGGTAAACAGCTGCAAGCAGAAAATATCAAAATAGAGCAGATCAGATCCATCGACTCAAGTTACCCAATGTTGAATATGGTAAGTTTGCTGAGGATATTAGTTCTTGTGCTTTCAAGGATGTAGGTCAGATACAAAGCTTWACYGTGAGGGCRGTGAGGCAATGAACAGGTTGCCCAGAGAAGCYTGGATGCGCCATCCTTGCCAGTATTCAAGGCTGGGTTGGTTGGGACATTGAGCAACCAGGTCTACTGGAACATGTCCCTGAAAGGTTTGGAACTAAATGATCTTCAAGGTCCTYTCCAACCCAAATCATTCCGTGAATATGATTCTGTGACTGARGAACAGCCTCTCACTTTTAAAAATTCAGTATCAAACCCAGTAAAAAATCAAAATTGTGTCTAGGATCATTCTTAGCATGCTGCAGGTACTTTATTTGCAAAAAAACCTTCATTCAACTTAGTTCCATATATTCCTCTGACAGCTTTTTAGATTTTTGTCGGGGACATCATGCCTCCAGTCCTGGACTTCCTGGAGACTCAGTAAATACCTCAGCAAACAAAAGAGTTGGAAAGAAAAAGATAGACCTACCTTCTATTTCAAAATGTCTTTACCGTGTTTATCTATTATAGTCTTCAGGTTCAGAGAAGATGGAAATGCTTTATTTTAAAAGGCTGTATAACTATGAATAGGGCTGTCTCCCTTGCTGCTTGTGTTTTGGGGAACCGTCTTAGCATCGGAAGTGTTGCAAAATAAATGTTCATCACTTCCCCCCCGATTCATAGCAAATTTTTGTAATTGCCCAACCCAGGAGTTCTTACTACACAAACAAGAAGTTAGCTGGTTAAATTTCCCTTTTTGTTGCACCAGAGTATGTTGGTGCTTGGGAATCCAGCAAGTGCATAAAAATATTTACTTTTACAGGTGTTTCTCTCTAGCTCTAAACAATACTGAGAAGTASAAAGCATCTCTCTATACAAGCCATCTCTGGGGGGTGGAGGATGGGGTTTCTCCACGGAAGGCATCAGGGCAAGGCCTGGCACTCCCAGCCCACCCCACCTCCAGCCCAGATYAGGCCAGCTGGGGACCCACGGCAACCCCAGCCCTGACCACCAGGAGCCTTCTTGGGGACTGGGATGGGTCATGGGCCTGAGGGTGGGCTCAGCTTGGCAGGGCCCATGTCCGGGCAAGGCAGGGCTGGGGGAACCCRGAGACTGACCCTGCTGTGGTATCACTGGGCAGGGGCTGATGGATCCAGGGACTGATGTGGGTTTCTGGGCTCTGGGCAGGGTGAGGGAAACTCTGGGGGCTGGGCAGGGGTAACCAGACCTGTGGGGGTTCTCAGGGAGATAACAATGCAAACTGTAAATGTTCTTAAAGCAGATGGAAAAAGGGGATTTCAAATCTTGGGTATGATGTCTTCAGATAAGATATATCACTATCAAAAGTGTGATGTGGGTTTGTCCTCAGTCCATTTCTCCCATGGTGAAAATAGCCAAACCACAAACCACCACTACCACCACTAAAACAGAAAAAAAAATGTAGGTAGAAAGCATCCAAACACAAATAGCCACTCCAGGCCCATTCTGTGGAGCATTTGTTACCTTCTCAGGTCACAGCCATATATTTTCTAAAGAAGAGGGTTATTATAAACAGCGTAAAACATCAAAAGCTCCCTTATACCCTGAAAGGCTTTGTTTCRTGGAAGACAATGTAATTTGCTTAATATGGAGATTTAAAATCCATGTAAAGTAATTTCTTCACATTGAAATTGAAGCATCACTAGAAAATATGACATTTTTCAAATACCAATATATGTCAACATTTTCCTCTTAAAAACAGGCAGATCCTTTCTGCTTGGAGTTAAAAACCTGTAGAAAAGGGACCAGTCCATGTACTTCTCTACCACTCCCATTTCTTGGCTACTATATTTGGAAAAATTCACCTGCTGCCCAACAGTTTTCCTGGATGTTCCAGGAATTGCCTTTATCAAAATCCCAAAGTCATTCCTATCCTACAGCTTTTTTAATGACATATGGAATGATTTAACCATATGAGCAGTAGTTCTTATACATCAGCTATTCGTACATAACTAGGATACAGTTATTTCCGAGGGAGGAAGCCAAAGGTACCGCAGTGCTGACTTTCCTTGGAGACAAAGAGGGCTTACCTTSTAGAGACCCAGAGATGCCTGGGCTCGTGAGTATTTCTGCTTCCTGGGTTCTGGCTAGAGTGTGAGATTGGTGACTGATGAGCTAGAAGTGGACAGTCATTTTCTGGTTTCATTCTCTTAYGTTGATTGTAAATATTAGTTACACTGGATTGTCGCTGAGGCCAGCCAACACCACAAAGAGGACATCCAGCCTGCTTTCTTCTTCTCAACTCACGTAGTATAARGTGAACAGGTGTAGTGAAGCAAGTCTACTCATCCTACTGGAAACTTTTTGACTGCAAAAATATTTTCTACCAAAAAAAAAAAAAAGAAAAAGAACCTACCACACTTCTGCTCACATGCAGTACTAAAAGCATAAAGCAAGGCATGAAAAAAGAACCAATGCATTAAGTGGCACTCAATGGTTGTGTTCAGGCATTTGATCACATCTGTTAATAACTCCATGTTAGCTGGGGAGATGAACAACTCCCTTTGAGCATCCAGAACTTAAAAAAGTCCAGTCATCCATAGAACCAAGAAACATGAGAGAAWCAACAGAGGCCTGGTCTTTTGTGGTTTCAGAGGTAAAGATCTAAGGCAATGGTGGCTTTATAAGGACCAATTCATGGACGTTGACTCTCTTCATATGCTAGTAGAGAATAAAAATGTGACAAAATTTTTCTGAAGCGTAGTTATGAAATAAAGAGTGGGAATGATGACTACATAGGTATAAGTGGATATTCTACCAAAAAGCAAGTTTAGTCAAATAAGCAGCTCATTTTGGTAAGAATCACTATGACTACCCCTATCACATTATAGATGTCAACAAAGCAACTGAAAGCTTGGACATCAGCTCTGAGCCCATGGTAGTCATTCAGAGGTAAAAGCAGTCCATTGTCAGAAGTATCACTGTACTTCCAGATTAAATAAATTCCTTACATAACCATGTAGGTATTTTTTTGAACGTTCACTGTGCTGTATAGACAGAGGAAAGGACTTCTCATCACAAAGACTAAAAATCCCCACGGTTTATTGTGTCCTCATCTTTGGAAGATGAGCACTCAATTTTGTGTCTTAACATACTGCATTTCATGGAGAAGGGTAGTGACAAGTACCCAAGTAATAAAATCAGAKCTGTAAGAAATGTCATGGAGAGCCAAATGGGACTGTGGAAAATGAAGGAAGTCAGAATTTTTGTTCGCTTGCCTGTCCATGCTTCCACTCTGAAGATCTCTTGAGCCTGCAGAGAAGGCAGCAGGGAAGCAGTGTGTTTTTGTGTGCTCTCTCAGATCATGTATCTCTGAAATACAATGAGGAAGACTAGAGCTTGACATTTTGGGATTTGGGTACTTTGTTTTTAAACTGGAATATACTGCAGCAGAACAATCCAAACAGCCCACAAGGACAGTGGTGTTTTTGCAGAAAAGGGAACTGTTCTACCCAGGGGACTTCTGTTCTTGTCTATATTTAGGACAACTCCTTACCTAAGGCTTTCAAAAATGCAAACAAATTAAAAACATTTAAAAAATTCCCAAGCAAAGATGGTGCTACTGAGGGTAGCAAAGTCTGTCATCTTTCAGAGGCCAGAAAACTAGTGTCGAGTGGCCTTGCTATGACCCAGGAGTTGGAAGCAAAATGAGAAGAAGAGAAAGAGAAAGAGGAAGAGAAAGAGAAAGAGAAAGAAGAATAAAGGAGAGAAGAGAAACCTGGACAGAGACACTGGAGCTGTTTACAGACTTTTGGCTCTAACGGGAGTAAAGTCATTGCAGAAACAGGATCAAACCCAAACTTTCTTAAAAATCACAAAAAGTTGAAGAAAAATTTATTGCTCCAACAGAAACAGGAGTGTTCACAAGAACTATCTGGGTGTTTTGCTGTACTGGTGTGTTACAGCTTTTGTGTATATCACAAAAATACAAATGGTAGACAAGACCCTCAATTTTTTCCTTGCAGCAAGATCTTTCTAGTTTTTAGCACAGAACAGAGGAACAGCCGTAGGCGACTGGAATAAAGGACTTCTTCCTGTGTGAGCATCCGAGCGACTTAGTTAAAAGGTTGTAAAGCCTGACCATCCTTTTCCACTGATTTTGAGGTCTTTGCCCAGGGATGGGAAAGTGATATCTTAGTCCCATACCTACTACCACCTCYGCTGTTTCATGGATATGATTTATGGTTTTCTCATTAATGTGCTGGTAGTGAACAAGTTTTCTTAAATGACTTTGCTGTCTCAGCAGCTTCCACAGTGAAAGCAGTGGGTATGTAAGGGGTGCCTCAATGGCTGTGATCAACTCTGAGTGAAGCAGGATGGAGAGGATCCAGCAGACTGTGTCTGTTTAATTGTCCTTAGATTAAAGTAAGTGTTGGCTTTAGTTATCCACATTTAATGCAGGTACTTTTATCTTTTGGCAATTATAACTTAATTAGAAGGATCCTTCTCTGGCACTGTTTTAAAAAGACATTCAAAATAAATTTTTATTGAAAGCTCATTTAGAAACACAGAACAATAGAAAAATTTAGTTTAAAAGATGGTCTCCACCTAGTCTAGTGGAATTTTATTACGGAGAGGACTTTATCTTCCATGATAGAATTTCAGCTACTCGAGATGACTTTAACCTTCCTGAGACTTGATGGAATTATAGAATCATAGAATAACCTGAGTAGGAAATGACACACAAGGATCATTGAGTCCAACTCTTGGCCCTGCTCAGGACAGMCCCAAGAGCCACACCATGTGCCTGAGAGTGTTGTCCAAATGCTTCTTGAACTCTGTCAGGCTGGTGCTGTGACCACTGCCCTGGCAAGCCTGTTCCAGTGCCCAACCACCCTCTGGGTGAAGACCTTTTCCTAATACCCAACATAAGCCCCCCCGACACAACTTCAGGCCATTCCCTTGGGTCCTGTCACAGGTCACCACAGAGAATAAATCAGTGCCTGCCCCTCTATTTCTGCTCACAAGGAAGTTGTAACTGCAATGAGGTGTCCTCCCAGTCTCCTCCAGGCTGAGCAGACCAAGTGACCTCAAGCCACTTCTTATACACTTCCTCATTTCTACAAAGATGGTGAAGGCCCTTTACCATCTTCGTAGCCCTTCTTTGGGAACTTTCTAATGGCTTTATATCTTTATTATGTTGTGGCACCCAAAACTGCACACAGGAATTGGGGTGAGGCCACCCCAGTGCAGAGCAGATCGGGACAATCTCCTCCCTTACCTGGCTGGCGATGCTGTGCCTGAGGCACCCCAGGACAAGGTTGGCCCTCCTGGCTATCAGGGCACCACTGACTCATATTCAATTTCAAGCAAATGGAAGGTCAAAATATGTGATTAGCCTCTAAATTGAGAGGTTTCCCCCATATCTCCTTATTAATTGGAAGATTCAGGCTGTGATACTTCTGTTTCATCCAGGCGTTATAAAAACACACAACCGGCCTGTACCATTTGCAATTAGCAAGTGACAGGCTTCTGCTGCAGAGATCAAATGTTCAATTTCCAACATTTCCCACTCAATACATATACACATATACATCTGCTACCTGTTAGCAATCATATATTAAGTATTTTTTTCATCTAACACAGATATGAACAGATGATCTTTAGTAGAACTCATTTTGTATGAGCAAGTGATCTTTCTTAAGAGGCTTGATCTTGGCTGGTTTTCATACAGTGGGCTTTCAAACAGATGCCAAATTTTATTCCTGATCACAATCTCAGTAGGGCTGTACATTTTTGAGACACTAAACCACTGGAGATCCTGAATAAACCCCTAAAGTTTGGTTGTTCTTACTTATTCTTTTGCATCATGTTGAAAAACAGTATAATAACTTCCAAAGCAATACTGAAATATTTTTTTCTGAAATACTGCAGTATTTGTCATAATAAAAAACAGAAAAAGTCCAAACTTCAAATGTTTATAGAAAATAGAACCAAATACATTTTTAAATGTAAATATTTTAAATATTTACAGGCTTTTAAAGATAATTTCTTGGGGAATTGTCTCTACAGTCAATACTCTTCTCCCTGCTTCCAGGAGTGACAGAATATGAAAAACCTGTTAATTTTTGCCAACAAGATACATATGCTTGAAAAAAATCAAGTTGCTCATTTCACCTGCATTCCATCACTTCTTCAATATTTATTACTTCTTCAGTTTCTTGTTTTTTTAATAGATTCATATCTTCTGTCTATTAAAGGAAGAATATAACATTTTTTTAGTGTTTCATGCATGAGATTAGTCACAAGGTCATGATTTATGAATCTCCTCTCATTCAGAGTTGTTATTTACTGTGTAGAAGCTATAGCAATGACTCTGTCAATTAGAAGACCAAAGTAGACATGTCTAGATCTTCCCTCCATATAGTTCCCAAAGAAAAACAAAAGACTTTTTTACTAAAAATCTGGAAAATTCATCTTTTAAAACAGAAAAGTTAACATGATGAAGGATGAGAAAGTAAAAGGATTTATAAAGGCTCGCCAGAAATTCAGTGTGTCCCTGCAGACAAATTTTGGCTTCCAGACCTGCCTGCTGCCAATCCAAAGACTGCAAGTWGCAGGAAACTGCAATATACTCTCTAGAAGGGAAGTTCCTGCAATGTTTTTCTGTTTGTTCCCTCTCACGAGTCATTCCAGTGTTCCGCATAAGTTAGCACCTCTCAACATTCTGCTCTACTTTCTTGCTTACCATACCCTAGAAACTTTTCCTCCTTTAGCATCATTGCCAAATACTATCATGGATCTCAATATCTGCTATGGAAAAACTACTGTAGATTTCTTTGTCACTTCTCTCCCTGCCTGATTCTGCATTATTATTGTGCTGAGAAACTTACACTCAGCACTATTCTAGTGATAGCATATGGCTTACAGGGAGAGCAGGGTGAAACTGTATTTTCTCCAATGCTTCAGGTAGACAGATGACAATTATTTCATAAAAAGTAAAACAGACAAGTTATTTGCATATGGACCTTCTCTTTCCATCCCCCAAGAACAAGAAAAAGAAAGAAAATTGATTCTTGCTTGTCTGCATCTTTCTGACACTTGGGTCATACCTTTGAGACTAAATTTTTTAATTTCAGGCAAACAGAAAGAAAACATACCTGGAAGTCCACTGGAGAGGGCCTATGGAACGGGTCTCTTGGCTGTGGTACTGTAGCAGATGTTCTTTTCAAATAAGCCCTTCTACAGTGACAAAAAGGTTTGGTGAAGAAAAGACTTAACACACAAACATATGAACACATACTATATAATAATGCTTCTGAGGTATTATTTTATTTCTCTAAGATAAGCAGTATTTTTCTATGTCAAAAGTAGCTAAAAATTACATAGGCTGATTACAATGTTATAATTTTGTTGTTCAGAATTTGCATGACAATAATTTATTTTATGGCTTACTAAAGCCTCATAGGAAGCTGGKTTTTTTAAGTGTATGAAAGGGAAATATCATCAAAACATGGAAACAATTTCATGTACCAACCATCTGCATTGCAGGGTCTGATGTTAGGAAAGCAGTACTGATACAAGGCCTTGTCCCAGTATTGGAAAGCATTGAGTTATATTAACCAAGCGGAAAAGAAAGTTTGGAATCAGAAGTATAGAGCACACTTGAGGAACATCCAGCAGGTGATTCCTAGTTTAGTTCAGTGTCGATTTTCTCCCTCCCTTGTCTCCTTTAAAAAGAAGCCAGAAATTTTCTTTTGCGGGAAGAAGTGTTATTTCACCTATAGAATAAAAATTTTGCACAAGAAATAAGTCTTACACTGTCATGCAGAGAAGAAGTGTGAGACCTGCTGCCAGCCCTGGTATCAGAAATAGCACATATGATGAAGTAGATGTAAGTTGTTGTGTTCCTGAAAATCAAACGATCATCAAAGTGCTGGTTAGCATCACAGGTCACGAAAGATCGCACAGCTATGCGCAATCTGCTTTGCATCAGAGTGTCAAACACTGTATGAAGGGATGACTTCTCTAGCTTAGCACCTCACTGCCCTGTAGCAGGCGAAGTAATAGGATGGCTGACAGAATGTGGATTGTCTACAGTAACTTGAGACCTGAGGAACTGAGTCCTGCACAGTATTTAAATACCCAAGGTGACAGAGAGCAACAGCAGGAAAAACGAGTTTATAAAGTTAGGAGTAAAGATGGAAGAAGTAAAACATCTGGCAACAGACCTCGAAAAGATCTCCTTTATTCACTATTCCAGTGCAAGAAGCACTGTCTCCCATGAATGCTTGGAGAACTCCCTAAAATTAAGAGACATGCCAATTCTTCGACTCTCTTTGTCCTAACAAATTAAAGTGCAATTATCAATGTGTTTCCATCCATAAGCATGAAGTAAAAAATGAGGCAGACAGGTAATATCTGAACTAGGTCAAGGAAGGGATTTTTATTCTTACCAAACTCCACAGGCGTACTCCACTCTCCCCAGTTTGGGCTTACTAAGCAAAAGCCCGCATCTGTTGCTCTGATTTTGACGCTGTACCTTTTTTGTGAGCTGAAGCTTTCATATAGGTAGGACTTATCTTCAATGATTGCTTCCTAAATGCAAAACAAGTAGAATGAGAATTTTTGTATTATTTTTATATAATTATGTTAAAATTTTACATTTTACATTTATATAATCTTTCTGTGGACAGACTAGAGTGAAATAACAAGTGGAAAAATATCCCTTAATAAGTTAGATTGTTTCATCCTAATTCTTCTTGATTGAACATTTTTGTTACTGGGTAATATGAAGATGAAATTTGCCATATGCTTCCCTGGCTCCTTAGACTCTGCTAAGCAATGAGATTTTAGGGTAAAAATTCTTTAAAGATCTGGCACTCTGTTACAGTGGATATTTTCAAAACTGAAGTAGAATTCGACTGCCAGATTATACAGAATTGAGAAGTTGGGTTTTTTTCCCTGCCATCTTTATACTGGCTTAATCTGTGACGTAATATTTTCTCGCCTCTTGTGTCTTAATCCTTTCCATAGAGCATTAATAAAGAAAAATTTCTCCAAATTTTTTGTGTCTAAGTGTTACAAAGAATCATGACCCATACTTTTACATATATATGAATTTGCTAGGAAGTAAAAAAGAATGTAAAATGGAAGATTTTGTGAAGCAATATCAAGCTCCACACGTGCAGGTGTTTTTGTGAAATGTTTTATAAACAACAGTTTAAAGCTTCAGATTTAGAAAACTTATCAATAAAGAGCACATGCAGTACACTGAAACAGGTAGTGTGAAACCAAACCAATTTTGTTGGAGGATGCTCTGATACAGAAGAAATTTCAATATAGCATAAATGTTASATTAATACAGACTTACTATTTTAGATGTGGTTTTGGTGTTTTTCTCAGCATCAGCCTAGCAACAAGAGAAAAGTTTAATTTTTAAGATTATTCTTTTTGTTACTATAGAATAAAGAGTCTTCTCTCATGAATGCTTGATTTTCAGGAAAAAAAAGTGCATGTAATATTTTAAATGCCTTCTTTTAAAGACTGTGAAATTAAGCTGTTCTTCCTCTAAGTGTTTTTTCCTCCCCACTAATGCTCTGAAATATTGTACCATTTAAATTTGATTGCAGAATTGAGTACCAAAGCACTAAACAAAAAAAGGCTCAGGTTGACAAAATGTTTACATTTTACTTGTTAAAACAAAGTATCTAAAATTTACAAATAAACTCCGATAATGTTTTTTCCTTTTTTTTTTTTTTGCCTGTGTATATTTGCATTCTTAAATGTTTAATTTAGCTATGTTATGTCTCCTTTTTTTTTTTTTTTAATTTCTATTTTTTACTGTTGGAACAAMAAGGTCACAAATATTCCCACAAATATTTTGAACTTTCTTTTTGAAGGATGTAATATTACTTTCCATATTCATCCAAGCTTTCAAAAGAAGGGGATGAGAACAGGGTACTGGTTGTATGGTGTTATGTGTGGAAATAGAGATATACAAAATGCTATTCAATGTCATAATTATTCTTACCTTGTTTTCTATGACAATTTCATATTTGAAACAACTACTTTTTTTCACATGACTTGTGCGAGGTGGTTGCCACCAAATACTGCATCTATGAGAAGCTTCTGTACAGTTCACTGTGACATTTAATGGAGGGGTGAGTTTTTCTACAATAATATAATCAGAAATACTATTGATTAGTAATAGCTCTCTTCACTCTGCCATTTTAAAAACATAGGTAGATGTTCAAGCAACTGTCTAAAAAGATGTAATGCAGAATTACCATAGCAGAATTACTATATTCTCCCCATATTCTGAAGCAGGACTCCCTGATTTAAGATTTCAGTTGAGGAGCCTGGAGCACTAGCTGCAACAGTAAGGAAAATTAAAAAACACAAGCCATTTGTTAGATTTTATTGAATTTGGCATATGATTTATGCAGGTTTGGTTTTATTTCTTAGGTTTGAGATTTTTTTAATACTGTAATTATGAGATAATAAGACCAACATCTAGACAGTCCCACTCAGGAATCCTTAGCTAGTTAATTCTAACAGAGGACACATTTCTTTCAGAGAATAAATATTTGACTGAAATGTTCACAATTCTCTGACCTATGATTCCAGATTGTTTCTGTATTCATTAGTTTTTGTCCATTCTTATACTTTAGACTTTTCAGACATCCGGGCTGAGAGAAAGGACAAAAACCCCAAACCTATTATGAGGAGCAATATTTTTAAAATGTATGCTTTTTCTCATGGATGAATTCTTCATTCCTTTCACATATAACTGGAAATTAAATCAGTAAAAAATCCTTACCAATTTTGTACAGCTGTATCTTCTCCTCATATGACTGAATGTTTTTTCCACTTCTAGACCCATTTACCAGGAAATAAGCATGCTTATTTTCTATTGTCACGTTTTGGAATCGACATCCTGTGTGCCATCCATAATTATCTTTGATGTAATTTTGGCATTCTGTGATATCTTTCCTTTACATGAAACATTGTATCAGTTAAAAATTGACAATGTCACATGTCCAACCACAAATCAAAATTCCCAAGATTCCAGCAGACCTACTTACTTTGAGGGCCCCCAGTACAGGAAATATTGGGTATCTTCTGTAGCAGTCCTGCCCACGTGCCAGGTGCAGTTCATGAAGGAAACGTTAAAAATGACACAGACAAAATTTTCAATGGCTGTCCCATTCATGCCTGCAAACACAGAAAGAATATCCCATGTCCACTCGGCAGAAAGACTGAATAACTGCTCAGATAAAACAGATCTTTGCAAGGTCATTTAGCAATTTTTAGCCACCTGCTTAGCAAATCYAACTGTATATTTCTTAGATCTGATAGTTTTGTCCTTACTTGAAGATGGGCAATGATTTTATTTGTGCTGAGCCATAAGGATTATCTATCATTGTTCCAGAAGCCATASATATGAATTTATGTGGAATTTAACTGAGTCTTTAATAATCTCAAGCATGATGATTTAGTGGAAGTTAATAACAGAGACAGTCACCGTGGTGTCCTTTGTTTAGATCCCCTGTTTAGCTGAGGCCCGGTCGACAATGGAGTATAAATTCTACAACAGTGAGCAAGGCTGCAAAGTTCTCTCTGCTGAGCTTGTCTTAAGTGGTCTGACCCTTGGTTATAAAGCACTAATAATTTAAAATAAGATGTTCACCACATTCTTCTGTGGGATGGCTGGACAGTTATAATCTAACCCTGAGACTGCTTCCTGAAGCTAGTCCTTGCGGAAGGGTTGCAATTTCAAAGAGAGAATGACATATTTTTCAAGTAGGAATTGAAATTGGCTGTTAATCTCTTCCAGTACTTTGGATTCAAGGTTAGGGGGAATCTTATTACCACTGAACTTGATAGAAACAAGCCTGAATAATCCATATAATCAGTGTAAAATCAAGACAAAACTGAAGCAGAAGTTTATGGCTTGCTTAAGTTAGCTCTCAACCTGTACTCACAACCTGAGTGAATTCCTTGTGTGTTTCTCCCCTATCAGAAGGTGAGATCTCCAACAGGAAATGATGAACATTCAGTACCTCAACAACTGTCATTGTGAATTGAAGGACTGGGCCATGGCTTTCCAAGACTAATCCAACTGAGTTTAAGCACCACAAGTACAACCTTTGCATGCACCTTTCTAGTTAGCCCTAAAACTCGACATCTGATTCTCACACCTTTGGAAATAAGAGGAATTTTTCCAGAGACAAGGAAGTTGTGAAAGTACTCCTTGATTTCTGGAAAGCTTTCTCTCTTTCAAGAGGAAGATTAAAACTTTTTCAAGAGCTTGGTTCAGCAGCATTTCTTTCAAAGGCAGTATTGGCCTAAGCATGCCCTGTCCTTTCCCGTCCTTCATGGATCCTTCCTGATTCCATCCTGCCTCCCTGGCTGTGCTAGTGCCCCTCCTTGTGAGGCCCTGTAGTGAGTAGTTTTGAACAAGTGATCGTCATTACAACTAATGCTCCTCTCAGCAGTTTTTTTCTTTTTGTTCATATCCAATTTATGTGTAAGTTTATATACACTTAACAAATTACTTTTGAGAGTTTAGTGATTATGGTACTGTGATGAGGTGATGGAGAGCTTGGATCAGTTCTCTGGTCTGCCACAGATTCACTTTATGAGCCAGGGCCAACCAAAYCTATGTACTTCACTTCCKCAYTTACAAAACAAATAGAGAAATTTTTCTTCCCGTGAAGAAATTGCTGGGTAAATGCAGCAGTCTGAAGTATGATCCCAGGTGCTGTGCAAGGGTCTTAGAGAGATGGGCTTCCTCAAGCCTTTAGCAATGTTGTAAGTCTAAAGAAAAAAAGGGTTATTCTGATTTAAAATCAGTTCACAGCCTGGTTCATGCATRGCCCAACAAACAGGTGAGCCATCCAAAACCAAAGGAAATATTCAGGCATATGCTGTGAATAYGTATGAGTCTCTCTATACCCTTTGCTGACTGGACCTTTTCTCCAAGGTTTTGAGGGCATTTATTTTTCATTTTTTRTTTATTCACATTTCTGTGGTTATGCCAAAGAAAATCTAGCAAAGTAGATAAATGTGACTACCCTTCCTGTAAAGTTTATTTTTGAGCTTGCTGCATTCACCCAACACTGTCAGCACTACTTTTTTATTTTTAGCAACAACTGGAATAGAGCTAAGTCTTCACGAGACTTGTATCTCACATTATTTCARAGAGACACTGATATTTTTCTGCCTCCAGTTTATGCTGAGGACTAGCTAAATTGCTCTAGTGTCTTTTTGCTTAACCCCCCTRTTTCTAAAGCCCCATATTTGACACTTATTTATCTTTATTTCCTTAAAAAATAGTAGGACCATATTCTCAYCAGTCTTTTCTGTGAGCTGTGATGCAAAAAACCGTTTAGTTTCTCTGTATTGTACTCCTCCTTCTGAACTGCCTCCTGTATTATTTGATCATGATAGTAAAATATATGTGCAAGTATGTTAATATCCTCTGAAGCATCCTTTGTTTCAGACACAATTAGCTTATTTTCACATATTTTACAATCTTTAGATATATTTGAAATGATGTTTTACATTCTTTTCATGAAAGAGGTGAGATATTTAACTGAGATGTGACAATTATGATTGCACCCAACTTCATAACAACCCATTGTTTCAAGTACACACAGYGCTTTTATTTATTTGTTTGTTTGTATGTTTGTGTCTATTGTGCCAAGTTAGATTATCTCTATCTCTTGGACAGACATCAGAAACAATGTAGCAACTTAGCTTCAGAAAAATATCAGAGAGAAAAAAATTTTGCTCTGCAATCCTTTGTGGTAACCAACATTACTAACAGGGAAGGACAGGATCTCACCTTTGGGTCTTGAGCCCAAGAGAATTTTTACTCTTATAAAGTGATTCTTCAATGAAAAAAATTCATAAACTCTTCTTGATTSTTAGACATAATTGACCAGATACTTTGTAAAGGACGTGAATGAACATACTCGATATTAGAAATCAAAAAAACCCCAACCCAATTAAACCTTTAACCTTTTAACCTCACTCTGAAAATGCTGTTAGGCGTGAGGTGGAGTTTGTCTTACCTAAACTTACCAAAAAGCTGTATAGATGCTCATAGGAGAACCAGTAATTCTTTACTGCCTTAACACTGCCTGGAGAAAAAACAGCTGCTTTGGACACAGTTTATTCAATCTAGTCTAGGACAAGACGAATGAAAGCTTCACTGTATTTATTTTCTGCCATTCACTGAAAATACAGCCCAGAGGAATCTCTAATTCTGAGCTATCCACCTTTGTCAGCTAAACTAAAGAGGATTTGTTCCTTTCCTTTTTTACATCATCTGGAATTCACATGTAATTACTAAAGAGAAATACTGCCACTATTATTTTCTCAACTGAAAAGTGAAAACTTGTTACTGAAAATGTCTTTTTCTCCTCTTTCTTATACCTGTGCTAGTATCATGTCCTGCTTCTCTTTAGAAAAATAGTTGCAGCAGAAGAACAGTATTATTTTCTCCAGAGATGTTTCAAACTTCCGTCCACATATTAAATAGTTCCTGTGCAGATTATTGCTGAAAATCTTAAGGAAAATTAAAGTATTTCTGTGTGAAGTTGTTTCCTTCCTGTACTGTAGTTTATAAAGTTTCTATGAAAATTGGCTACTGCTAGGCTGTGCTACAGCACAAGCCACTCTCAGTTACTTCTCAGAGAAGCCTGAACCCTAACACCCTTCCACACGGGATAATCACGTTAGGAATTCAGAAGTTGAAATGTTACTGCAGTGTCTAATTTCATCTAGGTTGATTAGAGAGGTGATTAGGTGAGAATAAAAACTGTCCGCTAACCTGCTGATTATGAGTAACACACAATCATATATTTATTGTATTTTGATCCCACTATGATTTTTATAGCCAATGAAAAGGAAGTTTTGTAACTGAAAAAAAACCCCCTAAACTTATACTTTGTTTTTATACGACTATTTTTTGTTAAGTGAAAGCCTGTGTTGAGTGTAGTACATAAAACTAGACCTCTGAGATTTATTTCCCAAATTTGACTCTGAAAGATTTTGAAAGCCATTTTTGTCAGTTGGAAAATATAAAGTAGAATTACTGCTTACATGTTGGATGTGCTATGAGGGTAAAATTATGCCTGCATTCCTGCAGCATTTTCAGGGAATTTTGGATATTAAATCTTCTGAAGTATTAAAATCATAGAAGAGAAAAGACACTGACATACTTCCATTCTACTGGTGCCTAAATGCAGTACTCCTAAAAGAGATTCACTCCATATTGTGATTTTACTCTGTGGATGTAAAGACCTAAAATCCAAGCATTTCCACTTGACTGTGTTTTCAAGAGAAAGTGGCAGAGGCACTCTCCAATTCTGTAATGCAGATTTAACTTAACAAACAAAATACTTCTATGTGGATGAGGCCAGTAACACTGGAAACTGCAAATTTTAAAATATATTTATACATTATTTTCAGACTGTAGAAAATATATGCCACCAAAATATTGGCTAAGACATTCATCAGAGGAAAGCAGGCATTGGTAGGTAGTGTCTATCCACCTCTCATAGTTATTTTAACATTAAAACTAGCAGAAATAACAAAACTCAGTATTTCTTTGCCCAGCTTCTTTGGAGTAAAATAAAAGAGAAACAGAAAAAATAGAAAAGAAAAACAGACAAAATTAAACCTACCTCCTCCTTGAAAACCTGTTTCCCTGTGGTGCTTACAGTAATGGAGAACAGAAAGGATAGAAACTATGACTTTGCCTTGGTATATTTTTGCATGCTTTGACAGTGTGACTTCATTGCCTCATTTCCCTTATCCTTACTTCCGTTAAGCCGTGGGGAGAAGCACGGTCACTCCCCGCCTTGAGAGRCAAATAGATCAGAATAGAAGGACGCCCTCTTCATTACTTCATTCTCATAATTTTCACTCACTTCTGTCACACATCTTTCATATAGATGTTTGTGCAGGGCAGCACCTGAAAGGCAGATGAACAAGAGTCTTCCTTCTGGCTCRGGTATAGGTCAGGTACCATTGCTTCAAGCCATGCCACTGTTTTCTGCTTATTGCTTAGGGACACTGTACAGGAGTATCAGCCCAGTGCTCTGGCCTGCAGAAGAGTTGTTCCCAGCTTTGCACTAGCCAGCCTAATTCCCTGTAGATGGGTAACAAACCATGTCGCCAGTCTCGACAACCTTCCTTCTTGACATGTGTGCACATTTTTCTGGGTTGGGTGAAATCAATGCATAGAYCAGGAAAAGTTTCTTCATGTGTGCAAATGTCCTGAGTGTACCAATCAACAGTATGTCACTCGTCTGTGCTGGTGTCCTGGAACTGAGAAGCACAGAACCTTCTTTTCATGTACCCCATAATACAATCTGTGTATGGAGCTTTCAGTCTTCCTCATCTTTAAATATTTTTAACAGGAAAACGAAGTTATTAAAGTGGACAACAGCATTTAAATCTGATTATTTATAATGTTCAATGAGTCCACTACTCTTTGGTGTTATATCTCACTGAAGGAGTGGTAAATCATATCAAATCTACCCCTCTTCTGTCTGTCTGTATCTTGTACATCTTCAGTCCCATCACCCTTTGTTATGGTTGCTCTCCCGAGCAGAGGAGAAATAGGTAGGGGATGGTTCTTGAGATGTTTCCTCTTCTTCAGGTCTCAATTCCTCAATTTTATTCACAGAGTAAACAGCAGGACACTACCACGTTCCCTGCTATGACATTTCATTTTGGGACCTGCAGAAATAAGGACTTCTGATTGCTGCTGTGTAGAGGAATTGAAAGAGGTCTGCTGGAAGACTGAGATAATGCTAAGACTTTTTAAACTACTCTGTTTCTGTAAYTGTTGAAACTGGACCCTGTTCTGTTCTCAGAATAGAATTATTCTTGGAACCATGAGTCCCAGGACTAGAGAAGTTGGGTGATGGTGAAACTGTTACAGTGAATTAGGTTACAGGAAACTGAGCTGGAATAAAAGCCTTTATTTATTTTCAAGTAATTTTTCTTAAMACAATTTTTCATATGGATTGGAAAAGTTGGAACCTTCARTATTTATACAGAGMAAACAGTATTCAATCACTTTCAGTATAGGCAATTTAACTAATTGTATGGAATGTAAGACTTCATGATTATGCCCAAGATCACCTCTGCAGAGGATTTGGGGTACTACATAGGCATCTCAGTCTTGTCAATTGGAGTCTCATAATCAGTGTTTGACCTAGACATGGATGTTATCACCAAGCCAGTCAACCTGATGATGAAGTTTTCCTTAGCTGCTGTGCAGTCTGAAGGATGATTTAGTTTGCTCAAYGAAAGGGAGGGGAGTTGCATGCCAGAGTAGTCTAAAGGCATACTTTACAAGACCAGCACATTTTACCACAGACTTTTTGAGTCAATCTGTATTCTTCTTAAAACCAGAATAATTGTACAACTTTTATATGAATAGCTTTGTAGCCTTTAATTTAAAACATAAGAATTCCACAATTTGCATTATCGTCTTCATAGCTAATGCCAAGAGTGAACATTGCAGTTATAGTAATGAAGAGGTTAAATATCAAAAGAGAATCTTTCGTTAATTTTTGATTTTGTTTCTCTGGTTTAATCTGTTTTAAACCAGTCACCTTTGATGTGAGGTATCAAGAAGCAGGAAGGAAAGTGTAAGCAGAAGTTTACTAGATATGAATTTKTCTGTCAAGAGTGCAGAGCTCCAAACATATAGCATATCTCAGTATAGGGCTATAGATATTGCAATACCTGAAAGCTGATTTATAGCTCAGGTCCTCACTTTGTGGAGATGACTCATCCAGACATTAATTTCAGTTTAAAAGTATTAATTTTCCTCCTTATTTCCTTTACTTTCATGATTTAGCTTCCTTGTACCTGATCCTACGCTACCATCATGTGGCCACTTKGAGAATCTTCCCAAGTAACAGAAACAAAGGCTGGTTACTCACTCAGCCTGGAAAGCAGCAACACGCTGCCTGCATACAAGATGAAGGCCACATGTATCTTTTGAGGGCTTAATTTTGTGTCTTGATACTTTGCTTCTCAGTCGTCTCTTGTTAAGACACTCCRTTCTTTGGTTTGTGTCTGTTTCATTCTGCTTTAATTTTCCCCCCTTGCTGAAATGCTGAAAAACACACCCTAATTTCAGAAGGAAAATTTTTTTCTAAGTAGAAGCATTGGGTCACTCCATGCATTAAACTCTAAAATGCGTTTCTACCCATTTATCCTATGTAAATGCTTCTGTAAATCCTTTGATATGGTCCCCCACAACAGTCTTGCCCCTAGATTGGACAGACATCACTTTGACGGATGGTTAGATGGCTGGATGGGCTCATCCAAAGACTTACAGTCAGTGCCTCCATGCCCAAGTGGAAATCAGTAACAAGTGGTGTCCCACAAGTGTCCATGATTGGATGAGCACTATTTTACCTCTTCAGCAGTGCCATGGGCAGCGGGATCAAGTGCACCCTTCAGGGAGTTTGTGGATGACACCAGGCTGAGTGGTGCAGTCGATGCATTAGAGGGAGGGGATGTCATCCAGAGGGAGCTTGAGAGGCTTGAGGAATGGGGTCATGTAAACTTGATGGAAATAACAAGGTCCTGCACCTGGGTTGGGGCAATCCCCAATCTCCATGAACAGGTTGTTCAGAGAAGCTGTGGATGCTCCTTCATTTGGAGTGTCCAAGACCAGGTTGGGGACAGGGATGTTGGACTAGACAATGTTTAAATGTCCCTTCTATCCAAACCATTCCGTGATTTTGGTGTTCTATAAAATATGATTGCAGTAAACACTCTCCAAAGCTCATGCTTCTGAGCTATTATTTCAGACTGTGACTCAAATATGGAAGCATCTGTTTCTATATATTTGTGGCTGTCAGGGTAGGAACAGAGATCCCAAGGTCACACAAAGCTATACTGCAAAGGAAAACTTTGCACCAAGTAAAGGTGCTTATACTGGACTAATTTTTATCCATTCAATGATAGAAATAGTACTTTAAAAGGAACTACATGTTCAATATATTCATTGCAGAACCAACTTGGGTTCTTTTTTGGAGCGCTTCAGGAAATAATCCATGTTGGAGTTGGAGTCTACCACAATTTGAAACATTAATCCAGTCTCCAACCAAATGGGATATTTATTGTGGTGTTAACATTTCACCTTAGCCTTTTTCTCCTTGTACAACAAATTTTTTAAAAAGTGGAAAATTGGAAATAGTTTTGATAAGGACATTAGGGCAGAACCGCATTTTACTCACTTGATAAGGATAGCAGAACAGAACAACATCTTACTCTTATCAAGGACAGTAGAACAGAATGACACAGCTTTGAGGAAACAGATAAAGGATTTAACTTAGGCAAACTGAAATCATGCAAAATGTAAGCAGGATGCCAGCTCAGCTCTGCAAGGCTGACAAAGCAGAAGTTATGCAGAACAATGCTGACTCAAAGGTGGGGGTTGAGGAACAGCCCCCTAAAAAGGACACCGGACATTGAAGACAGACCCCAAAGAACCATATAGGACTTAGGGTAAGGGGTGTGACTACGTAAAATAAAACCAAGAAAGTGGAGATAGCTAATGAATACTTAATCAGTGCGTGTGATAAAAAAACTCTGTTCACCTGACATTCAGTGCACTTGATTAGAGGAAATAACCTCAGAGTGAYCAGCACACTGCAATAAAGAATGCCTGCTTTCTAGTACTCAAAACTGTGCTAGAAACTTTCTGTCTGGCTGATTTYGGTATCAGTTTAGATAAACATTTTTAGCTACAGTCATTGTTAGTTCCTAGTCCTAGTTTCTATTTTATTTTATTTTATTTTATTTTATTTTATTTTATTTTATTTTATTTTATTTTATTTTATTTTATTTTATTTTAATATTTTATTTTATTTTAATATTTAGTAATATTTTGAACAGAATTACAACTCCATACGGTGGATGTCAAACAAGACTTCAAAGATGGGATTAATTTCTAAACTGTAGAATAAAACTGCATATTGTATTCACCTATAATTTAGTTATGTGATTCTGTGCTCATTTTAGCCTCTGTGAACAGAAATGGATTCTTTCTGGGTGCAAATGAACAGGGTGGGGGGGAATTTTGTTTTGTCAGAGTGTATTTCTTTTCATTGAAAATAAYGAGAGCTGAACTTGATTTGTGTAGATAAAAGATCTCTACAGAAAAGACTGAAAATTCTTTATTACAGAATTCCTTTGCCTTTTAAGTTACAGTGACATTTACCTGATTATTCCTAGAAAGGTGATATGCATCAGTCTGAAATTGTGGTTCTACAGCAGTAACATAAGTACTTTAATTTTTTTACCATGCACTCAGTATTGTACTCTCACTCATAAAGAATTGTGTTAAAGTCGCTTCCAGACTAGGCTACTCTGAGTTTTGTGCGAGAAAATATTAAGGAAGTACATCAATTATGTGCTTCCTCTACCTTTCTGTATTTCATAGAAGACTTGGGCTTATCATGTTCTAATAGTGAAGTTTTTCATTTGAGCTATTTGATTCTTAGATGTACCTCATTCATCAATTCATTGTTCGAGTTTGTGAGATGCATTATCCAAGAAAATTTTGCTTTGCTTTTTTTTTTCCCCCAAGTCTTTTTAACAACTATTTGCCCTGTATTTTTCAAGTTGGTGTAATTTTTCCTATGAGATGTTTAGAAAATATACAGCACTTTAAAAACCCTAAATATTGAATAATTCTTAGTACGCTTCCCATCCATATTGAGGGCAGTCTCTCTGTTAGAGCAACTCTGTTTTTAGCTGTAAAGGAAGCTGAAAAGATCCCAAGTGTGGCTGCAGTCCATCTTCATCATACTGACATGTCCTTTTCTGGTTTAGTAGCCTTCTCTACTGACCCGTTGACCACAAATTTTCCTGATTTGGCTAATCTTTTTGTTCAAAGGACACATCCAAAACTCAGCTATGTAATCATAGGTCTGATCTAATAGGAGATGACCAATGTTAGCCTTTCAGCCAGCAAAAAGGCTGGGTTTGGAAGAATAATACCTCTTTAGCAAGTTCTCCTGCAGGTATTGGTAACTCTATGTGAGATAAGGCAATGGCTTTAAACCGAAAGACAGTAGATTTAGATTGGATATATTTGAAGAAATTCTTCCCTGAGAGGGTGGTGAACCACTGGAACAGGTTGCCCATAGAGGTTGTGGACTCATCACTCCTGGAAGTGTTCAAGGCCAGCTTGGATGGAGCTTGGAGCAACCTGGTCTAGAGGAAGGCATCCCTGGCCATGGCAAGAGGGTTAGAACAAAATGATCTTTGAGGTCCCTTCCAACCCAAACCATCCCACGATTCTATGGTTCTTCAGAAACAAAACCTTGTTAAACTAAGGAACAATGGCTTAAAAGGAAGAAAAACATTTGGCCACATAAAATTGTCAGATAACAATGAAGCAGAAGTGGCTAAATTAGCGTGACTCAGCCTAATGTAGGGAACAGTTTAAAATAGTGATGACAGCCCTGAATCAGCTGGGCAAACATGTCAACTCTCACGTCAGTAGAGCTGGTGGTACTACATGCGTGATTAAGTGTACTGGTAAGGGTTGGGAAAAAAAAGTAATGTCTGTGACTGAAAAGGCAGAGATCTGACTGATTTACTAATTAGCTGATCTGATTGCGCACAGGGAGGTGAGTAAGCTAATCTATGGGAAAAGGGAAGTAACATTGGACAGARTGCGGGAAATGATTTGAAAATGTTAAGGTAAGCTTTATCCACAGTGGAAGCCAGAGTTTTGAGAAATCTCCTCAGAATGAGGAGTATGTCTCACTGGGACTCCCCAGAAAACTGAATGGGGAATTATATAAGCTTCACAGTTGAAATAACATCATAGAGGGCTGCATACTCTCATCACCTCCATCCGAAAAGCATGTGTCCTTCTTGTGGTGCTGAAGGAGTGACTCATGGATGGACTGCARCCGCTGTGAACCTCTGCCAAAGGTAAGTCCTAACAACATTCCTTTTTAAAATGTCAGGAAAATTCACTCCCCTCTCTCAAGTTTCCAGAGGCAGGAACCCTCCCTCCCTCCTCTATGCTGGAGCAGCCCTCTTCTGTCTGACAGATTTAACCCCAGCTTCTCCTCCACCTTCATTGTTTTCTATCAATCCTCAAGCAAAAAAYTATATTTTAGTCAGAAAAATCAAGTACCCTCCACTGGGATACTGAAAAATAACCCCCACTCTGCACTCAAACTATTTTCAAACAAAGGTGCAAATTTCAGATGGTTCTTATCACAAACCTTTCTAAAATTTAGAATAAAACAGATTTATTAACTATCTAACATTTTAGGATTTTGTCAAAAGTTTTCCTGATTTTTTTTTTTTTTACTGATGTCAGTAGAAACAGTGTCTGTAGAAAAGTCAGCCCTTTGGGTGACAATACAGTTGCTTCAAAGCTCATTGCTGTTAAGACCCACCATAGAAGGTGAGGGTAACCCAGGTTCTTGTTGATAGCTCTCTTGGGGCAGATTAGAGTGAAACAACACTGAATGATAGGTGTTTATGTATATATGTATGTAGGGTTTATTTTAGAACAATTTGGTTGCAATGGAAAGCAGGTATGTACCTGTCTTGGTTATTATCCATAGTAATATAAAAGCATAAAAATATCACTTAAGAAAATGTATAAGGGAAAAGAAAGAAAGGATAAGAGTAGAAAGATATCACCACCCGTGGGTCCTGAAACAAGACTCGATTGTTGCAATTTCGATATATTTGGTGCCAGTTGGTCAAAGTGATGGTCACAGTCTTGATCCATTGGGGATGGGGGAAACCTGCAAAACACAAATGGATTAATGGATTAATATATGCTCAGGTTTGGTGGGAATGCTGAGATACTTCCCATGGGGCAGGGAGTCTTACACTGTCTGATGCAAGACTGTGGATCATGGGGCAGTGAGGGGTCTTTGATGGTTTATGACACATTCTAAGACATTGTAGCTTCCTCTCACTCCACCACAGTTGAGACAATTATGGTCCATCAGTAGGAATGAATAATTTCAGGCCACACCTGAGTGTCCCAGTTCTTCCCTGGAAAGGAGTGTTCACTCCTGAGCCATTTGTGTAAGGGAGGACACATGACATGTTAAAAGCACTATCCCACCTCACATGATCTGCTCCCTATACACCTCTTCCCTTACCTGGCTCAAACCCCAGTTTGTAGCCTCTGGTGGTGGGTGTGCACCCCCTCTGCACCTGGATGATTACTTTGAGCATGGTCAGTAAAGCACCTGCAGCTTTTGCAAGTGGCCAATTATTTTGAGTCATTAACCATTTTAAAATTCCAGTCTCTCACAACTGCCTTTCAGTGGGCTTTCTTAGGTTATTGACCCTGAACAGAGGCTGACAGACCACAAGACCTCAATGCAAGAATTTGTATTAATGAGCTCCAGGCTAGTAATAAGAAGATAGAAATTTGAACAAACACAATTATCAATGTTGAACAGTAATTAAGACTGATGAGCAGAGTGCCTAGAAATATATCTTCCTCTAATACAGAATGAATTTCTGAATATCTCTCTGGGTGAAGTGACTAAGAGGAATTATTTTCTTAGATGGCTGAGTTGTAAAGAAGCTGATGTGTTTTGAAACAGCGAGCAAAAGCTGTTCCACAAACAAGTAGTTTATTTACTTTCACTTGGCAGATGGATAGACATTTTCCTTCTGCCTGTCTCTAATGAATTTTATATCACCAGMCTGTTCAGCTGAGAGTAAGTTTTCTTTCAACTCAGTGTTAAATGCTGCTCTTCACTATTGTGCTCTTGGGCAGATAGAGTTTGGTAGGGAGGAGTGCCACAAGGGTAAGAAAATTTTTCCTAAAATAATGGCTATAGCAGGCAGATAGACTTTTTTCTTCTCCATATTGGGTTCCAAAATGAACACTAACATACTTGTTTCCAATAAAAATGTCATCTGCACATATATGTTGTCATACTTGGTTAGGCCACGAGCACCCCATAGTAGTACTAGAAGACTCCTTATTTAATATCAGAAAACTAGATAGGAAGCAGATTTTTAATAAAACTGTTTGTAAATCAATAGATGCTTTGCCARTGCCAGTCCTTCCTAGTTCTTCATGGTGGCACTATGAAAATTAGGACTTGAAGTTTAAAAATGCTTTAAGGATTGTTTTTGAGCACCTGAAATGTTTTCTGCATACCAACAGGGAAAGAAAATAGAACAAACTATTCTGAAGGACATACTTATATTAATTGWATAAAAGCAGCATGAAGGTAATTTAACAATGCTCCATGATAGGAGTAGAGTGGAGAAAATGTTTTTTGTTTAGACTCCCTTGTTTTTTTAAAACTGCTTGGTTTTAAAGATTTTATCCTAGCAGTGGGAGAGCAGACATTGCATTTCTAACTATTTTAGGGGTCTGAAGTTCATTTTTGTGAGCAGAGATTTAATTAAAGCAGTTTACAGTGTGATTTATCAGATCTATTGTATGGGTYTACCTGAAGGTGGGATGAGCCTCCCCTCTCCCCTTCTGCCTTCTCTCTCTTTTTGGTTGACTCATTACTTTAGCTGGATCTCCATTAGCTGTAACGRGAACCTGCACAAGTACCTCCTAGTAGATGTTGGTTTTCAGTCAGAATCCCAGTCCTAGATTGCAGGAATCCAAATGGAGGATTAATTCCATTCCCAGACTTGTGACTGAGAAAAAAACCTGAGCCATGTGTCTCAAGCCTTTCCCAGCTGCCCGGTCCTCCCAGCAAGGTCTGTTTCTGGTTCATTCTCTGACCGTACACAGTGACCTCCAGGGAGCGAAAGTCCTGGGAGTACAGGTCTAGTGGGAAGATGCTCTACAGACTGATATGGGGCCTTAGTGGCTCAGTTTAACTATGGTAACTTGGAAAGCTGAGTTATAAACAGCATTAAAGAGGAGGCATTGAGGTCTGTTCCTCCTTAAGATATGCAGCTTTTGGCAGYACTCATACAGAAACAGGCACATCACACATATCTGACCATGCAGAGTTGCTGTTTGCAGCACATCAGCCATCAAATGATTCAAATTGACTCCAAGAGCTAAGCATAAATAAAAGTGAGCAGAACATGCATTGCTAGTCTCCTATTTGGTTCCACAAGTCTGTAGCTGATAAAGTATATACATTAACTATACTGCTGTCAGCACTTGAATATCTGATCAGGAATCATTGCATAAATTAATAATCAAGTGACGATATATACGCTCTGAAGTGCCTAGGAATTTTCTCAGTATTAGGCTATGTTTCACCAGTTCCCTTGAAATAATACATAAGGATCTCTTCCTAGACATATTCAAGATGCACAGCCACTGTTTTAATGATAAAAGATAACTCATTCTTTCAAGCCCTAGGTTGCTTTTAGTCACAACTATTGTGATGCATCAGTAGTCTGACCATCACCCCAGAGGGAACTTGTGTGCATAATGAGACATCAGCTTCTGACCAGCGTTAGGAGGGTTTTGGTTTTTTATATAGTTCATTAAATTTAAAATGGAAATGACAGAACAGTAGCAATTAGCTATTTCAGATACATCTGGTGTGATTTGGAAAATTTGTATAAACTCTCTGTGCCTCAGTTCCTCGCTCAGGAAAGATTAGGGATCTGTTTTTATGTATTCTTGCCCTCCCCCATCTCTCCTGTTAAATGCAGTGCATATCCTAAGGGAGGTGTTAAATGGGTCTGATTTAGTCTAATGGTTTTGTAATCACAACACTAACAGCACTATGTTTATAATTGAAATCTTTCACTGATTTCTCTTGATTAGCTGAGCCTAAGCATGCCTATATAGCATTGCACTCCTTTATAGGAGTCTTTCTCACCCCTGTCACAAAGTCACCATGCCCTACAGTGTACCCCAAACCTGCACATTGCTGTCTCATAAATCTCTGCCTGTAGGATTTGAGAGAAACTGAAACAGAGGCATTGTATCTAAAGCTGACTTTCACTGCCAACAGCTGGCTGTTTGTTGCAGCTGATAATGTTCAGAAAGCAAAGAGATATCTCCCTCACGAAATGACTTTCTCAAGCCTTGCGTTGGTGTATGCACATGCACATAGTTTGAAAAGTGTTACAAAATCCATGACGAAAGAAATGTTACATTTTGATATTGCAGATGCAGAGTAGAAGGCTGCATGCACAACTGCCACCCATATTATATGGAWCAGAAACATGAGATCAGCTTTAAAACAGAACTAAGAGGCCCAGATGGCGGCAATTTAGTCACTGCAAGTAGAAAACTGTGATTTCAAAATTCCTTTCTGGTAACAAGCATGTATCACTTTCAGGACACTCCCTTTATCTTTATCTTACTGCTATCCTTCAAGCCTGCCWCACTACTCATTTGCAGTGAAACATTTCACTAACAGCCCAGGTTTCTGAAACTTCATTTTCACTTCAGTACAAAKCAAAAGATGAGATTTTCCCCTCTTCCTCTCTTGGTGTAAACAGAGGTGGAACTAAAGAGCACCCCAAATATCCCCAGCACATGATTGCAAACACTAGCTGTGTTGACACAACAAACTAGACTGCAGGGACTGTGAGAAGGGAAAGACCTTGTCCTTTAGCTACAGGCATGGGACTTCACTGGAACTGGCTCCACACAGGGTTCAGAGGACTGAGAAAGAAATGGCTGTCAAGTACTAAACATTGCTCAGAGAAGAGGCTTTATGGAGTGTGAGCAGTCATTCCTTTCCACAGGCACCTGAACCCTGATGAAGTAACTGCAGAGTGCACTGGCTTTATGGATATTTTTAATTACATTACTCGCTGTTTTGATCAGCCCAAATCCACACRAGGTTCCAACGCATCACTCTGATGGACTGAAACTATTATGCAACTCAGTGTGAGAGAAACGGATGGAAAAAATATGTTGACTTCCTACCATTCTTGCTTTTCTGAACAAAGTAACAACACATGAAAATTAAAAAATTAAAATAAAAATCCTTAATTATTTAAAATTTTAAGAGAACCCCAGAAAATGTATGTAAAGTAAATTTCTTTTCTGTGAAGTCAGCAGTGGCAGTGAGTTATGGTGCAAGAAAAGAGGAAGAAACATACTGCAATTGTTGAGGTGCTACCAATTCGATGTACAAACCACACTCAACCAGACAAAATTCATGTGTTTTTCTAATAAACAAAAGATATAATGGGAAATGAAGTTTTCTACATTTTGAAAATTAAGTACTGGGCTTGTGGTCAGGTTTGCTACTATTATCACTGTATTTGAGATTTCAAGTCATACTCTATCACTTAAATACAACATACTTCTAAATATAGTCAAAATTCTCCAGAAGCATTTACCTTCCTTTATCTTAGCTCATCACTAGAAAAGTGTGGGTTTTGGACATCCCCACCAGATCATGTCTGATTAACACCAGAACAAGGAAGCAATTGGACTCAAGCATTTGAGATAAATGCTGTTGGTTTAGCCTTACCTTGAATAACTGTATTATCTAGCTTTAATGAAAAAACCCCAACCAAACAAAAAAACACATAGACCTAAATATATCCTTTTCTAATCTAAGATCAAGATTAGTTTATTAAATCTATGTATCAGGAAAATCTAGATGTAAGTCAGTCAGAGTAATCACTGTCAAAAATATTTTATTGAAAGAAAGAGGCACCCAAAAGACAAAGCAGCAGAATAAATCTATTTCCATATATAACTGTAACAGCCTCTGCCTGGGATGAGAGTGAAGATCTTTAGGCTTCTACCACTTCACTGAATAAGCCATCAAAGCAAGGGGGTTTTATGGGATCCTTCGTTTTTCAGCATTTCTCTGCAGTGTGTCCAGTATCTAAAGATAGGGGAAAGTAAAGAAGAAGAGCCAGTTTCTATGCTCTGGAAAGGATCATATCAGCTAGCAAATGATAAAAACTATATTCCTTGATCTCTTCAGCCCTTTATAGAAGGGATTGTGAAATATTTTGTCCAAATTTGGCAATTTTTGAAAAGGCAATATATAATGCGTTCTTGACACCTTAAGTTCATTTTTGCACCAAAACCTGGGGTCAGATTCATAGTAAATAAATTTTTTAATGTGAACAACGAGGCATATCTGTTCCAAGCCACATTACCAGAAAAAAAAAAATGAACAATTTTTATCCATTATTGCCCCTCCAAATCCAGTTGAAAGCTGGAATGCAAAATATCAGTGTGTATGAATAAAGTGGTTGGTTTCAAATCCACTTMTTATCAAGTCAGTCAACTCCCCCAAGAATGACATTCATAAGTTGTCAGTATGTCTTGCAATTGCACTTGTGATAACTGCAAATTAACTTAATTTACAAAGGAAACCAGTGAAAAGGACAGTTTCAGAGACTAGGCTGAGCAAACCTTCAGATATGAACAGTTAAATAGACAGTCCTACCTGTTCAAAATACAAGATTTATTTCTTCTTTTTCCTTATTAGTTCTATGACTTTTTTTTTTTTTAATTTGGTGCACACTGAAAGATGCATATTAGCCACTAAAATCCAGGAGAGCAATGGCAAGTTGGGTAGGATCTTTCTGGGATTTTAATTTCATAGTCACACTTGAACCGTGTCATTTAATTTCTTCCTTAATCTGACTTCTTCTTAAAAGATAAAAGCTTACTAAAATTCGTAAAGAGTTTGGAAACCTTTCTCTTCCATAYACAAAAAGGAAAAATAGTAACAGCTCTGACTTCTGAGTTAGTCATGCAGAGATGTGTCTCCTTAGAGGTATTTCAGAGACCTTGGGAAAGGTTCAGTCAGTGTTTGCTGATTCAGAGGTGTGCTTCAGCCCCTCAGTGGGAAGTGGCCCTGGCAATGRGCTTTTCTGAGGGAGTGCTTTGTGAAAAGGGAAGTCTTTTGAATCAATTTCTCATTGTAGTCCTGAACCAAGACATTCTCCAGTGCTGATCTGTCCTGCTTCTCAGCCCAAATGATGCATAGGCACCCAGGGTTTAACAAGCATTAGAATTAAGGTAAGTTTTGAAAAAAGGAATGTAAATGGTACTCCTCTTTTACTGACTCTTCATCTACCAAGAGATTTAAAATTTATTTGACCTATATTGTTTACTTCATCATTCAGTGGTAAATTTCTACATTGTCTACTATCAAATACGGGATGGGGGTTGAGGAGTGTTGAAAAGTATGATTCAACAACTTTAAGTGAAGTGTAAGTTTTAGGTAGTCTTAATCAGACAAACAGTCCCAGTGATTCCCTTTATCTAATAGTGTGCATTGGGACAATGAATAAAAGATTTCATTGTTTAATGGTTGAATTTACTTTCCAAATTAGGCACAATATGGTTTTCAAGACCACTTGGAATTTTCTTTTTTGATATTTTTTATTTTTTCAAAGAAAAACTATTAAACTATTTCTTAAAAAATTAAATTTGCATTTAGGAGGATATAATAATCAGACCCAGAAATTTCTCAAAAATAGCTTTATTCTAACACATGTATGGTGTGGTTTTAAAATTRAACAGTTTATTTTCCTGCCACTTGAACTAACAGCTCTTAAGTTTTTTGAAACTTGTTTTAGCTATTTTCATTTTTTCTCTCTCTGACTGTCTACTTCCCAAATTTACCAGGTGGGCTTTCTACAAACGTCTGCAGCTGCAGTGGTGGACGGGCTGGCAGCTCCCCTCAGTTCTCTTCCGTTTCTCTTACTCCAACAGCCCACTACTGTAAACCAGACGTTACTGGGCACCAACTGACAGGTATTGGCTGTAGCTGAAGCTCAGAAATGAAAGAAATGTGATTTAAAAAAAAAAAAAGTAGTAAAATATGTTGGAGTTTTTTTAACAATTTTTTAAGAAAACCCCATTTTTGACAGGACTCTACTTGGAAAGAACTTGGGATTTTTTGGGGTTTTTTTTTTGCTTTATGTTTATTTTTTAGATGATTTAGATTGTTGGGATAATTTCTATCCCGCTAGATTAACTGGACTGTCTGCAAGTATATTTGGCTAGTGTGCATTTTCTCAGAGACAAAAGAACCAGAGTCTTATTAGAAAAAAAAGTCAGGCAATGAATTTTATTTTGCATGTCATCGACTGAATTTCAGCACCACACTCAAAGCTCTTTGCAGCACAGAATGAGGAATGCCAAGTCCAGTCTGCAAATATCTGAGAAGAAATGTTCTGTCTTTCAGCTCATCTATGCTGGCATAAATGAAAATACGTGTTCTTTGACAAGTTGTGAATCAAGAGCTTTTTATGTACAGACAGCTTTTTGTCCCCTCCAGGTCACTTTGGGTGTAATTATGCTGCAGTGCTTTCACTTCATTGTTTTCTGTGGACTAATTAATTGTTTATAAACACAAGAAATACCCTTTGGGTTCAGCCCAGCTGTCCTCCTGCTGTTCTGCCTGCAGCAGTGATAACAGGAGACATTACTCAGAAACAATCCACAAATCTGGCCACCTCCTGCAGCCCATTCTCTAAGTATTCCCCCAGCACCTACAGCTCCTGAATTACGGATGTGAGCTTCTGCATCCAYCTCTAACACTTTTTGGTAGCCTTCCACGTACCTGCTGTCAATGCATTTGCCTGGTCCTACTTGCAGCCTGCTCACAGTGGCCACCATCCCAGCATCGGTGGGAGAAGGTGAACGTGTTCATTGCACACTGGGTGGAGAAGTGCCTCTCAGTCCTGTACAAAAGGTACTCCTAGGAGCAGCTCATCTCGGGGAAACGGCACTGGTCTCACCTGACATGTCTTTCTCTGACTCAGGTTGGTTGGCTTTTTTCTCAGTTTGTTCAGACTTACTTTAAAAATCTTCCTAGTCTGCCCATTTGTCCTCTCTCCAACTAAATGCATTTATATTGCCACACAGATTATGTCCATTTTTGTTTCTAACATCAAAAGTTGTTGCTACTGTAAGATTTATTTTGTTCCTTTTCCTGTTCCACATCCCCTTTTGACTTGTGTTTTCAAAAAAAATCATGTTAATATTAGCCACAAATATTTTAACTGGTTTAGTGTTTTCCATCTTCATTTTTCCCTTTCTGCTAATTTAAATAAAGTACTTACATGTTCCTAGGACTGTTTTTGATTGCTCCATTCCATGGAGAGGGATGTTTAAGAGTAAACCATCAAAATCTCCTTGTTTTTATTTTATATTTTCCCTGACTTTTTCTCTTGCCACGCACCATACTGTTTTAGGAGCACAGTTAATGGCATAGCTCACCCCTTCCCTCTCCAGAGAATTAGAATTGGCTTCTCCTGCACACCAAGCAGGAGAATTTACTCTTTTTTTCACTGGCCATGCGCATGGTGTGGCTTGCATACTATAACTGCTGCTGGTGCTACAACTCTAGAATGAYCCAGATGGGGAAACTTCTGCCTTACATTTTTTTGTTGTGATTTTTTCACAGCATTTCATAAATGAGGGCAGCATTCATTGAGTGGTCTCTTTTTCACTACATTATGACAAAATAGCACTATAAAATCTGTACATGTATGTATTTTTAAGTGTGTTTCTTTTTTTCCAGGAAACTTCACTGCAGACTATTTTTATGTGCTGAACATTCACACATTTTCCTCTACACGACCAGTGCCCCTTATTAGCCAAGGTATTGTGAACATTTTGCTATGGTTCCAGGTGCTGATCCCTGGAATCAATATGTCTGAGAATTTAAAGTGAAGGCAATCAGAGCCCAGATAAATCAGTTAGTGAGTGAAAGTCTCTGAACACGGGAGCGTATGAACACAGAAGGTCTTAAATGTTGTTTTGCATTAAAGCAACCTTTGGATGAATACTCAGCCTTCAGAGAAACAGCAATGCCGTCTTGCTAAAACCAGCTTTGATCAGTCTGAATCTGTTTGCTCACTGTGTTCCAAATGTAGCAAACACCTGAAATACTCTTGCTGGTACTCACTGTTACAAATGGCAGGGTTTGTCTCTTCTTACGGTCCATATGCTCCTAAACCAGGTAACACAAATCACAGTCTAGAAATGACAGTTCCCTACAATCACAAGAGGCCAGATAACACACACAAGTAGAGCTACTGGGCTYGTATCTAGTCGTGGTTATGTCAGGTGGGCCCTACCTAAACTGCTTGCAGTGTCAGTAGTGTCGTATCTGTGGTCTTGGCTTGCAACCAAAGCTGTGCTGTCACTCAAAACCAGCGCACCATGGCACGCGTCCTCTCTGGCCCTGGCACCCAGTTAAAGAGTGGCCATGAATACAAACATCCCGGGAACAGCAGGCACCAATCAACGAGACCTGCCAAACATATGTCATTTCATATTTACTTTTTGTACTTTAGACATTTTTAAGCATCTAGGTGACCTTTTTCTAATACTTCACAGATGCAAAATGAAAACGTCGTGTTCTAACTKCTTTTTCAACCAAACTTGGAACTAAAGGGTCTCAGTTTCTTCAGACCTGTGGCCCAAAGCATTTGCTATGGCACGTGTTACAGTCATTCCTGTCCTGCTGATATTAAGCTTTTTCCAGCCTAAGACACTGTTTTCCACTATCCTGGCAAGTGGACAACAAGACATAAAGGGTAAGTAAAATATTATGTAACAGTTCATCCTATGCTAACCATCCCAGATGTCTAATCTGAACTTGTCAAGGCATTTTCTACAGCCCACAGAGAGAAACAGAGGCCTGCAGTAGGAGAGGTGTCCAAGACAGGCAAAAGTGAATCAATTAATTTTGAGAGCTGCAAAGAGCAGAAAGATTCTCACTGCTGAAAATCATTTTCCACAAAGCTCAGAAATTCCTGATCCGTGGAAGAACAGAGGTCCCAGAAGAGCTACTGAGCATGCAAGCCTTGCTGATAGACAATTCTCTTGTGCACACAGTGGAGGAGCCTCTCTTTCTTTACGTAATACCGTTGTAGTTGCAGATGCACTTGGGCTACATAATGTTCTGTGGATGACCAAGAATGATTCAAGAATTATTTTGTCATGGAACAATAACCTGACAAAAGAAGAAACCAAGAAATACACTGTGAAGTATATTTTGATTTACAAGTTCTTCAATACCACTAAGGAAAGGAAAGTAAGTTCTTCAGAGGTTGCATATAGTTTAAAGTGACATAATATATTGTATCATTCAGTAGATGAATTTGCATAATTTCCCTTTCAATACTCAGAACTGCGTACCTTCATGGAATTTCTTCTTCCTCCTCTTAGGAAAGACTGCAGGAGAAGGAAAAGATAATACATCTTACATTACACTCTGGTTTTAATGCTAAAGTTAAGACACAACTTTTTGCAAAAGAAACAGAAGACATAATTAAGGAGAGTGACTGGACAGAATTTACTTATGAGGCACCTCCAGGTCAGCTATTTCCTACTTGTTGTTAAGACGTCCAAGCATTTATTATAATGTCCTGCCTTACTTGGAGAATTTCTGAAATCTCATTATTATCTTCTGCTACTTTTTTTTTTGTACAGATATGTTAAGAATACGGTTCATAATACCTTGAGATATTGCAGAATTATTTCCTTTTTTAGATGTGTCCAGATTCTGAAAACTCTAGCTCTACTGAGCAAGATGTCAGTATGACCCAAACACTCTTTCCATTTTCCCTAGCAACTCATTTCTCATGAAGATTGCCTTCTGTATCACATGATTTCAGGAAATCTTAAAAGAGCAGAGCTTTTAATTTATTTTTAAGTGGGTTAGTAAGGCTTTGGTGGTAGTAGCAGATGTGCCTCCCAGTTTTCACCATCTAAAAAGCAAAAAGAAATATTTTTTCTCACAAAGGACTTTCTCATGCTTCTAGAAATAAGCCTATATAATGGGTTTGTAAAGGCAACCATCATGTTGTTATTAGGAAATCAATGTAAAATAAACAGGACTCTGTCTTTTTACCATTTCTTTGTTGCAGTCTACATTCAGAATCTTTCGTGCATCATATATAACATTTCTTTTTTCAATTGCACCTGGCACATCAAAGCAGAAGCTCCGGAAGATATCCAGGTCTTTGCCTCATACAGGTAAGGATGTTCAGCAAAATAAGTATGAAACTATGATTTTGGACCTAAGTCTTTGATTTAAAAAACTTATATTTCCTTCTCACAGACATGTAGGAAAAGTTTTTGCATGCCAGCAATATATAAAAAATGCAAGGAAGAAAAATATTGGATGCTCTATGAAAAAAATACATTTCCAACCATCAAGGAAAATAAATTTAAATATAACTGTAAAAAATTTCAGAAATAGTTCAAGAGGACTGTCTTATTACAAAGCTTTCACACCTCAAACAATAGGTAAGTATTGTCTATTATGAAAAGTTCATTAATTGGTTACTTCATGGAAAGTAAAAAAGGAAATAGGTGTTGTCGCTGTTTTCCCCACGGACGAGTAGAGAAATGACACAAAGTCCAGGCTCAGGGATAGATGGAAGCGCTTTAATGAATTCTTAGAAGACTTTTATATGTTAGTTTGCAAAGTGTATTAAATGGCATAAGGTAATTGTTTTTTTCTATCCACCCCTTAAGGGGATTGGTCAAGTTCTAAGACACCCATCTCTGAATGTTTTTCTAGTTAGAACCATAACAATTCTGCAAAACAACCTGCAGCTGCAAGAAGTTTACAAAACTGTAACATTGTTTTGAGTTACTTGCATGGGAAAGACAGAACTCTCACAAAAATGCTGCAGAGAGCTGAAGAAATTCTCTGCTAAAGCTTTTTCAGCATCCATAAGATGTGACAAAGTCATAATGTTAATTCTAACTATTTAGGCAGTTATCTCAGTGTGAATGTTACACAAAGATTAAATAAAATGGATTATGGCTGAAGGTTTAAAATTTTTTTTCTCTGATTTAATAAAGTTGTTTATCTATAATTTTAATTAAAAGAAAAGATAGGCTAATGTGAGAAAACAATATTTAAAATCATTATACCTTTGTTTCTCCTTTTTTTTTTCTTTTCTATCCTGTTTTTTTATAGTGCTGAGCAAGTGTGATTAAGAAAAAGAGCATAAATAGTCACAAGTCTAATTTATAACCTGAATTTAAGAATATGAATGCTTTCTAACATTAGTAGCATTTTTATTTATTTTTTAAGTTAAAAATATCTTGGCAGTTATTTTTAATTATCGACAGTTTTGAATGATCATATAAAATTACTTTTCCTAACTTCTCTGGGAAGTTTGAATTAATCTCATGGGTAAAAAATTCACCTGAATTTTAGCAAAGATTGCAGATTCAAATGCCTTTTAAGTCATTAACATGTTGATCATATTCCAGACCTGTAACCTGGGAATCAGTCATAGCTCAAGGGATAGCAAAAATATAATTCAAAACTCTAAAAATTTATTCTGAGTTAGATCACATTTAATCTTTTCTAAGACATTAGAATTGTTTGCTTTACCTAAACCTTTACACAGCAATCAGAGCCAGCTATAAGCTGACATATGACAAAAGGACGAAAAACTGCCTATTCTTGATATCCTTACAGAAGGGAGATATGGTCTAGGAACAGTGCTGCAGAGAATAAACAAAAAAATCCCTAGTTCTTACTTTTCTCATGGCTCGTGACTCCTCATGGCTCATGGTGTGCCCTCACCCTCAAAGGCTGCTAGAGCAAGCACAGCAGCTGCATGGACCACTCGTGCTGCCCCTCACCCTCTCTGCCTCTCTCTGGTTTTTCTCGACTGTAGACTTGCTGATATAAATCCAAGGCTAAAATCCTGGGGACCCAAATGTCCCTTGCTTCCAATCCTGTACTTCCTCTGTAGCAAGTGCTTGCTTGCTCCTTTACAGGAGAGAGAAGGAGAGATATTTCTTTAGCATCTGCAGAAATCTTCACGTACTGAATCAGACAGGTTCTCTGGGCAACARGTTGCTCAGAGAAGTTGTGGATGCCCCATCCCTGGAAGGGTTCAAGGACAGGTTGGATGGATCATTGAGCAACCTGGTCTAGTGGGAGGTGGCCCTGCCCATGGCAGGGGATTTGGAACTAGATGGTCCTTAAGGTCCCTTCCAACCCAAACCCTTCTAAGATTCTGTGAAGGCTTTCCAAGTGGCCCTTCTGTAACCCCTCTGTGAGAAATGAAATTCCATTTTTTTCAAAGTAGTAATACCAGGCCTGTGGGTAGACAAAACACATGTATCCTACATGAAATGGAGCCAGTAGCAGACTCGAGGTGTTCTCAACACTGATTCCAGAGAGAGCCTGCTTCTGTCCACTCTTGCTGCTTTTCCTAGAAAGATATGTGAAAAACCCCAACCCTGTCCCTTTATTTTGAGACACTTAGTGAACAACAACTTCGAAGGAAATGTGTCACTCACTGAATGTCTCCTTTCTTTTGCATGTGGCCGAGTCCAAAATACTCAGCTGTGTATTTTACGTACTTATGTACTTTCATTTGCTTTACATCAGTTTAAATATGAGAAAGAGCAAGAGGTACAGAAGGTCTCTCTGGGCTATTTATTTTTCAGAGAAACTGAATCCACCAATCAATGTCTCAGTTTCCCTTGAAGACAGAAGTATTAAAATTCACTGGAAACCTCCACCTACTATTGGTTCGGCAAAGAAAAAGTGTTTTTTATATCAAGTGAAGATAGCAGATCATAAGGTAATCAGTCTTTTGGTAGTACACTTAGTCTGTATAATATAACTTCCATAAAACAAGGCCTCTCTCGAACTTAAAAGAATTTAATCTCAAACAAGCTTTAAAGAAATCCCATTTTCTTTAATGAATAATCCAACTTGTCTTTCTGGTAAAAAAAAAATGAAAAATCAATGCATTTTATGAAATCTTTCAGAGTCAGGCTTGCATTGAAGCAAATTGCATGTTTTTTTCTTCTATATTAAGTTTGAATAGTACATTAGTATCACATAGACTGTATTGACTTTTTTATTATAGAAAAAGTAGTATTGTCTGAAAGCTAGGAAAGGTTGCCAAGTACCATGGGAAACAAGATTAGAATTTGAAAGGTTGGTTGAGTCTGAAATCAACAAGGCGAAATTCAGTAACAAGGAAAATCCTATGATTAGGAAATACAGTTTAAATGTGTCAAAACAAAATGAGGAATTAAAATATAGGCATCAACACAGAAGAAAAAAGGTCAGTGGGTAACACTGAACCACAAACTGAGTGAATCATTCTGTGTTCTTAGGCAAAGGTCAAATGTTATTCAAGTATGTATGACCAGCACATCACATGTAAGATGTAGGTTGTGACTAATTTGCCTGTCTAGATGCTGAGTTTCACCTGAAGTTTCATATTGTGCTTTGGTCACCACAAAATAACAATAGACACCAGAACTGGAAAAGTCTTAAAGGGAAGAGAAAGAAGTGCCATGGTACACAGGGTCAAATCCACACCACACCAGACAGTATGAGGAGAATAGTCACCGAGGAAGATACCAAGGAAGCAAAGATTCCATGCCTCTCTGTCTATGAGGTTCATAATTTCTACTTCTTTGCAACATTCTAACATCACTTTTAATTTTTACAGGCAAGAGGGTTTTTTTTTTTCTTTTTTTTTATTCCTTCCTAAATTCTTAACATTGTTTATTTACAGAAGTTTGCTTCAGTTTTCAAAAGTGGTGGATGATTTAGAGATTCCTCTGCTTTAAACTCCACCATTCGGTGTTTGGGCTTGATCTTTTGAAGTGATGTGGTTTTTTTCACAGGCACAATTAAAGATGTTTCAGGATAGTCACAAAAATAGTGGACATCCTTCAGCTGAAAAATGCAAGATTTTATTCTACCAGAGAAGCAAGTATAGCACACTACCCACACCAAAATCTTGAAACTTGCAGTTCCAAAGTTACTGTGTTTGTCCTATATGTGGTGTGATAAAAAATGAAAYGGGAATCAGTGGTTTCAAATTCTTAATGTCCTGCCATAAATGATACTCCTTCCACCTTATCAGTTCCAGTCTCTCTTCATGTTCAGTTCTGAGTTTTAACACACATCAGATAAAAGTCAAATTGTGTCTGGACATAAGAACTTGTTCTGAAAATCTCTTCCTACTAGTTAAAGATGTAAATAGTAGTATTTGACATCCCTAGTTTATATCTGTTTGCAGTGCAATGCAAAATCATTTAAAATTATCCCCATAACCTCTCTTGATAGATTGTAAATGTCACTGCAGAGAACTATAAGTATCCATTTCATAAGCCAGCAAAAAAATATGCAGCACAAGTGAGGGTAAAGAAAGAGATTTGCAGAGCAAACAAGATCTGGAGTGAATGGAGTGAACCAGTATTTATTCACGATGGTAAGTTATCATGTACTTACTTTTCATTACTGTTATTATGAGTTATGTTATTACCATTCAATATATTTACTTCATTATTACCTCTGTTCTTCTCCRGGCTGTTATTGGGTCATAACAGCAYCTAGGGGTCCATGGCACACACCAGGCTTACACAGCTCTGCTGTAGGGAAGGAGAGTCCTTAGTCTGAGTTCTACTTCCCTGGTCTTTACAGAGCTGTTCTCCTGAGTTAAATTACACCTGACTCTTGATAGCCTTTAGGAAATAATAATGGTCAGCAGTTGACAAGGTCCCAACACCACCATCTCCTCACCCTGCTGCATTGCCCTGCAAAGGACAGCCTAAGCATCTCTAAAAATGCTTTCAACTGCAGTTAGTAAGCCAAGAAATCCACAAAAGTCGTAACRTTCATCAAACCACATAGTCTTTAAGGACTAAGTCTAAGATTTCTTTTATTACATTGGTGGAAGAATTTCTTATCTGACAGAGGTAGGAAAYGGTCTAGCTCTCATTTAAATATGTGCTCTGGCCCCAACAGCTCACTTGAGCACAAAGTAAACAAGAACCTTGCAATATTTTTCCCTCACCCCCTATAAAGACATTTTAACATTGGTGTGCTTACAAGGGAAACTTGTACTTTCCATGATGAGAAAAATGCCTCCACATGCAGAAGCTTCCTGACATCAGGTTAGGCAGAGGGGAAGTCGTACAATGGTGTGATGCTGTATTTATAGAGAGAAACTTGTGTCTGTGTGTTGACATGCAAAAAAAAGTACAGTACTATTGGTAGTAGAACAAAACAAGATAAGTATTGTTATTTAATGCAACAGACTGTGTATTTTTGAATATGTCTTTTTGATCTTTGAACTTCAAATACATATTTATTTGAGGACAGGAAATGCCAGGCCAGACATTATTTTTGAAATGGATTGAATGTAAATTCAGTTATAGAGTTTACTGGATATTGGCTGCCTACTCTATCAGATGCCTCACTATATCCCACTAGTCTGCTGAAAACTTTTTTGGCCCAAATTCATTCATGTAATTTCAAAAGCATTCCACTTGTGAAATTGCTGGAGAGAGAAACCTAATCGCCCTTCATGCTCACTGTGGTGAAGGAGATAATTTTTCAGGCCATAAGAGTCTTGAATTCCTCTTTAGAGGTTCCTCTTTCTTCTCACTAAAGACAGACAGAGTCTAAGACCACTGCATGGCCTAGAAGGAGTCTGCCTGGTCTATCTGCCTGGCATCAGGCCAGACACCTCTGATGTGTAGATAGGGGAAATCAGAGGAGTTTTTCTGGGTGGAGGCATGTAGATTGCTCCCCACCAGCCTTTCACCAGAAGAAGGAAATGGAGTTGAGCAGTCACCCATTCTGGTTCCAGCCTACCAAACCTTGCTCTCAGCATCTGCCAGTCTCCTTTAGCTGTTTTCAACACTGCTGCTTTCCCAGCTTCCTCTACAGATSTTGCTGAGGTTCAGCGATCACAGCATGTTTCCTCCACTTCAGAAAAGTTTATGAGGGACAAGACCACTGTGGCAGATGAGCTGTAAAATCTGCATGTGTTCAGTGCAGCATGATGATTTACCCTGGAGCGTACTGCACATGTGGTGCAGCAATTTTCCTCCTTCCTACTCAGGAAGGATCAGTGGCTCTTATAAAATGAATCTATGGAGATATTCTACTGGAGGGTCAGGTGCTCAGCCAAATCTCTTCAAATACCTCCTTTGATGCCCAGACAAATTTTTTTGTCCATTTTACTCTGTATTCTGTGGAAACTATTCTACGTGCTTCTAACTAGGAACATGTATAAATGGACTTTATGCAAGTAACCTGAAAAGAAGAATGTCCATTCAGTATTTTTGTTTTGAAATGTATTGATTTTTCTGGTGTTGCAGGATCTCTTTCTACTGAAAGTCTTGAAGAAGCATGGCATGACCTGCTTTTTGTTTGCTTCTCCATGACATTCTGCTGTTTCATCTAGGAAATGTGCAACATTTCTTTAAGAATGCATTTTAAAAAGGCATTTTAGCCTTCATTTAAAAAAAGCTGAAACATCAAAATGAAATAACATAATTCAAAACATAACTAAAATATTTGTTCTGAAATGTTCCTTTGACATGAAAAGAATTTGCTAATTTTCTCATGGGAAAAACATTAATTCTCCATTGGAATTAGCATATGCCCTTGAAAAAAAACCTCACAATTTAACCTGAACTGAGCTGTTTACTATAGAAACTTTCTGCTAAAAAAAGAAATGTTTAATCAGCTTTATTCATGTGTAGAAACTTGAAATAATTGGTCTAATTTTTAGAGCTGATGAGCATTCATAGATCACTTTGAAGTTAGTAGTAATTCAGAAGTGTTCTGCATTTTTGCAAACCAAGCCACTTGTTTCGGTTTCAAAGTTCTGTTATTTCTGTCAAACTTAAAGCATTTGCATCTGAAAAAAAACCCACCATGAAATGGTCTACCCAAAAGAATATATGTGCTTCTTTTTCTTGCTGCTTTCCAAAATGCAAGAAGCAAGAAAGCAGGAGAAGCAAACCTCTTTGTGGTTCAGCTGATGATAAGAACAGAGCTTCCTCTTCTCCTGGGTGTGTGCATGATACAGGGTTAGCASAGTGATGCAGAGCAATTACCACAAACAAAAAAAAAATCTACTACACAGTCCAGAGGTTGTTCAGAATAAGTTTTCTGAGCCCTCATCTCAGAGAGCAAGCAGAAAATAACTTCCTTTTCATCTTAGAGTGAATAAAGAGTAGCTTTGTACTTCACAGAAGATAAAGCATATTCTTATAAGTTCTGCCCACAAGTTTTTGAGTTTTTTCTTTGTTTCATATCAAATTTGTGGAAATAGATGGATTCAAACTCCAAGTGTTTGTTCCATTCTTTTGTTCTTTGATTTTTATCTAGATTGTTTAACTGGCCTCAGACTATTACCATTTTAAAAGCTGTCCTTGCCTGTTTTTCTTCAAAGTACTTTCCTAAAACCAATCCAAACTAGTTGTGGTTCTAAAGCTAGATATTACACAAAAAATAAAATTTGCCAGAAAAACATTTCTGAGTCAAACAAATATGTTGCTATTTTGGTATTTTGGGTATTTTGGAGGAAGAAATGCAAGGTAAAGAGCAGTAATATTTGTTGAACAGTGTAAATATGTATTGATGCAATTTCTTTAGGACTGTGCCAAGCAGGGTTAAAAAGGTAAGTATAACAGAAACCAAATGCTGCTTCTTGAATCAAAGAGAATATTCTGTTTGACAAAATGCTTTTATTTTCATTTTGTCTTAAATCAGTTACAGCTGTGAAGTGGTGAGGAGGCAGGAGCAGGGGACTCATGGTGTGTGGAGATGGGAGGTAGCAACACTAGGAACTCAGGAGCAGCTGGAGCAGCAGCAGCAGAAGTACCAATAGCAGATGGACAGAGGGTTTGCTATCCAGAGGAATCAAGGATTTATGGAGCTATCCAGTGGAAGGACAGGCCATGCCCAGCACATGAGAGCAGAATGCTAGGAAAGGAGGGAATGGAGTCTACTGGAGAGGAATGAAGCAAGAGGAAGTGCTGGACAAAGGCAGCAGCAAGGCCAAGGGCTAAAAGGAGGACGGAACAGTGCTGAAGTCAGAAGYCTAAAAAAATCTCCAGGAAATGTTTCTTTAAATCTGTGACAGTTCAGGAATAGTGCAATATTTATGTATCCATATGTAATTCATCCGTTTATGAACTACCCTAGCCTCTCCCATATAATTAACATTACTTTTCCCTCTTTTTCTTTTTTTTTTTTTTTTTTAAGAAAAGACAGTGGATATCCTGCTGCTAAGCCTCACATTGTTTTGTCCTCTGATTTTCCTTGGAGGTCTGCTGATATATGCATGTAGAAGGTAGTGTACATTTTTGGATGGTTGTGTAAATTTCTCGTGGAAGAGAGGTCAGGATGAGGGTAAACCATACAACGGATAAAAGTCAAACACAGATCTTCTCAGATAAATTATGTTTACAAGAAGGAGTTAATTGTGCATTTCCGACTACTGYTCTAACAAAGTAGTGCTTGGCATTATGACCTAGTGTAAGACACTGAGACTTATAACTCTTCTCTTGCAGCTCCTACCACAGTCCCCCCGCAGATTCAGTCTCTCACCTTACTCTCAGATGCCTTTCTGCCACTACAAATGACATCTTTTAATCTTACTTGGACAGCTGCCCCTCTAYCCTCAGTGTCGCTTTACCCCATGCTTTCACAGGTTCTGCATTCAAGGCCRCCAGTATTAATCAGACCAAAGATGAACTGCATGTCATGCTGTCCAATTTCATTTCATAACCCATGGGTGTTACAAAAACAGCCTTTCACTCTAAGCTGGAGAGTTTACAAGAAATAAATAAAAAAGGGAAGTCAGGCTGATAGAAAGAATTTCCTTTGCTGTGCTATTAATACTATTAGTAGAGCAAAGTAATAGTAGTGGCCCTACACCCACCAACAGTTAATTCTGCCAACTGTCTCTATGCCACTATTTTTCTGCCTGGCTATATAGATTTCCTATTGACATGGCAGGAAAGGCTTTCTTGAACTGAGAAATAAACTTGTGCAGGATAGGACGATAACTCAAGATACCTTTATATTTGGAAGGTGCAGTATGTAAATGAAACCTCTATTAGAAGTAAACTTCTTATTTAGTTAATGACTAATTATTACTCCTGATTTGTATAGAAGAAGAATTTTTAATTATGGAAAGAACGCATAGGATTATTTTTTTAAGCTATAGACACAGTAGCATGCMGCAAGTTCTCACTTTGCTTGGAAATAAATATTTGTGTAGAAATAATAGGTTTTCATATATCCATCCAGTCCTTTTAAAACTCTTGCAGGTTAGAAACCAGTCAGGCTGAAGAAGAGCTAGGGAAAATGTTGAGAAAAGTGTCTACAGTGAAAAAAAATGGCTTTAGAAATAGTAGATGCCTGTCTTGGAACTGGAATATATATTACAAAGCATTAATGTCTGATCTGTTCCAGCCGACAAAAATAGTCACGTGCCTGTATCACTGTCTTGCAGGTATAGATGCCTGGAAGTTATAACCACGCCTGTTCCACATCCTTCAGATAATATCAAAACATGGTTAGCAGATGAGACTCACCACGAGGTAGTGTCGCTGTCTTTTTTCTCTCACTACATTGACATGCATGGTATTACTCGCAATCAGAATGGTACAACATTGCATTTGGAACAGCAAGTAATTAAAAAAAAGGGGGGGGGGGGAAGGTATGTATAACATTTGTAGTGAAGCCAGAAGAGAGCAGAGAACTTGTGGAGGTTATAGGACAATGATCTCAGTAGACAGGATTGAGAAAATACTCAGGGGACTAAAATGTCTAGTGTGCCACAAGGTGGTTCAGCATATCCACACTCAGTGGGCCAACATTTTAAGGAGTGATCACCCTGAGTCCCTGAAGAATAGTCAGTTATGGGATATTATACATGTAAGAATGTAGGCCAGTTATCAAGGGGAACTTTTTGTGGAGATCTGCGAGTCATTGCATATGCTGCAGTAAATGTGCACATTCTTATAGCAAGAAGGAGGAGGTTTCACAATGCATGCTAGTCACAATGCAGCTGTGTCCCTGCTGCAGGACAAAGCCATATGCAGAGGTGCTTACTTTGGAAGAGCTGATGTGCTATAAATTCAGATGCTGGCTTATCTCATGCTAGATTACAAATCTTTAGTCAACTTGGCAAAACAAAGACTAAATATTTACAATATTTTTGTGACTGTKGTTAATGGAGCTCCTTGGCTTGCACATTGAATGTTTCTTATTGTCGTCTGTCATTGTGTGAGTTGCAGGAAAAAAATTTGCTAGTGAGGCAGTAGTTTAGATCTGTGTAACTCCAGAGAAGCTACACAGTGAATTGTGTGCTAGAAGGCGGAGTAAGATTGCTTCTTACCTGGTTCTGCAACACATGAGGAGAAGGCATGGGTGTGCCCAAACTATGGGTTTTTTAGTGGAAAATACCATTGAAAAAGAAAATTGTAATGAGGATTTTTTCTGCTCTATGTGCTCAAAATATTTGTTCAGAGCCTCTGMAGGATTTCTGTTAATTTTACTCTATCCTGCCATATTATTGTACTTACACTGCAATATGAAAATATCTTCTAGTAATACATTCAGCAATTTAACTAGCAATTCCCAGTGTGTTCCCTTATGCTGTTTTCTTTCCCAAGGGAAAGACGTATGTACGCCTTCCAATATTGTGGTTTGGGGTTTTTTTTAATAATATATCTATGTGATTGCAAACTCTGACAGAAACCACAGATCATCTCAATCCAGGAATCATAATCTGAGTTGTGAGGCAAGAGGAATGGGTTGTTTTGTTTAATTTTATCTTCTCAAAACAAATTTATGGGAAAAATGATGTGCATATTCTGTATCATCAAATGACAAATTACAAGATTGAAGTGCTTTGAACTCGCACCTGGAGTTCACTCCACAAGCCTTGGGCTGGCTCCCCAGAGCAGACTGTGCTCCTCTTCTTCACTACAGTCATATCAGAAAAGCTCAAGAGCTGCAGAACGGCTCTGAAGCCACGTCTCTTATTCTCAAGATTCATAATAATTTCTTTGACACTTTCGGTCAATATAATTTGACCAAATTTGATGCTAAAGGTGCCATATTGACCCTGAGCTCAGCTGGTTAAAGAGTATATTTATCACCTCTTCTGTGCAAAAGTCCTTCTCACCCATTTTTACCTGTAATTGTGAGCAAAGGAGCTGATAATACCCATTGTGGATATGAATATGGGCTGGCAGAATATAAAGACAGAATCATCACCATCAAGTTTATATTCTGCATCTCCCTTCGCATTAGAACTGGGTAAATTGCTATGTAGGGGTCTTTGTATTCCATATATAAACAAAATCCCACCACAGTCAACAATCACCACAAAAACTATATTTAATGTTGCTGACAGAGAAAGAAGCGATTTCTGTCCCCAAACTCTTACAAACACTGAATAAACTTTTGACAGGATGACTTCAGCAAATCTGGGTAATTACTGTCCTCATGATAGCAACAAATGACTGAGATGACACTGTGGTCTTGTGATTCAAGTGACTCTTGATGGCACTTCTAGGAAAGAAAAATTAAATAATGCATATGGTATGTATCAGTATCTCATACATTGCTGACACATGAAGTAGCAAAGACATTGGCTTTGGACACTCTGAAATATTCAAGACAACTGTGGAGAATGGTGCTGAGATAATCCATTTTATCCAACAAATAAATATAACCCCTGAAAGAGAGACTGTGACTTGGACATAAACCCTAGGTACAGAGTCATATCCTGGAGAGTGCCAAGCAATAAAATTAGGCTCAGAACAACTAAGCAAATTTGCCTGAGAACAATTATAGATTGAGAGAGAAATTAATATAATCTTTGTGTTCCAGTTGCAGCAGAGTAAGTAATCTGTATTAATCCCAGATATATGCCAAATAAGTAGAGTGCTTGTAACAATATACAGAATTTTTAATACCACTAAATGAAGATGTTGTGCCTAATGTAATTTTTATCCAACAGCAACATATGTCAATGCAAATGGAGATGCACTCAGAGATTACTCTGGGAACACCAGAAGAGAACAGAGATGAGAACATTCAACTACAGAAATGTTTGAAGAAATTCATGTTAGAAGACCTATAGAGATATGACTTTTTTATCTGCATGCAAGAGTTCCTGTCCATGAGGTGGGCAATGTTCTAACAGATCAAAGAACAGCTGATATGGGAGTTTGTCTGAGACCAATAACTTGAAGTATTTTGTGCTCTGACAACATGCAACTCTTAAAATTAGCTTTGGATCACAAACACAAAGCAGTACCTTGTAGTTTGTCTCCAAAAAACCTGATCTTCAGCCAAGCAAAATTACAGCATCTCAGAAAATATGAGCTAATATTGAAGTCCACTTGGGTTAAAATGAAATTAGTGTTTCATAATGCTGCAATAGCTTCCAAGTACTGTCTGGTAGATCAAGACCTTTCGAAGACTGGCTGTTCATACAAATCTCATACTAGCTATTCAACATCTGATTGAAGTGGTCATAAGGAATGGTGGTAGCAGTGACTGTTTCTGGAAACAGCAAGAGAATCTCACAAGTGTTCTCTAAAACTCAAAAGAAGATCCCTGAGTCACTGCATTGCGTAAGCACATATCAACCAGAAAGAAGAGATATGTGTGAACACATAATGTCTTTTAATGTTGTGGACTTTGCAGTTGGTAGAATAAGTAAAACAAGAAAACTTTAGATGAGGTAAAGAAAGCAAAGTCTTCTGCTGTATTGGGATTGTTTAAATAAGTTTAACTCAGAGAAGTTAAAGTTCAGAACTGACYGATTTTTGCTATTTATTTTTCCCTGTCCTTTTAAAGAATCTTTCCTACTGATTCCATGAGGTGATGAGCTATGCTAGTCCATTTTCAGGGACACAGTCAGGGCAGATTATTCTAACTCTTAGTTGGGACAGTGTTCATTTGAGTAGTAGAGAAGAAATTGATTTTGCAAGGAAGACATTTATTTTTTGTAGGTGGGAATTACAAATCAATAATGGACATAATTTTCTGGAAGGTTTGGAAGATACCTAAAAATTACTTCATTTCATTGCTGGTAATATTTTTCTATGTCAGAATAATATTGATTGGAAGAAATAACAATATAAAAATTTTGTTTGTGCTTTTGAAAAATAAAGTTTCTAAGATATACTTCAGCGCAGAGTCTTGATTCACCTGAATGTGCTTTTCGTTTTGGTAAAAGGTCCATAATGGAGAAGATCACACTATTTCTCCTTTATTATTAGGAATGACTGGTGACAAATGGAAAGCTCAAGCTAGAAACCTCGAACAATAAAGGGACTATAAATTATTTTGCTGTAAGATCAGGTTAATGACATCAAAAGAACAGTCAGCTTTAATAGGTAATGTTACATTTCCTCTTGCATTGTACTTTTTACAGAAGGTAAGGGTGGCCTTACYTTTGAACATCAGTGCTCTTCCCTCCATACCTGTCAGTCTGATGCCCACACAAATCATCAGGCAGAAGGTAAATTGCAGATATCATGTACTGAGTCAAGTTTCAGTGAGACAACTCCTGCAATATCTCCTCTGTCTTGAGTGCTGAGGGGAAAACCCTTAGTCAACACAATAATTTTTCTTTTGGACGATCAGACACCATCTCTGTAGGTAGACAGTACAATTTATCCCATCRTCCAATGTTCAGACATGTTTTCTCAAGAAGAGGGGAAAGAATTCTTACTTTCTGATAAAAGTCATTAGAGGAGGCATTTAGAAAGCATCATGAGCTTATAGATTCCTTTCTTGGTGGGGATATAGAACGGATAAAATGAAAAAATCACAATATAAGTAAGGTAAGAGGGGTAGAGGAGAAATACACTGGCCACTCAACATCTGGATCACAGACATCATAGAGTGAAATCAGGCCACAGTGAATATTATATTGTTCCTTAAAATATATTTTTATACATATATTTTATATAGTTTTGGCTTGGAGTGCTTAAAGCCCTAAGGCAGTGCCAGGATTTAAAATAAGACAGAAAACATACAGATTAAAGGAATTTAATTATTTTATCTGAAAATAGAAGAATTAAATAGAATTCTTTCAGATTAAAATTGCATTTCTTAAAAGAGGCCTTGGTCAACACACAGAGCTTGCCTGCATGAACATGATAGCCTCCAGAGACACATCACATGAAACATTATGATAATATCAGTTGTATCGAAAATTAATCCTAAAGTGCAAATTTGATAATACAAAATCCAGTATCTGGAACCTTCCAAGAAATATTTGACCAATGTATTCACAAAATGGTATAACTTTTCCTCAAAATAAACCTATCCAAGACCTCTTCTCCAATAGTGGATTAATGTGCAATACATACGTAAAGAAAGGTAATGATCTGAGAGCGAAATTATACCACACTCAGCATGACATTAAACACCTCAGTAGATACAAAATACTCAGCAAGTTAACTGACTAAGAGAAGGGGTATGGTTGACACGTCTGAGAGACAGGATGTCATCCAGAAGGACTTGAACGAGCTGTAGCACCTGGCCCCTGGGAACATCATGAAGCTTAAGAAAGCCAACTACAACGCGCTACACCGGGGTTAGGGCAACCCCTGTATCAACACAGGCTGGGGAATCAACAGAGAGCAGCCCTGAGAAGGGCTTGAGAGTGCTGGTGGATGAGAGGCTGGACATGACCCATCAATGTGCACTTGCAGCCCAAAAAGCCARTGTGTCCTGGGCTGCATCAAAACCAGTGCGGCCAGCAGTGCAAGGGATGTAATCTTTCCCCTCTACTCCACTCCTGTGAGACCAAACCTGAATTCCTGTGTTCACTTCTGCAGCCCTCAGCACAGGAAAGACACGGACCTGTTGGAGCAGGCCCAGAGGAGAGCCACAAAAATGATCAGGGAGCTGAAGYACCTCTCCTAAGAAGACAGGCTGAGAGAGTTTGAGTTCTTCAGCCTGGAGAAGACATGGTTTCAGGGAGACCTTATAGCACCTTCCAGTACCTAAAGGGGGCTGACCAGAGAGCTGAGGAGGGACTTTTTACAAGAGCATATAGTAGTAGGACAAGGGGGAATGTGGGTGGATTTAGATTAGCTATTAGGAAGAAATTCTTTACTGTGAGTGTGGTGGGGCAGTGGAACAGGTTGCCCAGAAAGGTTGTGGATGCTCCATCCCTAGTGGTATTCAGATTGGATGGGGCTTTGAGCAACCTGGTCCAGTGGAATGTGTCCTCATCCATGGCAGGGAGGTTGGAAGTAGATGGCCTTTAAGGGTCCCTTCCAATCCAAATTATTCTACGATTCCCTGAAAATCCTACTCAGCTCGGCTTGCTTGTCAATGAAGCTCTTGCCTTTACCTTACTGGTGAATGACTCTCCTGTGCCTAAGATTTCACCTCCTGGTCCTGAAGTGGGATCTGATGAGACACTGGGCAGTGCACTGCACGTAGATTGCTTTTCCTCTCCACTTATGCACGCACAAAGTCAAAATCCCTTTGTCGGGGTCATAAAATCCAGTGATATGCCATGGTTGTCTGGTTTTGTGCTTTCAACTCCAAGTCTCCAGTCAAGTACATACAGCACGCTGGAACTCAGGGCTAGGAGCATTATTTAGTGCTGTGTTTCTTCCTGAACATCAGTGACTGTGTAGATATCAGACACACCTTACTGAAGCTTCTGAAGGAAAAACAGCCCCTTCTCTTTGCTTTTAAAGGAGAATAACTGCAACAGGATGATGGGAGTCAGCAAAGCAACCTTCAGTCTTGGGACTCCGCACGAAGGCTGGTCTGGTTGCCCACCGCTGCCACCTRCTGTACAAACAACCTTCTTCCAGTCAGAAATGTTCCTCAAGGTTTCAAACTGCTTTAACTTGGAGCAAGACTGTTGCTTTAACTGCACTGAGAGAGTTAAAGAAGTCCACCTCCTGGTCTAACTTGAAGACCTGGCCTTTATTAGGGACAAGATACACTACAAGATACAAGATTCTAATTTTTTCTTCCTCAGGTTTGGGTATCTAATGAAACAGAGCTAGCCATGGCCCTGGGATATTAAGAGAAGATCTCCAGCAATCTCAGTCTAGAACAGGTGTCCAAGACAGGATGACCACCTCTTTCTTATTGGACACTAGATAATCAGACTCAGAGTAGATGCCCATATTTTCTTGACCTAGTTGTTCTGGCTTTCTCTAACCTGGTGAAAGGAGATATTTTGGCCAAAGAACAGCTTGGCAGTTACAGCCTGTGCATTTGGGAGTCTTCCCAGCACAGTTAAAGATGTCATAGTTCATATCTCATAATGTTTCAGACCAACATTATTAAGCCAGCAATAGTAGTTGTGGTCAGAAACACCCTTGTTCAAGAGCAAGGGCAGAGAAACTTGGGCCACAATATTTAGGTTGAAGCCTGAGTTCACAATTTTATTCTTATCACTATCAAGTAGAGAAGCTGGAGGATGCAACACAAATGTATCAAACACAYGAAGAGCACAGGAATGTGGTGGTGTATGCCTGTGGATACACATGCGTGGCCAAGGAAATGCTGTTTGTGCGGAAAACGGCCCAAATATTCCTTAGGGCTAAGTGTCTGGTGCATGTTGTGTTCTTAGCATACTGCCCTGTATTTCTCCACTGCAGATGTGCAAGTTATCTGCTGGCATTTGATCAGCCAGTGCTAGCTGACTGCTACAACCTGGTCTACTTATATCGAAAGGAAAGGGATGGCTCCCACAAAGTAACTTTAAAGATAAAGGTGACATTGGGAGATAACAATGCTTTGGTGACTRATGCAGCACAAGGTTGTGCTTAGAGTTACATTACTGCATCTCATCAGAATATATACATCAGCCTATTTTTGGTAATCTCAGAAAAAATTCCAGGTCACAGCTTTGAATGCCAATTTCATGTAAAGCCTGTCCCTGCRCTCTGGTTCTCCTGAAACCTGGCAGGTGGTCAAACCCCTACCCTTTTGATAAATAGAGAATATGATTTTGGTATTCAGTTCAGAAAGACACTTGGAGCAACAGAGAACCAGCAAAGCAATTGACATCTTTGAGCCCAAACTACCATAGCTTTACTCAGCTTTCCTCTTAGTATTCTCTAATTTTGTAAAAGTTTCTAAAGAAACCAGAATCATATGTATCTAGCTCCAGAGAAATCAAAATATGCAAGCATTAAAAAATACGAAGTGTAATAGATAGGCAAAGAAAGACACTAACAAAGAAGGAAAGAATAGATGAAAGTGGAGGGGCAGAATGAAAAGAATTAGTATTCCAGACCATACAGCACTATTTTTATGTTTTCATTAACTCACAAAATTAGTTTGGATTCAGCAAGCTGTCACTTTACATTCATATAGATGAAAAATAATTGTGTTTTAAAGCTTGTTTTGGCTTCTGACTGTCATTTGTTTTTTTAACCAATGACAAAAATGAGAAATAGGGTGATTATGTAAATATTCTAGACCACAATAGCTAACAGATACTCATTTCATCCTCGATTTTGTGCAAAAGGCTACTATGCGGGGAGACCTTTCTCCAGTTTTTAAACTACAGAACTGCTTGCTACAGGATGTTGAAAATGCACATGGGCTCAAAAGGAAACTTGACAAAACCATGAAAAAATACCTATCAAAGATTTGTTAGATACAATGTCAACTCTTCTGACTTCAGTGGTTATTTGTTCAAAAATTGCTAGACACAGGGAGAATACTGCTGTCCTCTTGTTTCTTTCTCACCGGGCTCCTGCTACAGGCACTACTTGAGAGAAAATGGACCACTGGTCAAGGTCAGACGTATCTTTGGAGCAACTGGAGGGATGCCTGAGGCATTGGATGTGTTTCAGACTGAGGGATCAATAAGCTCACTACTAATGTTAAAATCAACCTCTGTCTTCAGGAGAGTAGCAAAAATTGCTGCTCAGCTAACACCTATACCCAAAAACCAGCAGAACTCTGTGGCTTCATAAAATCTCCCAGTTTGTCTTCACTGATGAACTTCATCTTCCAGGTAAACTTTATTTGCCCAGACTTTCAGTGATAGTCTGGCAAGGGTCTTTATCCACTTGCATAATTTCAGTAGCATCTTGATTTACAAGGTGTTTTTTATAGAAAAAAATGTTTTATTTAAAACACACAGGACAGGAMAGCTTTATCCCTGATCCCTTTTGGACATTTAATAAAAATAGTGATGTATATATCATGGCCTGTTTCAACATCTGGCAACAATAGAAAAAGATGGACACGAGCAAAATTGTGCCCACTTTCTGCAGGCTGGGGAGAATTTACAGTAACATATATTCATTATATTGTTAATATAGTCAGCTTTGATTCATTGTAAAACTGCCCTTCTTGACTGAAGAGTCTGGAAAGTATGAGGTCTTCAGGGTTATATAAACCGTAAATCATTTGCATCCTTACGTCTTTCAATTTATTTCTTTGTGAAAACCAATACAAAATAAAATAACAGAATACSTATGTCATATGTAGCATATATTTTGGGTTCCTTGAGATTGAATATAGTGTCAGTTATAGGGAAGGGCTGGGCTTGGTGAGAAGGCTGGTGCTCATAATTTGAAACTAAGAGGCTTCAAGATAACCTGTTTGGGGGATTTTTTCTTGTTCATCTCCTGCCCTATTTCTATCCCAGGGACTTGTAATAAAAGTGTTGACGAAACCACTTTCCCATAGTGAACAGCAGGGCACTGCTGGGCTTTGTGGGAGCACGGAGTTGCCAGGGCCACTCCAGTGGTGAATGACAGGTTGCTTCCCTCCCAGCTCTAGAGCAATGGGTTAGATGTACCAGCACAGGGAGATTTGGGGTAGAAGCAGCACACTTCAGACGGTTAAGTTAGTGGAAACATGATGATTATCAGACCATGGTGATTATTGACTTAGYAAGACAATATGTCCTGTGATCTCTTTAAATGCTGCCTTTCTGGGGCATCTCAGCCCTTGACTTGGAGCACTGCTGATGAGGTGSTACTTTGAAACAAGTGGGAGCTCTTCTCAATAGAAATAATCCTTTTCAGTTACTTTCTGTGTACCTTTCTTTTCTTTTTTTAATGTGACTGGATTTTAAACACTAGGTGTCAGTCAGTCACCTCTCAAAACCATGATCTCAAGCACTAGCACATTTGTCTTTGGCAGCAAAAACTTTCAAAGAGATGATGTACCAAAATGTACACATTTAATAACAATTACGGTCGTGAGGCAATTATTCCATAGGTCTGTTTAGCAGCCAGGCAGATCCCAGAGCCTGGAAATGTCAAGAAAACCCTTTTGTAGAAAGACCCTTGTACACTCTATGGTGAGTTTCACACTGTCAYGATAAAATATTTGTTAATCTGTTGTCTAATGCTACAGGTGAGTGATAAATTCCTCTTTCTTTCACCCATTCTACTTCAGCTTCTGTACCATTTCTGAAAAACTTATATTTCAAAAGAAAGGACACTCATCCTGACCTGTGGAGGTTTCTCCCCACAGGGCATGATTGGCATACAGAAACTTATGCCTGCAACCAAGCTGTTGTGACAGCCGAGGGCTGTTTAAGAAAATTGCTTATGTTGACAATAGTTTGAGTATTGCTCTTTTTGCCAGTTCTCCAAACAGTACATTTTTACAGAGTCAAGCTGCAGCAATAGCCACTGGACTTAATAGGTCAGGCCTCTCAGGCAGCTCCACACTGAGGATCTCCAGTTTTGTGGATCTGGATTTAAGTGACACGGTACCTCAAGAGATGCAGAAAACAGAGCTGTCTCTATAGAATATTGATATGCAAGAGGAGCTGTTTGCTTAAGCCCTGCTTTGTGACTACAGACATACTGCCTCAGGACCCAAACTCATGTCCTCACTCAGCCCCCAGCATGGATACCTAGGATATCTCTGCTGTGTGACTTGGGCACAAGGCTTTCCCTTCGGATTGCATCATGGACCTGTCCCAAATGCTCACAGCTCCACTACATGTTAGGGCTCATATATCCTCTTGGTCATTTAAACAGTTTCTGTAATTTGCCTTTGCAGTTATTGAGCTTTTTTTCATTAATCTCTTCAGCTACAATTTGATTCAGTAATCTCAATAGTCCTCCAAAAATCTATTACCCATTCTTGAAACACATTCAGACTCTCTTTCTTCCCTGGAATCATATAGGTGTGTAATTTCAAATACTGAACTATTAAGACAATGGCATTGTGTAGCTTGAAAGGAAACTTACTCTAGAGTGCGTGAAGAAATGTATTTTGCAATTATGATCTTTATTCTTTTACACATATATTTAAAATTACTGCATCTCTACTGTGAGGTGCTGAGGAGGAATGTCTTTTATGACATGCTGACTCCATAATATACAATTTTTTTCACCCAACCTGTGATGTCCCAGGTTGCTAGGCTTATACTGCTCTTGACTGTCTGATCCTGGAGTACTAAAGGTAGGATTAGTGTAGCTCTCTCCATGTGTCAGTCCACAGATTCAAGGACCACTGAGGTCATGTCATTAGAGAAGGCAGGTAACAACTTTCAGGCTAAAAGAACAGAGCTGGAGAGCACTTTTTCAGTGCTCTGTACTTTGTGAGAGAATACACCCATGTGCAGGGCTCCCCCATGAGAGCAGTTGCCTTTCAACTCTCTCTTCACTCATTTTGACTGAGCATAGGTCACTGCAGAAGGTGAGGGCACCGGAGAACCAGCCTCTTTGATGTCTAGATCATCACTATCTTTGGGTCTTTTTTGTTTTATTTAGTTTGTTTCATCTCACATCAGGGCTTTAGTAATTTTTTTCCTGGTGATGGAAAGAAATGGCAATGAATGAGTTTCTAACCTATGTACCTGTCTTCCTACTGTGATCACTTTCTTGTTCCCTTTACTTCAGGATACTTTTGCAGCTGCACATCATCATGATGGCCATGGCAACTCCTCAAATCAATGAAAACTAGACATAATTGTGTGACAACTTTCTACCAAGATAATAGCTGCCCTGCGTGGAGTAACATGCAAACACCTATACCCAGATTCATTCTGCTTAAGTAAGGTGCATCTGTTAGAAAACCAGAATCCCCCATATCCCATGGAGAAAGACAGATACCACCAAAGGATGATTCATGCCACATGAGGATGGCTGTTTTCTTCTACTTTTCTCCCTGGATTTGCAAGACCTCCCTCTTGCTCCCACTCTTACTTGCAAGAGCTTTAGTTCAGTACATAAACTTATTTGAAAATAATTAAGGGAAAAGCATTAGCTATTATATCAAACAGCACAAATAGAAAACATAGTTAAAATGTAGAAAATACAAAGATGGAGAAAACATTATAGTAATGAATAAGAAAATGGCTCTCAGGTGCCCTCTGTCTTCAGACCTGTCTTCTTGGCATATACACCCCCYAGTTTTCAAGTTCTGTTATTTTTAAAATTCTTTTGTGCGCTTGTGGGACTTATAACCATCACCAAAAAATGTTCTCCTGAGTGCTTGAAATAGCCATTTATGGCTCTGATGTCAGTACAGAAAAGTGGATAAATTTTGAACTCATTATCTGCTTGAAGCCTAAGACTGACCTGGTGTCACAAGTGTTGTCTTTCCCTCACTTGGAACCAGAGCATGTGCTGCTAAGCTGATTTGATCTATGAGATACAGTCATAAGCAAAAATTATGTCCTTCTAAATTATCATGTGGATCTTTTGTTCCAAAACGGCTATACAAAGTTGAATTTGGTGTTTTACTGCTGAAGAAGAGCAAAAGAACTCCACCGTAACCAAAGAACTCTACATTCTCTGTCTATGGGGATCTTTTCACGGCTATGGAGTTCGAATGAATTGGCTTGTCACAGTCTGCCCTATCCCTTGATGACTACTTCTCTAATGTTTGTGAACACTGAATATTTATCAGTCTTTTACTTTCAGTCAAACTCTCGCTGAATCAGGTGAGTAGGATTAAGAAGAAAAAAGAGGTGACTAAGAGACACAGGTCTGTATACACACACAGCGGGATCAAACCAACTTCATTTACCTAATAAATCAGGCTCAAAGATCTTGAAGACACACTACCATTCTGAAAAATTAAATTATCGAAACACTAAATACATGTATACAATCCGACCTGTAAATAGGTTGTTTATATTTATTTGACTCAATTAAATCCGTCTCATGCATACTAAGCAATCTTCAGCTAATGAGCTGATTGGTATGTTTCATACTTAATAGGTTTGAAGACTAAATTTTATTTTTGTAGTCAGTAAAGAATAAAAGAATTCACTGGGTTTTTTTTCCTCTGTAAAAGGTCTTATCTTAAGTGACACTGAGTGAAAGGGCTCTCTGAAAAACAAAATCAATTGTTTTACAATGCATCTAAAATCAGGAAATTGTCAAGGAAACCAAATGAGATAAACACTGAGCTGCTTGGAAATAACAAGGGTTTATTAAATATCTGTTTAAAAAAGCATGTAACTCATTACTGTGGTTGCACACATCCTAAGGATGTGTTCAGCTCTCTCATTAAAATATAATTTTTTCACTTTTGCTGAATGCAAATCAAAAAATTAKGAAATCTTTATGAGGGCACACCAACCTTGCTCTCAAAGAAATCGATAGCAAAGTTCTCATTGAGTACATGGAAYTTCTTTACTCCATTGAAACACTGGGAAGTACATATAGTCCTTGCAGAAAACCTGTCTGTTCAGCACAGCAAGGTAGAAACTGATATCAGAGTCCAGTCTCATCCACAGAAGGAGGGAGAAGTAGGTGCCACCTGAGTATCACAACAAAATGAAGATATATTTTCCTTGGCTTAAAAAGCCAGTATAACTGTGCCAGCAGGAACTATTTCAAAACAAATCTGAAGCTCTTGAAACAAATCATATTTAAATATTGCAGAATCACATAGTAGAAAAGATTAAAGTATATTAGTTTTGATTATCTTGCTGGGATTGGTTATCTGGCGTTTTCTTTTGTTTCTGTTTTGTTTCTTTTCTTTTTTCTTTTTTTTCCAAAGCCAGATGATACGTGATATAAGGCAGCAATTTGATTTGTTGAATCATAACACAAACATCCTGTCAAGACAAACTGATGGTCTACCTGTTTTTTCCCAATGTAGTGTATGGATATGTTTTATTTTCTAGTTTCAAGAATTTTTTGAATTACTGAGGTAAAAAAGAGCAAGCCAGAATATATTATAATGACATTGTAAAACTTCAGGGTGTATCAGTGGCTCAAAAACTGCCTGCAGGTTTTTTTGTCCAACCTATAAGCATAAAATACATCTAGAAAGTGAAAGGCAACAGGAAAAAGGTGTGAAGCAGCTCGCACCTGAGAAAGAACTATGTGGCCTAGGATCCTTCAGCCTGGAGCAGAATAAGTGGAAGGATGGTTATACTGGTTGTAAACTAAAAAACTGTCTACTAAGCAAATCAGATACTTCTCTTCCAACAACTTGCACCTTTAATCATTAAAAACTTTTTCCAAGGAGTGCTGTGAATGTTGGTGAACATGGGTTCAAAAGGTGATTCAAAAATCTCATACAGTAAGCCTTAATTCATCAAGAACTATCAAATAAACTTCTGTAACTCAACAAACCACTGAGCTACTGTCCTGGTTTTGGCTGTGATAGATTTATTTTTCTTCTTAGCCAGCCAGAGAGGAGGAGGTTGCATGATACATTTCTTACATCTTTCCTTTGGCCTTTCCAGGTATGCCAGCTGGAGGATTGGTTGGTTTGGCAGTGCCAGGTGTCCTCCTCACCTGTACTGGGACCTTATCCTTGGCATGGAGCTTTCCAGGCTGGATGTGGTGGGGCTAAGGGTCTGCCCTGTCTGCCTGGGAAGGAGTGGGCTTTTGGGAGACCAAGCCATGCTCTCCCTGGGAGGGAATAGAGAAGTGATTTGGAACAGAGCTTCTACCTCTTTTTGCTTGTGCACTTCTTGGCAAGGGGAAGAAATTATACATTCTTTGAAGTGTGGTAGATAAGCTTATCACCTTTGATAGGAGTATAAGTAGGTGTGGCCTGTATCTTCTTCCTGGAATTTGTTTACTGAAAGGCTGTAGAAAGTTCCTAAAAATGGTGATCATTAAAATACAACCTGGCACAGTAACAATGTCATACAGAACAGCCATCCATGATTTTGGACAGGGACACATGACCTTCTGTGGCCCTTTTTAATGGTCACACAGGCAGGGCTGTTACTGCTGGGTTGTGGGCGCAGGCACATCACTGCCTGCAGAAGCTTCCACCTCTGCATGCGAATTCAGAGGTGTGTCAGCCAGAACGGGTGGGCACATTTCATCTTTTGAACTCCCTCCTCTACCTGCTTCCTTCCCCCTTGCAAAGAAAAGTGCTGCTAGAGCATGAATGTGGAACAGAGAGAATCCATTGTGTTCAAAACAAAATTTTAAACTTGCTCAATGTATTTTGTTTTCTCTGTTTTGCTGCTTGATAAAGGAGATGATAAAATTTGAGATAAGAGAAAAAAGAAAAAAGTTCTATCTTGATCTGTTTGTTTTTTTCCCTGTAAGCAGTTTGTATTACATGTCATTAAACTTTGCTTCTCTGCCTTAATGTGACATTGATTTCAGCAGAATTTAATTGCTTTTCTCATTGTCCAGTTTATCATCTCTACTAATCTGAATGTATTAATCCCTAATTTATGTTTGTATTTCAACACAGAACTGAGATAGATCATGAGTCTGACTGACACTATGTTTACTATCCAAGGTGAGAGGGGTGGCAGAGATGGGCTGCAGCCGCCCAGAGTTCTCCTTGCAGCAGAAGGTGGGCTTCTTTAACCAGCAAAAGAGTGATGAAAATATTGTCTTTTGTAGTTTCATGGTTGATAACTGAAGGATGGGGAGAAAAACAGAAAAATTCCACTTCGCAGGCTCACGCTGAAGGCCACAATTTACACCAGGGGAAAGCAAGATAAAACTGAAGCAATTCCATCACAGCATTGTTTTCCACTCATGCAGAAGAGCATGGAATCAATGCCTGTGTTGAAACACACTGAACATTCCGCCTGACCCTTCCTTAGCTGTGAGCTTTGGTCCTCTTGTCACATAAGTGAACCAAGAAAGCCTCTGCTCTGAAAGGCACTCAGTTAAAGCAACATTAATGGGTTTATATGGGAGAGGGGCAGAGGAGCAGCAGAGGTGGGAAGCCTGTATTTATTGCTTCTAAACCTCTTAAAGACAGAATTTGCTAGCTTTAGAAGTGCTTTTCATTGGCAATGCAAACTGATAGACATGTGACATTCCCACCTTTTTTGAGTGTGCAGTCAGAGGAAGCCCTTTTTAGTCAGAATCTCCACAATTAGTTTTTATGAATACTCCACATCCGTGAAGCACCTTCTACAGTGAGCACGTAACTGGGATTGGGCAAAAGGCTGGGCCAAACAGTATTTCCTTGCAGTTATCCACGGATTCATGAAATTCTCTGTAGCTGAATGGGTTTCAGAAAAGAAAAACATGGAATAGAACTATCTAGCTATGAAATATCAATGTAGCATAGAAACTACTTTGCTTCCTTTCACGTGCACAGGGAATCTGTGATACCCAAAGTTAAAAGAGTCATATCAAGTCAAAAGAGAAAATTTTCAGGAAAAGCAGATACAAATTTTCAGCTTGATTTTCCATACCAGTACCAAATTTTAAACAGAAGTAAATAGAAAATATAATCTTGAAAACATGTTCTTTAAAAATAGCAGAATCCTTTCCAGCTCCAAAAAAATACGATCTTTCCATAAGCCCTCCCAGCCTCTACTTGCCCTTTCCAGATTTCCTTCTAAAAAATGCTAAGGAAAAAAAAAAGACCCTAAATACATGTTCTTCCTCTTAGATCTAATTTGATAAAGACCGCCACCCTCCATTCTCCATATGCCTGCTGGTCATGGCCATCACAAAGTTAATATTGTTACCAGAAATGAGCTTAACTTAACTCAAAACACGTGTTTGCCTGTACAACAGCATTTTAGAAAACTTTGCTTATATTTCCCCATCCTCAACTTTTGTATGGTTTGTTTGAAAACAACATTTGAAATTCAATTATATTTGCTAAAATTCTGAGAAGGGCCCCTGCTTCCTTTTTAAAACAACTCACAGAGAAAATAAAATGGGGACTGTTGAGAAAAAAACCCAAGCTGCTTCTAGTGCAAAAGACTGTTAGAGACTGGCTTTCCCCTTCATCCTTTAAGCAGATTTACCCATTTAAGAATATTGTTTTCTGCTCATTTCCAGCTAGTTTTGTACTGAAGGGTCTTCTCAGCAGTCAGTAGAACCTGCGGCTGGATCAGAGGATAAAAAAGCAAGAAAATTTCCTGGCTGAAGAGTCCCCCTCCAGCCCAAAGATAACCAGCATTTGTGAAAAAATTAACACACACTCTATCTAGACACAGAGGCCTAACATATCACCTTGCTTTGAGTATTTTTCTATTCTTGCTCTTCTAGATTCAGGCAATCTTCTGTGTAATCAGGCATTAAAATGCACGAGAACATTTTGTTGTTATTATCAATTCAGATAACAAAAGATTAACACCGTGGACCTCATTCCTGGATGCAAAATTGTCTTCCCTGAAGGCAGAGGATTGTTAGATCTCCTGAGAGATGGATGGCATCTCCATCCTCTTTACTGTAGGATCACCCATGGAGTATATAAATAGTTCACTTGACTCATGCCTCTACACCTGAGCAGCTCTTCCCTCCAGCCCTGCTTTAAATCTTCAGTACTAATTGGGGCACAAATAAGCTAAGAGTAACTGAACAAGTACCTTCTGAACCTTGTGATTCTGATACAATTTTTCAGAAATACAGGCAAATTGGGATCTGAGGGAGTAGAAACATATTTAGCTAGTTGATGATGGGCATCCATTTGTTCAGCGCAAGGRAGTATCATTAAACACCCACTTATCTCCCTGCTTTCTTTGCCACTACAAAGACTTCCAGAGCAGCAAAGAATCCAAGCTCTCCTCAGGCCATTATATCTCATTCTGCTATATTGGACTAAGATAATGGTAGGCGGGATAGAAAGCTCTCACAAAGTGCCCAGCACCATCTGTTGCGTATTGAGACAGCATCATTTTTAGAGAGACCCCAAACTTTGGATGAATATGACATGGGACTTCTTAGAAAGGCTTGGCAGGTAGACGTGAGGAGTTTCCTCTATACTAGAAATTCACCTCTAATCAACACGAAAAAGAAAACAATGAAATAAAATCTTRTTAAATGAAACACACATAAAAAAAGAGACATAATTAAACCCATAGTCATAAAATACAAATATTGAATTCCAGTACAGCATTTTAAAAAATACATAGGATTACTATCACTCTTTATGACAATGGCAAGAAAAAATATGTATTAAAAAAAAGTTTTGGTGTTGAATTTTCATCACAGTTTTAATCTTTTGAAGAAGTTGCATTTTGATACCATGGACTGAAACAAAGGGAAATAGTTCAGGTTACAGCTGGTTGGGATTTCTTAGTTCAAAATACAAACCAGAGGTAAGACAGAATGCCTGAATTTAACTTTCCTTTCCAATCTTATGTTCATAAACTTTTACATATATGGGTTCACTTGAGAACAGATGAAAGAAGTGGTAAAACATCACAAGACTGACATGAATCAACATAATTCTGCATCAGCCAGCAGTATGTAAAACAGAAGTCTGGGGTTTTTGAAACCTCAAGACACTGATACACATTTCACTAAAAATTTCAATTGTTGCTACTCTATTACACTAAACAGTAGTTTTTAGAAACATAGAACTAATTAAATATATTACTGTTGATAAAAACACAACACTAATCATAGCTCTTCCACAAGTGAGACACAGATGTTTATGTGTTATTCTTGCATATTTTTATGAAGGCAGCACTGCTGGGTAAACGTAGATTCCTGAACTTCTCCAGCCAAAACCCAGTCTGGAAAAGCTGCCAAATGACAAAACCAAACACTATATACTGCATATACTTACTCACCAGAGTGGCACTTTACAAGTGTTCAGAAAGTTTGCCTGAAATCAGATCTTTCTGATTTGAAACATTTCTGTCTTTGTGAAAACCACAACAATGCAAAGCACTTTCAAAAAAAAAAAAAAAAAAAAGAGAGAAAAATAGATTTCATAATTTTTCTACAAGAAAAGTAAGAAAATGGCAGTTACCCATAAAAAAAAAAGATTTCTGTCATATTCCAATTTTTAACAGGATGATTTTTATACTGAAAAAACTTTTTTAAGGTCTGTGCAGGGATATGTTGTGACACAAATTTTGTCAGGAAAGGCAAACTCACAGACCTGGCAAAAATCACAGAGAAGCTTTTAAACACTGAAACCTTTTACAAACATGAAGTGGACACAGGAACCCTGAAGCTGCACAGAGGTTGCAAACAATTGCTATGGGTTTAAAGTAAGTATGTTCATCAGAAAGTTGTAGTGAACAGACAGGAGGAAGTGATAAGGTCTTAAATCTTGCCATGCTGAGAGGGAACTGATGTTATACATGAACTTGAATGAATAAACTAGACTGACTCTTGGAGAAACTCAAAACAGATGATTACCATTTTCTGAACCAATTGTAAGACAGCATGACTTCTTTGCATACAGATGAAACTAGAAATTAGGCTGATCAGACCCACCATGTTTTCCTTGGATGACAGGGGAAGGGAGATAAAGGAAGGAAGAGGGGATGATAAGGTGTTTTAGTATTTTGTTTTGGTTTGCTTTGTTTTGTTTTTAAAGAGAGAACTAGATGGTTTCCACATCTCTGCAAGCCCGCCAGTATTAAAAATATAATTGTGCAACATGAATCTCAGGTGCTGAAACGCTCGAGTTTATGGTGTCAACCAAAAGGGGCCAAAAGAAGGACAGCTTAGGTGATATACTTCAGGTTTCTGCTGAGCTTCCCACGGGGGTTAAAGGGTTGGTCCCAAATCTATACACTTTGTTAGATATTCTGGGGACTTGGTTTTTGCCAGCATATTCTCTTGTTTTTTCAAACACGTAAAACATAAACTTCCAATAGCTGAAATAATTCAGCCACAATCCGGACTTCCAGGCAATTTCCTAAATACATGATTTATCCTCATGACTGGCACACATAGTCTTACACATGCAAGCAGCTCAATTGAAAGGAATGATATATCCTCAGTAGGGTAAAAACAAATTTGTGGTATTGGGTCTCAAAGTGATATTTTGCCATTTCTGTGGCCTTCATTTGAGGGTTCTTTAAAAAGTACTAAATTATTGATTTTATCAGTTGGAATAGATATAAATTCTTATAAAATATCTTGTTTGTAATTTGAAAAAACGTGAAATACCAATTTAAAAAAATGATCTAGAAACAGGTTATAAAGTATAAAATAAGTTGTTCTGAATTTTCTCTTTATACTGACATGTTTGTTTTAGAGTAATCAACACCTGATTAGAACTGAGACTACAGAAAAAAACACCACCAGGGACAATAAAATACAAACTTTTGCTTTTCAAGTTGACAAATGCACATTATGGCTTCGTTTGCAACAATGCTAAAAGAGAATTGAATTTTTACTTATGCGCGATATTTTCAGACTTAGAAATCACTGGTGAATCTATCTGSATCAGCCAATGGCCAAAGCATTCTGAAAGACTCTGGGGGATCCAGGAGTTATCACCACTCTGTGAGTGATGTTGTGGCACCGTCTGACAGCACATCTCGGTCCGGGCGTAAAAATGGCAATTTAAGGATGCCAAGTGTCCAAAGGTAAAAAGCATCAGGCATTGCTCCTGTTAAAAACTTGCTTGTAGTGTGTTGGCTCTTCACTCCCTCCTCTGCTGGGCAGTATGTGATGGGACTCTTTAATCTGCCAGTGGTGCAACCAAAATTCAGCAGGAAATTAAAAGCTCTCCACAGATAAGTCTGCTTCCGCAAGATTTGCACAAAAATTTGAGGAGTGCCAAGGTAATCAAAATGACTGTTCATATGCTGAGCTAAGCATTGTGTCTAATTTTACTGAGCTTATTTATTTTCTAAATCACTTTGGGACATAGGCTAGTATAAATGCAGGAAATTCATATAATGAAACTAAAATTTTATGCCTAGGAAAAATGCCAAGATTCATAACCATTCCCTCTGCTAAATTCTACTTTGCCTGATTTTCTGAATTAAGTGGTGGTAATTTTGTGCCTAATATGCATTCGTAGTTAACATGCTTGTCTCTATAAATTCTGTAATTGCTTATTCAAACAAGGCAACAGGCATATTACACATAATTGGCGTGCACAAGTACCTCATTTGCATCAGCAGTCACTGTAATTTCATGTCACACTGATTATGCATGAAATCATGTGCATATTTTGCAAGACATTTGAAACCCAAATGCAAAACAGAGGCACAACATAAGTTTCTAAATCAATAATCTTTTGCTTTCACCTTTAAAAATGTTTTCCTTCCGTGGTAGTATTCTGCATTCTTGTGCATTTACTTCTGCTTGTCTATTTATTTTTGCTTTAATTATCTCACTGTCCTGTAATCAGGTCTGTAGGAGACTGTTAATTGTTCTCATGAATAATTCCCACAGTCCTCCTGTGTCAGCTAAATGGTGCTTGTGTACTTCCACGTGTGTTCAAAGAAGCCTAGCATTTCCAATAAGCTAAGGCTGAAGTGTTTTCATCCAGGCATGGCTATCTTCGGTAGAGGTAAGTTTTCTCTAAACATAGTTGAGATTTTTGAGGACTATGTATTTGGCCTTCCAAACTATTTACATTCTTATTTCTGTCTTTTTATTAAAACCCATTTAAATCTCTTATTGCAGTTATAATTTAATTTTTTCATTTAATGAAATAAGAACTTTGGAGAAATTAACATTTTAACTTTTGAAAGCTTTACAGTTGGTGATTTAATGTTTTAAAATTTAATTAGATGTAAGTTTAAATAATGTTTTTCATATGAATTTTGTTTGCCAATTGAATATATACAATAAAATTAAAAAAAAAAAGACTGAACCCCTTATTGATGGGATGAGTTAAAGGAAGCTGCGCTTCATTTCATTCTGAAATAAAATATGGGACAAAAACAGAGCACTAGAATAATTTAACAACAATACAGATAACTGTGGCTTTGCTGGTGTTGCTAAAATGGTACAGCTGGAGATGGTTCTGCTTTTTCAATGCCTGTGCCTGGCTGTATCACACTTTTCAGCTCAGCTCTGCATGAAACCAAATGCTAATTTTTAAAATTTATCTGGTTAACTTTTTGTTAACTTTTCAGCTCTCAGGTGTTCAAAGCCATCTTATTTTCCTGTATGCCACAGAGCATCCACACCTGGGATCCACGAAGTTGCTACTCATCAGTCCAACATCTTAATTAGTGACAGCAGAGCATTAACTTAAGTAGATTCTATTTTCTTTTGAGGAGTTTGTGGAGGACTTTATTCCCACACACTCCACTCATCCCCATTCTCACACTCAAAAATGTGTGTTCAAACGGCTGTGTCCTGCTGTGGAAGAGGCTGAGTTTGAAGCCTGAGTGCAGAGCTGGAGCTATTTCCCTCTCAGAGCTGCTCCTGACCCCACACTGGATGGGGTCTCAGGGAGCACTGGACAGATGCCGTGTCAGTGGACAGCGCTGCCTCCCTGACAGCTCCCCTGGCACACTTGTCAGTAAGCCAGGATTCCTGCCAGCTAGTGCTTCACATCTGGTCAAACCTAAGAAAAAACTACACATTTTGAGTCCAGTCTGTGATGTTTACGGTATAAAGTCCATCATCTGAAGGCACTTGAGCATAGACACAGACTCCACCTGCTACAAGAGTTCTTTCACTTGCTGTGTGTGCATAATTTACAAATGTGAACCAACTCTAACAAGTGGGGGTGAGCCAAGAAGGCAAATTAACTGCTGTATTAGACTTCCAGGACAGCAGAGGGTATTAATTATGCAATATTCTCAGGGGTACACTGAAATCACTTTTGAAATCTGATTTCATTGGATCTGGAAATATGAACTATAAGTGTCTGATTCATCCCAGGGTAAAATAATAACATACATGAGTATATTCCTATGTCTACATAGCAATAATCTGTAATGGAAAATAGTTACACAAGTATTTATGTATCTATTTATATAGAAGCTATACATACAAATGTGTGTGTGCCTGCACACACACACATAATCAAGACCATAAAAACACTAAGAAAGAACTCAGTCTTAAATAGTCAGATCTAAGGATAACCAGCCCCTGAGCTGAAAGACAGAAACAGGGAGCAGAATGAAGCCCCCATAACCCAGCAGGAAACAGTAGGAATAAAGCCCAAAGCCAGGTGACACAGTTGGTTTGTCTTACCTCTTCTGCTGTCTGCAAGACACAAATAACTTTATTATGTGTGTTTGCAGATGAAAAACTGCCTTGACTTTGATACACTGTGGAAAGACAGGTGTGTAGTTCAGGACGCCTTAAAAGATCCTACTTTTAACATATAGGGGACAATTTCTTGGGTAAGTTATAAAAAGAGGTCACTTCATGTTTCTTTTGTGAATATTAGAAAACCTTACTTTTGATATTTTAGTCCATTTATATCAAACCTGGCAAATTTTCAGTAGTTCCCATTTATTAAAACCCTACTGAGACCCATCAGAGTCCAAACCTGCTTGCATTTAGCTTGCCAGATGCTGGAGGCTTTCCCAGCTATTGCTCGTCATTGGAAGACATGATTTCCCTTGATCCCCCATCAATGACAGCTGCTATAGAACCAGCCTGCTGCTATAGAAGAAGCTCCGCTCCTTCCTGGACAGCCTCAAGCAATGCTTCAGAGAGCTGGGCACTTGCTAGGGTGCCTCGACTGCTTGTTTTAAGAATCACAGCAGGCTTTTGTGAAAAGTGCTTGCTGTTAGTCAGATCGAAACCATCCTTCATAAAACACAGGTTAAGTTAAAGTGGAAATATGCCTGTTCTGGAAGGCACGTTCAAATAGTTGATGCTAAAAGAACTGGGTGAAGAAGAGAAGAAAATAAACAATACGATCTTCCTAGAGCAAGAACAAAACCTAAAGGCCTTGTTTCTCTTTTCAGATGACATGTTGTAGGTGGCTCCTTGGTCTGCGAGGTCAGGGATCTCTGCTCCCTGCTTGCTGTTCAGTGCAGATAGCAATGTTCAGAGCAAGCCCTTTCTAGATAAACTTCGACAGCTAATCTGTAGCTCTTCTCAGGGTCCTCCAAAGTTTTAGTATGATTCAAAAGCCCTTCCCAGGCCTTACACTCTAGCAAAACCCATTAGTCTTCAACACCCTGGAAAATTAAGGATTTTTTGCCATCTGTAGCAAATGTTTCTTGTGCAGTGCCCTGTGCTATTTGCACAAAAGGATCTGTTTGTATTTCCTTGATTCAGGTAGGGGTACAAATCCACCTCTGTGACTGAGGTATGTTTTTCCCCCGAGAGCAACATCAGCATAAGGAGATTCTGTTCCCTGCATATTTCTCCTTCACGGTTCCCTGCTCTCATATTCTGATTCCTGCGCTGCCCTGCGACTGGCCTAAAACATTTACTGATTTTAATCTTAATTAAATTAATTCAATACCTGATTTCAAGGTCAAGGGAACACTGTTCAAAATATCTTTGATTTTATCAGATTTTGTGCAAGAATTAAACTCAAGACTAAAATATAAACACAAACTAAAATATATTTAAACAGCGATTGCAGTCTGGAATATTTTTAGGACAGTGTCAACAACAGGGGTGGAATGTGGGAGTTTTCAGGAGTAGAAAGTTCATGAGAGATTTAAGCTGTTACGAAAATTAGAATGAACTCATTCAGTGTATGACAAGTTCACAGGGCTCAATTCCAAGTACCAGCTCTGCAGGTCTTTCTGTGATTGAATTTAGGCATGTTAGAGGTGAAAAGTGATGATTCTCATTCAAAGTCCATGTGGGATAAGAATTGTAATGATACGAGTAAGCAAATAAAAATTCTCAATAAGAAAATACCAAAAGAGATCAGTTACAGTTCAAAAAATAAAATTCTATGTTTCCAAAATTCCTCGCTCAGTAGTTTCAAAAGAATGGAAATTTTAGTATGCTGTAATTTTTGGGCAGCTTTTTCTTACCTAAAAAAGTATAGAAGTCAATGCAATAAACTGTCTGAGGAATGAAATGAGTGCGGTACCTGTGTTGCGAAACAAATACCTGAGACAAGGATCAAAATGCTTTTCATAGATAAGAATCTGCAGTCATCTCAGTACATCCTGAGATTATTGACTACTCAATCTAGCATTATTTCACACGGTTATGTTCTTTTCTCAAAAAAAAAAAGTTTTCTTCCAGATGCCACAAGCTTTTGCCATTAAGTTGAGAACAGACAATAAGTGTGGAAAGCATTTAGCACTTTTCAACACGCCCTCCATCTGGCAAGCTGCTGAAATACCAACATATCAGCAATGGGTAAAATCTGGTGTTGTTTGGCTTTTTTCAAGGCTATGCCAGTGCATGCTGAAACTGGATCCCAGTTTCTTGAAATTACCTTCTTGCTGGAAGGCTATGAGCATTGGTTTGCTGGTGCTGTAGCTTGCATGACTGCAGTCATACAAGAGGCTGCAGGAGCAGCCTGTCACTTGCCCTTCTCCAATGAAAGTCTCAAACAGTTGTAAACAACAAAATAGATCTACTTCAATAATCTAATTTGACTCACAATGTCAAATTTGGCACTCCACAGCAGAAAAATCCAACAACTGCATTTAGTCATAATATATGAAAGTAACTGCATTCATAAGACGCTAAAAGTAGTATGGAAAAAATAATTCTTAATGTTCTTATCTTGCTTTCAGTATCTCCCATATAACTGCATGTTCAGATGCTTCTCCGGAAGACCTCTTAAACTGAATCCTTATCTCCTCCCCATCACTGTCTGCAGCAGCTGGGGGAGGAGGGGGAGGGAAGACAGCTGGAAATCCCAGGGTGCATTTTATGGAGTTTCCTGACCATTTGGGACTCAGTGGTATGTGCAAGAACCTTTAATACCTTAAGAGAACATCAGCTAGAAATCAGTGCCTGCCTGATGCCCCATCTTCTTTGTGCCCTAGAGATGATGCACATGTTGCAGGCAAAACCCTTTTGGCTGTCACCTGCTTTCCCTGAAGTCTTATCCCTCACATGTCACCCTCGGGGACAGTCTCTATTCTCTACATACACAGAAGTAAATCAAGACCAAATCTTATTCTTTCCTCCCACACCCTTTCTAACATCTTAGCTTTGTCTGAAGTCAAGTTTCACACGAGCTTGCTAAATGAGAACAGAATGCCACTATGGACTCCAGGAGCTGAAAACAGCTTTATGGTGGGAGAAGGAAAGATTACTGGCTTTATATTGGCTCCATTACTTGTTCTTTCTTTTTAGCAATGGAAACACCAGTGACTAGTTCGAAGTTTCTTGCTGTCTCCTGTTTTACTTTTTTATTTGAGTGTGGGAAAGGTACTTAGATAGAAAGATGTACTTATTTTAGTAAAATATGTTTTCTTCCAGAAATGTATTCCAAAATGAATATTTAGGGTTTCTCTTCTCCCATGTAATCCACCACAGTTTCCTACCTATTACGGCTTATGTATTCTTTAATAAGTCAGATCTTTTTCCTATATATATGTTCACTATCAGTTCCCGTTGCATCTCTCTCAGCTTCTTTACCATTTTAGGGAACATGAATAAAGCCCCTCACCTGCAACACAATTTTTCTGGGATGACAGGAGCCCCACCTTTTACCAGGAAAGACCAAGGGAAATGTATTGGGTGTTTTGAAAAGGAATGTGCCAGAGGACTGGAAATCTCAAAAACAGGTCAAAATACTCCATAATGGGGGATGGAAGCGGCAGACATCTTCAAAGGACAGTAACTGAAACTCACAGAAATTATATTTAGCCCCTAATCATTCCTAGCATTACAGGACTTTAATACTGCAATTATGTAATTACATAGTCTTATTTATTATTAATGAATATTAAGGTTTATTAAATCATGAGAATCCTAATCTTACATAATATTAAGCATTACGCAATCAAAAAGTCTTCATAAATTCACTTGTACACAACTGCTCTGTCTTCTACAGATTGCTTTATAGTATGCTTTTTACCATATGGTAAAATTTATGTTGGTCATTCTGACTTGTAATTGAAGGACCCAACATGTGACATTGACATAAGTAGATGGGAAAAGAGAAAGAGAAGTGTAAATGACTGTCAGGTTTCCATTTGATGCAAAATACTCCCAAAATTGAGGATGCATCCCTGAATTTATAATTTCATTATTCTCTTCCCCGGAAAAAAAAAGCACAACTTGAAGAACAAAAATGTATTATTTATTACAAATGTTTTTAAGGATACACACAGCAAGGATAAAATTTAACAAAGCAATGTAATAAAAAAGGGAACATGCACTGTTAACAGGAATAATAAAAAGATTTTTTCTAAATGAAACAAGTAATCCCATCCAATAAACAAATTGTTGTATACTACCCATTAAGTTTTTTCAATTATAATATTTCAGTGTTATATAACTTGAACTATTCATTATTAGTTTTGTATAGATCCTTGCTCGTTTCTGACTTTTTTTAACAAGATGTTTAACTTCAGCCAACAGATTTCTTTTTTTTTTTTTTTTAAGTTCAGAGTTGACCTTCAGAAATATTTCCTTGCTGAGAGGGAGCATTTGAACAGACTCTTCTTACAGAGAGACGGTCAATGCCCCAAGCCTGTCAGTGTTTAAGAGGCATTTGTACAATGCCCTTAATCACAGGCTTTAACTTCTGATTGGCCCTGAAGTGGTCAGGCAGTTGAATTAGATGGTCATTCCAACTAGGCAGGTCCCTTCCAACTGAAATATTCTATCCTATTCTGTTCTATTCTATTCTGTTCTGTTTTAATGTAGTCTATTTTTTAAAGACTACATTTTTTTTAGTTGTTGATGGAACATTTATGTTGATACTTTTTTTTTTTTAATGACCAAATACGCCTACTGTTTTAGATAAGGATTAGAAATTTATATGGGATCAGTTAATGTCAGTACCAGACAGTAGCAAGGAGAACTTCCATTGTATAGACAAAGGACCTGCACAGCATGAGACTCACTCAGCAGCAGGTCTGTGTCTTCCTTAGTCTTCCTTTTACTGTTTATGTACTTGGGGAACCTTTCTTGTTGCCTTTCACGTCCCTTAAAGSATCCAATTCCATGGCCTTGACTTGTCTAACCCTGTCCCTGCAAGATCAACCAGATTCCACCTCTTGTGTGTGGAATCTATTTCATGTCTGATTTTAGATAGGAGCTCCTTGCTCATCTATGCAGTCCGCCTGCCATCTTTGCTTGGCTTTTTCCCTTCACTTCTTTCCTGTCATTCATAAAAAAGGTTAGGAAAGGTCAAGCCATGATGATACAAGGACAGACCACCAAGTGACACTTTTTGAAGTGATTGTACAAGAATGTGAATTTTAAAAATGCCAGGAGCACTTGAAGATTGCTCCCCTAAGCTTTTCCCATGGGTAGAAGATGAGTCCAAAGTGTACAGCAGAGGTCTTTATACATGCACTTTGCAGCATATTAAAACAGGGAATCAGGTTCTCCTGTCACAACAGTGGGCTGCACTGTCTCAAGTTGACTAAACTGATTTGTCATGGAGTGATGGGACTCACTATTTTATATAAATGTGTCACTGTTCCCTTTATCCCACTCACTCAAGGCACACTGAAATCACATCTTGTTAATGCTAAAAATTAAAAGGGGTCATTTCTGCAAAAAGAGATCCTCTTGCTGTTTTTCAGGCCTTTATGTGGAGTCTGTTAGCAAGGCCATGAATAAGTGAATAACAATAAATGAAAATTAATCACAGGCTATTGATTGCTTTTGTTCTAAGTGAAGAAAAACTAAACTGGGACAATTTCCTTTGCTGAACTATATGGTGATCCAAGACCCATTTAACACCACCAATGAAATAATAGAAAGGGGAATAAAAAGGGAGGAAGGAAACTGATGAAAGTTAGCAAGAGTGCTGGAGGTTGCAGCTGGCAAGTGCAGCCGCCCAAGAGCTGCTGCTGTGGGTGAAGGAGCTGGCAGAGGGCCAAGATCTGTTTGTGCGGTTTGATCCAAAATTAAAAATGAAGTCAAAAGGGCTTCTTTTAATTCACTTGCATTACTTGCATTGTTCTCGTCCTCTGTGTATCTTCCTAAGACTTTTCTCTTCCAGCAGTCAGCATCAGAAGCCCAGGCTGCTACTTTTCAGCTCACCCTCACCATTTACTTTCCCTATTCCTCCATGAAGTTGCAGGAAGGATCTTGTTTTCTCAGGCCAAGCAATCCAATACTGCACTGTGTGTGAGCCCTGAAGAGGGGCCACATTGTGACAATGCTCTGTCCTTGTCTTCCTGGGAGCGATGACCCAGAGGACAAGGACAAGTTAACCAACCACACTCCTGCAGGCAGGCAGAAAAAATCTTCTGGGAGAACGGAACCCGTGCTATCACTTGCAGCTTTTCAGTTCATGGACTAGGATCATGAAACAAATCAAATCAGGTAATCAGAGCTGGCTTCCAGTAAGCAGAACCTAAGGCAGGTGGTTGGGCCAGTCGCTGCCTGCGTGGGGGGGAGGTGGGACGTGCCAAAGCCCTACATTCCTCTGGTGCCAAATCTGATATTTTTCTCAGCAGTAGCAAAAATAGCTCAACAGTGCATCAGCTTAATATGAGCAGTTTGTTTGACCTAGATGTTGTCACTTTTATTCCCCAGCACCTCAGCCCTAGGTTTGGGTTCCAAAGTAGTAAAAAGAGAAATTTTGTTTGATTAATTTTTGTTTGACCTCAGTATATGAAAAAGAAGACAACACTGGTGGGAGGGATAATTACTTGTGGTACCAACATACTTGGTAGAAGGATATGGTGAGTGAAAATGTTGTGTTGTCACTTGAGAATTAGACCTTGTTTTAGATGTAGTGTCTCAAAATCAAAATAATTATAATCCAGAGGGTATTTTAGATATCTTTCCTTTGTCTGTTGTCTTCCTCTATCCCTTCCCTCCAAACAATGAACTGCCTTAGGAGGTTTGCAGTCCACTGTGTTTTACCTGTGTGAAAAGCAGGAAGGGACAAATTTGTCTCCGTCACACTCACATGTTCTCTAAGGAAAGATAAGACTCGTTTTTTGGAAGAAAAATGTGTTTTTAACCCAAATGGGGACGTGGGAGTTGCCATGTCCTGAGGAACCAGATGATTTTGGACCTTTGCCTTTGTTTATCTCACTGACTTTTGCAATGCTGACTCTGGAAACCATGAGTAATATTAGCTTTCCATTAACTATTACCTATGACCTAGTTTAGTATTTCACTTTTGTGTTGCTTGTTACTTTAGTTCCAGGAATTAATGACTCCCTGGAGGAACCTGATCAAAGCAGGGACCAGAYAGTTAACAGAATGCTGTATGTCGTGCTGAGTTTTCCAAGAATTACTGAGATCTGAATGGGTCTTCCTGGGACATGCAGACCTTGATGATATGACCAAGTTGAAAGAGGTCTCATTGGACAAACGGTGCTGTTGGGTTAAAAAGGACAGTGAACATTTTAGGGAGGAATCTAAGAGGAATGAAAACAACCCTTAACAAAAAAATCATGGCAGCACTTCTGGGTGTATTCCCAGCCATCCATACCTAGTACCACGCTTGGCAGACAAGCTTTTACTCTTGAGAAATTCGAAGCAAAATGTAGTCTAGGGGTCTCTGGCAGGCAGCATGGTGTGTGTGCCCAGGGCACTTCACAGGCACCATGAGTGACTTGATCATCTGCCCAAGAAGGTGCATGAGAAGAAGGTTACTGTACATTTTCTTATGCAAGCACAGAAAAAGCTTAAGACCAGCTAGGAAAAATGATCTAATTGATAACTGGCTGAATGGCAGACCCCAGAGGGTCATAATCAATGGCACAGGATCTAGTTGGAGGTCTGTCACTAGTGGTGTCGCCCAAGGTTCAATACTAGGCCAAATATTGTTTAACTTATTTATCGATGACTTGGATGAAGGGGCAGATGYCTCCTCAGCAAGTTCACTGACAACACAAAGACAGGAGGAGTGGCCGATACCCCAGAGGGCCCTGCAGCCCTTCAGAAGGACCTCGACAGGTTGGACAGATGGGCAGGGAAGAACAGTCTTAAATTCAACAAAGGCAAATGCAGTGTCCTGCACSTGGGCAGGAATGACCCTGGACACCAGCACAGGCTGGGGGCTGACCTAYCTGGGAGCAGCTCTACGGGGGTCCTGGTGGACAAGTTGCCCATGAGCCAGCAGGGTGTCCTTGGGGCCAAGAAGGCCAGTGCTGCCCTGGGATGCATTAGGAAGAGCAGCAGCAGGTCGAGGGAGGCGATCCTGTCCCTCTACTCTGCCCTRGTGAGGTCACATCTGGAGTGTCCAGTTCTGGGCTGGTGAGCACAAGAGACATGAAGCTGCTGGAGAGGGTCCAGCAGAGGGTGACAAAGAGAATAAGGTGACTGGAGCATCTCTCTTAAGAGGAAAGGCAGAGGGAACTGGGCCTGTTCAGCCTTGAGAAGAGATGGCTGAGAGGGAGCCTCATCAATGTCTGTCAGTATCTGAAGGGATGGTGCCAAGARRRTGGAGCCAGGCTCTTCTTGATGGTGCCAAGCAATAGGACAAGGGGCAACAGGCAGAGACAGATGCACAAAAAATTCCACCAGAATATGAGGAAGAACTTTACTGTGTATGTGACTACACACTGGAACAGATTGTCCAGAGAGGGTGTAGAGTCTCCCTCACTGGAGATATTCAAGAACCATCTGGACACAATCCTCTGCGATGTGTTCTGGGATGATCCTGCTTGAGCAGGGAGGTTGGAGCAGATGACCCACTGTGTTCCCTTCCAGCCTTGCCTGTTCTGTGACTCTGTGATTGATTCTGTGTTTCTGTGATTCTGTGTGGTCACACCTCTGCACAGCTACCTTGTCCTGGTTTTCATCAGGGCTGTAATCTCCTCTGATTGATACAGCTGAGAGAAGATAAAGCTGGCAAAAGAGATACTCATATTCTGAGGGTTTTTTTGGTTTTTTACATTGTATGGAGAAGGTCCTGCACTTCTGATTTGTTTGTAGCTATAGATATGCCATTTTTTATTTCCTGTAGTCATTTCCTCCAGTTCCCTCCAGCATCTGGTATAAAGTGATCAAATAGTGAGTCCAGAGATTATGATTACTCATCTCTTCACAGTCTGTTGTGTCATTCCAACCATGAGACCCATCTTTCAAGCATATTCTATGATCTTCATACTGGGCAACCTTGTGGCTTCTCAGTCTTCTGGTAAGTTCAAATCCCCAGATATTTAATTAAGAAATTGATTTATCAGCTAGCAATATTTCTGTGTATATTTTACCTCCTGTGTTACAATATTCAGTGCTTTTCTTGATGAAAAGAATGAACCAAACAAAAATTAATATCTAGCAGAAATTAAAGTGGTCTCTTAAAAAAAAAGATAACAGATTTCTATGAAAGTTTTCTAACAGAGTAGATTGCAGCCAAAACACTCCAGCCCTCACTGAACAAAGAAGGATAAAACACATTCAAGGTAAGACTTCTGCACTTAATGCTCTGAAGAAATGAACACTGTGGGAAAAGATCTGCAATATCTTGCTCCTGAGAAAGAATTAAGGTAAAAATACTACTACGGAGCAAAATTATTAAAGAACAGTTTTTTGGCTGCCTAAGAACGTCTCTATTTTAGGTGTTTGTCTGCAATGCCATTACTTATATCTTGTCAAAGATAAATGCATTATTCCAGAAATAAAACATAAAGCCCAACACCTACACCAAAAATCTAATCCTCACTCTAGTTAATTTCCCACTAGTTCCCTGTCATTCATTTTATAAGGAAAAAGAAATCCTTTAAAGTTATGATCTTGTCCTAGTGACCTATAAATCAGCTCTCTGTTCTGCCATACCTGTGGTAAATACCATTTTTGACAATGCTGCATCACCTGATTGTCCAGGGTTCATTGTCCCTGTGAGTCACTGGCTGTCCTGTGAAGGAAGGTGGCTTCCCTGTCCTCACATGCCAATCACCTGTAGCCATGCTGTGCTGATGGCATGCCTTTGTGGAACAAAATTTCAAACTTAGAGTTGTGATGCATATTTTATGCAGTGTTGTGATGCCTAGCAGTGGTCAGTGATCTTCTGAAAAAAAACCCCAAAACATTCAGTTTGGTAGATTCTAAGAATTATGCTATACGAATTATACTTTGTTTCAAAATGTCTATAAAAAACTTTCACTTGCTTTTTCCTCTCCTTGAAAAGATGTTTTCTATTCATTCTCTGCCTTATGCATTCAATTCAGCAGTTTTGTGCACGAATGGCAATTTCATCCACATTTGATCCTATTAAAAAAATGAAACTGTCCTTCATCAACCAGCAGTATTAAGGGTAAATAAAGACTATAGGTTCAGATCTGGGTCTTGTTCTCCAGTGGTTTATGTACAGTGTACTGCAACATGTGGAAGCTCAACATGTGGTTAGTTATCGGTTTCGTCAGTGTAAGGAAATCAAAAGTGGTTTTTCTTCTTTGTTATGCATCAATGAGGTTGCAACTGTTCCAGTACGTGCATGTTCCATTCTGTTATCTTTGAAGATTGATATTTTGCCTCTCCCTTTCTTTTTTTCAGTTTGTTCCATGACATTTAGACTTTTTACATGTTCCCTTTCAGTAGCATTTTTTCTCAGTAATAAACTTTGAAAAATAGAAAGGAGGTGGAATGTACTTGCTCATATTCTTGATCACGGTTGTATCTGCACAATTTTTTGCTCAAGGAAATTTCTTTTTTTGTTTTCCCCTGTAGAAGTACTTTGTCCACACACCATAGTGGCATTTTCCATGCTTCTCTGCCCTGAGAAGAATTAGGTGCCCAGCAGGTCCTGTGAGGTTAAAGTCTCGTGTGGAACCTTACCAGTCTCTGTCTGGTTTAATGGAAGGTGTAGACTTGGATAATTCTCTCTGAAGGTCTTGATCCAGGGCACTGGTATGTGTCCTGCAGCACTGCAGCACACTGCATACCCAGCTAGACCAGCAGATCATCCTCAGACAGAAAGTTGTGCCATCTTTTTTAGCCCAGGGACTGCCTATTCATAATATTTTTGACCTTCTCATTTGTCCATTATATTATAATAGAAAGAACAATTATAAGTGTGTTGCTTTGGTGTATTGTATGCCTCCCGGATGATAATTAGAAGGTGGCTTTAAATAATTGCAATTACTGTGGGAGAGCTGACTTATCAGCTGAGAAGGATTCACGATGTCATGTCTGAATTTAAAAAAATTCTATCATAAATAAGGGGAGACAAGTGGTCTCCTCTATCTTTTTTCTCTTTCCTCTAACAGAAGATACAAATGATTCTGCCTGTAGAAGTATAGGTGTATAGTTGCTTAAAATCAAATACCTTTTCAGTTAATGGCAAGGAAAACATCAAAAAGAAAAAATACATTTCAGATAAACTACATATCCTCAGAGAATTTTACATCAATTTAATCTAAGCTTTAAAGAAACTCACTCAGGTTATGCATCTCTTCACGTTGAAATTTAAATTATGCAACATATACATGTTATAATTTGAAAAGATACATGCAAATACTTACCGTACATTTACAAAAAATACAACTCATACTACATTCAAAAAGGCTTCAAAACTCATGAAATTAGGGAGCACAGAAGAAAATTTCTCTGACTAGAGCTCTGAAAACAAAGTCTTTAATGATAAAAGATTGGCAAGATTCTGTCCTACATACTTACTTAATTATGTTGAGACTGATTTCTTATAAAATTCTTTAAAATTAGAGCACAGGAAAGATTATGTACGTATCACTAGATGGTTTTATTGCAATTTTTATTCCATGTCAATTAACTTTGCATTTATTGTTAAAGAATTTAATAATGTATTGTCTTCCATTTTAGTAYATAAATAACTGCAGCTGTTGGAGTCTACATTTTTATGTTAAAATCCCATCATTTTAATTCACAATATGTAGGGATGTTTTGCAGAAAAAGGTTCTGATCTTCGAAAGATATTTGTTGTTAAGTTGATATAATCTGACCAATCCTGCTGAAGTCAGCTACTCAGATTGTGTGCAGTTAGGCCCATGAATAAATCACTGCAGGGCTGGAGCCCATCTGATATTCTTTGCTATACAAAAAATGTTCATCACCAAACCCAAGGTTTAGTCTTCACCTCTGAGTTTCAGCCTCTAATAAGTAGCCCAGAGTTATAGTACATTTGAAAAAATAGAGAATAATGAGAGTTGTTTAAGGTTCAGAATTAACTGGTGTCTTTTGTTACCTTCCAACAGGCTAGTCAGAACAGACCCTTAGTTTTTACTTAGTGTCCACTCTGTATTGTGTGGAAATTCCATGTGATTCCTCTGGTTTCCTTACTATTATCCATCTCTAAACCCAGTCACACCTCAACTAACCCACTGAGAGTTTGAAGAGATCAAACTTCCTATTGAAGGAATGCTATGGGATTCAGATCTTTAATGCTGGTGTCCTTTTCACATTGGTATTGAGGGAAAATGTGGCACCCTGAAGAAGGATTTCAAGAATTGACCTGCACAGAGATGGAGGGGTGGCTTGCAACTTTATCAAAATCTTTATTTCTCTGCTGGCAGATTGTAGGATATATAGTTACAGGTTCAAGGAGATTTCCAAGCATACATTACCTATTTGAGAAGCAAATTCAGTCTAAATATTGTCACCATAGTTATTGTCAGATGTGCAAAAAAATTTTGGATAAGCAATTTCTGTGTGCTCTCTCTCACAATTAATGAACCAGTGCTATGCCTCTTAATTCTAACAATTTTCCCATAAATATAATTTGCAAAGAATTTTAGAAAGTTATTTATGCTGCCCAGTAAGATAAAATTAATTCAGAAAGAATAAGCATTCTAATATTGCCTTAGCATTCTGAACTTGGAGGGATAAAAATCACAGCATTGCAGTTTTTTCCTCTTTGAGATATTTAAACCACGCTTTTCCTCTCCTTGCTTCTGTTACGGTGTTCTGTATTTAGGTTATAAATGCCTCTTCCCCTCTTCCTTCCTTTTTTCTGTACCTGTACAGCCCTTGTGACCAAATTGACTGAACGCCTCAGATCGATTGTGATGGGAAGAGACTTTCTGAAAGGGGCATGTAGTGACAGGACAAGAGGCAATGGCTTTAGAATGAAAGAGACTAGATTCAGATTAGATATTAGGAAAACATTCTTTACTGTGAGGGTTGTGTGGCACTGGGGCAGGTTGCACAGAGAAGCTGTGGGTGCCCCATCCCTGGAATTGTTCAAGGCCAGGCTGGATGGAGCTCTGAGCAGCCTGGTCTAGTGGAAGGTTCAAAAATATGCCCTGCAAACAGCATTTTGTTTTCTGTCATTGTGCCTAACTATTGTACACATAGAAACAGCATCAGAAATTAATTTTGAAATTATTTACCCTTGAAAATATGTAATTAAGAAAGCAAGTACTCTTCCTGTTCTTATTTTCATAATTGAAGGATGATCATTAACAGTTCTTTCTCAAAGTGAAAATACAGGCAATCAGACTAATTATCCAAAAGTAGAAAGTATATATTTTGTTGCTTCTAAAGGGAATTGAAAGGATGCATTCTATAGTCATAAAAATTATCTCAGGATGGTACAATATTCTCCATTCACTAACATTTATATTTTTTTATAATGTTAATTTTATTTAAGAATAGAGAACATGTAATTATACACTTAATACACATTAAATATACATTTAACTACTTTWATAGAAAAATCTAAGTCCAAGAAGTAAAGGATTTCAGTTACACTATATACTGCACAGCAGAACCATGCTAAAGTAGTCCATAAAAATTAAAATGTGTTAGTGCAATCGCAGACCAAGGATCCACTGTTAGGCACTTTGCCATCATATTTCTGAGTGGCTTTAGTAAAAGACAAGATCATCTCTTAGACCTGCAGAAGGGAATTACGAAGAGCTTAAAGTATTAGGAAAAATGAGCTACATAGATAATTTGTTGCAACAGAGGTAGGACTGGCTGGATAACTCCATTTTATWACACCTTTTAAGGTTTTTAACTTCTGGTTTTGCCTCAGCATGTAAACAAGATTTTTCTGTCTGACAAAACAATGCAGAACAAGCTTGCAGGCATTGGGTAAGAGATGGAGGAGTTAGTTTCAAGTCCTTTTCTTGAATAAGAGCAGAATCTTTTTTCCACAGCTCCATGAGTCACATAGCAGAAACCTGAAGGTACATCTACCCAGTATGTCCTGGATTTTTGTCATAACTGTCTTGAATGRTTTTGACAAAACTATGTGTTAAAACACAAATACATCTCTATAAAAATGTTCTGACTAACTCTAATTAGAGTAGTCATAAAGAACTTATACACAGAGATATAGGCATGAAAATAGGAAAAATGCTTACTTGAAMCCATATCTCTCTCACATTCTTTGTGTTGGTTATGGAGCAAAAGATAGCAACTGTGAGAATAGTTATTCCTGATACCCATGAAATAATCAGGATGACTGGATGTGATTAAAAGCTCACAAGAAATATTTTAAAATTTTAAACTCCTTCAAAAGTCCAGTGGGGCATAAAATGTACACAGCAATCAAAGCTAAAATCCTCTATTCTCCTTCTAGACAGGAATATTCCAGCAAAGATTTTTAGTGGTAGACACTTCACAGCTGGAGACAGCAGTCTGCAAATTTTACCTTCTAGTGGTTTCTTGATGATATATTTTCTTCCTCTTTATTCACTCAAGTAAGCACAATTTCATATCTTATAGAATGCAAAATAAATAATTCTTGATATAGAATGGATTTCTAATTCTTTTGCCTTCTTAATTTCTCCATTTCTTCAATGTCAGCTTTACCTTCAGTGTCTGATTGTGGAATCCTGTGTCCCCAGCAAGAACACTAACAAAGAGATGATCAGAGAGGAAATAATATCTGCCTGCAGTCAGAGGGCATTAAATGATTGTGCTTGTATTGAAGGTGGAATGGGCCAGAGCGACATACATCAAATATGCACCTACTTGTGCTGATCTGCTCTGTGTTCCTGTGGGTCTGGACTGGTCGGTACTTCTGGTGTTAGTTCCTTGTTTCTTACTGTAAACATTTGACAGTTTACACAGACATTCCCTGTAGCATCAGTTCCCAAATAGTTTTCCTCAGCACGTATTATGGGAAAGTTGTCCTCAAAGTATAGGCCTTATGAAGTGCATAAACATGCCCAGTCGACACCTTTTGGTCCCAGGACCATGTGGCCAAGTCTCTCTCTCTCCTGTCACTGTGCATGCCTTCATTTCACTATTTTGAAATTCTAATTTCAACCTCTCTAGGTTATTTTACTCTATTTCCTTGTATTTTGGATGTTCTTATGTCTTCTTACTTTATGACCATCTGAACCTATTGCATATATATCTTTGAAATACTGATTGCCTACTAATGTCAAGGGATGTTTTTCATACTCACTCCTCAAATCATATTCTCTGTAAATGTTCTGAGCAGATTGGAAAGATGCCATCAACACCACAATAATCAACTTCAATAACGAGAAGATGCAGATCACATGGGCAACAAGAGAGATTTTTCCCAATGAGAATGTGTCATTTTTTTACACGTGAGTATTGTAAGTGCCTATCCCTCTCTTGTTAAAGGATTTACTTTGGGAGAAAGAAATATCCAAGTACATTCCAGTCTTCTGTGAACTAGAAATGCTTTTAACTTTTGTTAATATCCAGCATGAAACCTGTTTATATTCACGACCTACAGAAGTGTACAAATCAATAAACCTGGTGAGTAATCACTCACAACAGATATGATATGAAAGATTTGTCCCTCTTTCGTCATTGTGCTAAGTGCTAATGTTAATAACAATATTGAAAGTGTTTTTTCCACATGTGTATATATTTTCCTTATTAACTGACATCATTAATGACTAACAGAAGTGTAATATTTTGGTTAAAGACAGTCATAGTGCTTATCTTTTCTTTCTGGGTTGTATATGTGAAAGAACTTTTCACAGTACAGTCCTGGAAACAGGATCATGAGAGCATCTGTTTGAGCAAGTCATTCTCTTATTAGGAAACAACAGCATGAAGGAAACTTGATTATTTCAGACTGCATCGAAACCCAGGGCTGGAAATTCAGTGGAGTTTGGGTGATGAATTCCCTCACACCACTGTGAAATTTGTCACTTCAAGAAATACCATGCTCATGCTTTCCTTGGTATAGCATCTGAAAAAAAAAAAAAAAAAAAGAAAGAGCAGTAACAAAAGTTAATCAACTTGTGTTAATTGTTAAGTTTTCCATTTATCAATATTATTTCATTTGCAGATTTGATGAAGGCAAGCACAAAGTTTGGAAGCCATGTACCACCTATTTATTGGATCAAGATTATAATTCTGGATGTCTTTTTAAGACAGAAGGACCCACTCTTGCCATCTCTGTCAGGAACAGCAACGGAAGTGAAGAGCTTTTTTCTAAAAAATTAAAATCTGATTTTTACAGTAAGTATGAAAAATCACGACTACTTTGGCAGTTTTAGTATCCTCCCTGATTCTCCAGTTCTCTAAGTTTGAGAAGAAATCACTTATATGTCATATAAAATGTTATTAGTGTGCATGTCAAAACCAAACTATAGTTATTTCATGTTGATTTTTGTTCCTTGCAGTCACCAGTAGTTACATAGGCTTTTGTGCAGCTGCAGCTAAATGAGATAACACAGGACAGTCAGATTTGTCCCAAAATACAGTTTCAAAATCTGAACAAAAATACTAAATATGGGTGTGCTTTGTCTTGTGCAGGCCTGCTCATCAAGAAAACGAATAATATTTTTTGTCTTAGTGTTGGCTGTGTGATCTTTCTCATACCATCCACCTTCATTCTTTTGCCATCTTTCATGCTATGCAAGGCAGAAAATTGCATCTTGTCAAAGATACTGCCAAAAACCCATCACTGGATGCCAATAGAAATTAGCTGAGTGGCTCTGGTACAGCCCAGCAGAGTAAAAGGGACATCCTACTACTAGCAGAGAGATGATGTTCCTGTTTTTATTAAATCCTTCCTGTTCTCAAATACATATTTCTCACTAGTGTGAGATTAGTTTATGAAAAACTTCTGGAATTTCACACAGCTACATCGTTCAATGTGGAGGGATTTTTTTTCTAGTAGAAATCACACAGAAGATATAGAATGGAGAATTATCTGAAAAAAAAATATATTCCAAATTTATTAATAATGTCTTAGCAAAAGGGATTAAACACAAACCTGCCAAGACATCAAACTTTGAGAATATTTTTATATCTCATAATTTTACCAGTACCTGTTAAATTATGGAAAACTGCAGCCTGAGCCTCAAATTTTTGCTATTAAACACCCACTGATAATAAAATTAATTTCAAAAGGGTTAGGTAACAAAGGACAAATATCAAGGATCAGACTGAAGTCTTTAAATTAGGAAGGCAGAATTTTCACGATACAAAAAGGCAACTAAAGGATTGAGAAAGCAGGTAGCACTCTTTTCACCCCTTTATTTCCCACTGCTGAAGACTTACCAGCTGCATGGATCAAACCATGGAGTTGTCTTCAGACCCTCTGAAAACAGCGAGGGGCAGATTCAGCTGTGTGCAGGCAGGAACCCAGTGCTTTTGCAGACGCCCCACCATATCCTGCATAGCCTCCAGCWGCTGCACAAGTCTGTCTTGGAGGTTTTATGGTACTGAATTTGTTATTACATTTCCAATGAGGAAGCTTTTTTCTTTGCCTGGATTGCAGGGAGTATGAGGAGACTGAAGTCCTTCCTTAAGTAGTTACAATAGGTTCCTGACATGAGACAGTTACTGCCTTTGAATGTGGCGCCTCAAATGGTGACCAGTGTCATGGTGTCAAGCTCCATTTTGATGTTTAATGGGGAGGTCAGCTGCAAAAGCAAAACCTCCAAGAAGAAAGTCCACCTTCTTCACTTACTACTCAGTGAAATATTGAGTCAAGGAAGGAACAAAAAATATTTTACCTGTAAAGTGCTTTTTAGGAAGCCATAGCAAAATCTGTTTCTCTTCTTCTTAGTAAAGCCCAATCGACCAGAAAATGTGACCTTCTTCTGGAAAGAGGACACTGTTACTGTAAGCTGTAACAAACCAGAGAGAGCTGCGAGGTGCTTGAGACTCGAGCTTCAATACAAGAGCAAGTTTAACGAAGAGTGGCAGGTGAGTTCTACGTCACATTTTTAATCAATATTGAAAGGACTTGGACGTCACATTTTTAATCAACACTAGAAGGAGTTGGAAGTAGCATATCCATAGAATATAAAATACAGTTGTTTCCAAATTTTCTCCCATCCTATATTTTCAAATATAGCTGGTAGCAGAAAACATCCAGGTTTTTAGGACCCTGGATTTCACCATGCCAGAAATAATTTACTTTACAAGTTGTAGGCAGTTGCCATACAAAGAACTAAGGGCAATCTAAGCGAAAAGTCATACATTCAGAATAGATAAGTTTGGAAAGCTAGAAGCAGAAAGCAGATTAGGGAAAAGAAGAGAGAAAAAGAAGAAAAACTAAKGAGATATTATGAAAAAAGAAGAAATTACACAGGATTTTTATTTCTTCTAAAATTAGCTGTTAAGTATTTTCAAATGTTRTTTAACTAACTTAAACCTTTCCATTCTTAAATATAATTTGTAAATATTTTGTGGATTGGAGCGTCTTTGTATATTGTAAATATGCAATTGTAACATAGTGCACTATGCAATGATGGCTGTGACCTTCAACTCAATACCATACAATGAGGAATGGATACGAATAGTCAAAAGTCAATCAAGAAACACAATTCCTCAAAACTCAGAGAAGTTAACRTTCAGTTCTGAGGTTTTGCATTGGCCTATCCCTTGTCCTAGTTGTGATCATGACTGAGTGCAGCATTTTGAAGCATTGTCTTGAAAACCAGAATTAATGATACACCTTCTTTCTCAGTCCAGAACTTCTAAGTGCTGCAGTGTTGTTGAGCAAGGCTTTGATCCAAGGAAGTGCTATTCTTTCCGGGTCAGACTGAGGCGGCTAGTGCCATACTGCAACGTAGTTAATTACAGCAGTGACTGGGAAGCAGAAACATTTTGGATGAATGGCATGCTATTAGGTAACAGCTAATAYGTATATATATATACATAAATATTGTCTAAGTGCAAAATAAGAAGGGGTGACTGCAAAAGAAGCTGGAGACATGCAGCAAATGAATGTTGCATTATTGTGCTCCATCTTGTGTTATCAAAGAAAGTTCATGTGAATGTTTAATTGCGCATGTCTAACTCTGTCCACTTTGTTGCTGATGGCCCCTAAAGCTAACAATTTATGTCATAATCAGCAAAGTTAAGAGTGTTCTCATTATCTGTGTTACAATAGTGTTGAGTATCCCCCAGTGACAGTGATGAGAGGCATGAGGGCCCTTTGGGTGTGGGTGTTGAAGGGGGATGCCCACATACGATATTTGGATATCAAATATGAACTCTAAGAAAATCCCTGATGTCCAATTTTTGAAGGCAGTTTGTTTTGCAAGTACATCCAGTTGAACTACAGGACCACAGGCCACAGAAGTCTGATGCTCAGGGGTGCTGGAATTATTGAAACAAGGAGGATGGAAACAAGAAAAAGAGATTGAAGGGAAGCAAAGCCAGTATCAGCACCGCTTTCTTACCAGACAGTTGCATTTAACTGAGTGTGACTGACTTTAATTAGATTGTCAATGTAAACAGTATCTCTACTGCTTACCAAAACCAAACCCCAGACTTGCTGTAGTAAAAAAAAAGACTGTACACGATACCAACACATTTATTCTACCTAAGCACAAAATGCCACCCACTACGCTTTATCAGAATTATGAAGCCCTCAGTTGTCCAATGTAACAAGATCTAAGTTCTCTAAAATGCAATGGGGTATTAGCTCACTTGAAGACAATCTATGTACACAAAGCTGGGATGAAATCCTGGAGCACAGGTAGCCTGCGYACTCACAGCCGCAGCGCTGACCTACAGAGAAGGCTCTTCCACTACACAAATTGGGAGCCTGCAAGCAGGTCCTCAGGTGTGGCTGGCAAATGCCTTTAAGAAATAAGGGCAAAGTCTTCCCCTGAACCTCTGAGAGCAGACAACTTATCAGCCTTATCTGAACCATTTGCCAAGAGGCTATCAGCAGGTACCTGCGAGGAAGGACAGCACAGAGGAGACTAAGTGGTTAAGACATTCTGTGTGCCCCTGGATCAGAAGTGACATTGACACAGCCCCTTCACTGGGGCAAGCAGTTTTCTTCAGGACTTTAGTGAGTTATTRACTCCAAATCTATAATCAGATAAAGCCATGAAGCTTCAAGAAATTTCATAGACTCTGAAGACCTCACTTAGGGTGGGGGGGGTCACAATTTTATTTGTGGCTTCCTGGCAGCTAAATAGAGCAGGGAGGTGGAACAGGCTGGACAGTTGGTCCTGTATGAATAATCATCCAGAGTTTTGGCATTTTTGTGGAGACCAGAAGGTCAGTAGTAGGAGGYAGAGTTTTGAAGTTGCATTACAAAAGCTGCAAGACAAAGACTGAGAATGCAGAAAAATGCACAAATTCGTTCATTTTATATATCTGCGTGTTAGGTGTTAGCCTGCCACTAGTTACTTTCTGGGTATCAGCTCTTGTGGTTTATTGGCTCTCTGTCTGCTGGGATTGTTTATTTGGTTTCTGTTGGGAGAAAAGACATTTGGGCTACATGTAAACTTGCATTTGCAGCTTTTGTGATTGTAAGTAGGCATACGTAATACAGATCTTAGCACAAAGTTGCTTTATCACTGTCAAAGCAATGTGATGATGAGTAAAAATACTTCATTCATTCATAATGCATCTACCCTGTCTATAAGCCCCCTTCATTGTCCTATACTAGGTCAATTTAGATAAATAAAAGCACAATTTTATTTTGCTGCAAGGTTTGAGGAAGTAGAGATTATCTTTTCAGTGTCAATTGAACAATTAAACTTGTCTTATTTGTCCTTAAAACTTTTCTGGTTTTTTTTCTTTTTTWAAAAAAGTCAATATTTTAGCATGATTAGGAACATTTACAGTTAAAGCAAAAAAAAAATTGTTTTGACATACTCTTTTTGTGATTATTCTTAGATTCATGTGATGATGATACAACTTCTCAGCCAAGCACAGTAATTGTTTTAAGTTGCTTGCTGGCAGCACTTTTAATGATGTTTATCCTCCTGATTCTTCTGTGTAAATGGCAGAGGTAAATATAGTTGTGTTGGTTACTACTAAATAGCCATGTCATGAAAACAGAGCTATCATTCAGGCTGAAGCCTCTTAGCAATCAAAATTCTTATCAGATAAATTAAGTTGTGGTGAAGATGTAGAAGTCAGTAGCTTAATTGCTATTTGAGGAATAATATTTACATATAATATATATATACATCCATATAATATACACATCCTGACCTTCCAAACACTAAGGCCTTTAATTTGCACAAGTGAAATAATTCTGATAAAAGAAAATGTTTCAGGATAAAATTCCGTCTCTTCCACTTAATTTCTTCTCTTTTTTAGAAATCTAGTTAAATCCTGAGAAGCCAATTATTCTAGCTACTTCTCCTGAAAGGACATTCTTTTGTGTAACCTCCATAAATCTCAATGTCTATTTGCAGTAGGATAAAGTCAGCTTGAGCTTATTCAACTTTTATAAGACTATATCAGTATTTAGATTGGCAGWTGAATAATGCTGTTCTTGTTTAGAATTTAGAATTAAAAAACCCCCAAACAACTACCAACAAACAGGTAAACCTGAAAAGGCCCCAGATTTTGGCCTTTTTGGTGGAAAAAAAGCACCAAAAATTACATGTTTTCAGAGATGAAAGTATTTTTCACTCTAATCACCCTTTTAGTTCATAAATTTATTTTTTCCTGCACTTCTATGTTTCACATTGACGTTTGTGTTCACTAAGTCAGCCAATACAGCTGGTTGCTACACCATCTTCCCTGTCTAGGGGAAGGTGACCAGAAAATGCAAGCTCTGACTACTGACACAAGCAGAATGGCACATGCTGACTGGCTGGAAGTTTGTGTAAAGTCTGGGTTTTGCTAGGCGGGGGTTGGGTTGAAAATTCATCCAAAAAATACTCTTAGCCTGATGGTGGTATCAGACTGTTATAACTGCTTTTTGACTTGAGAATACATTTAAAAGAAACCAGGAACAGAGTACTGTCATGTAAAATGTATTTGTGGGTACAGAACTGTGATGAAGTAGATTTTTGTATGAATAACTGAGCTGTAACAAACCACCAATTTGTATTTTTTTTCTTTTTGCAGGGTTCAGATGTCAGTCCTGCCTGCTATACCAGATCCAAAATACTTATTTGTTGATCTCTTCAACGATCATAATGGAAACTTACAGGTAAACATCACCTTCTTAGCAGGGCTGTGAACTCCATAGTGTTGAGAATAATTTGAAAGTAGCTACTGGTTCTTGCTCTGCACAGACAATCACTCTCTGACCCAAGATAAAAGCCTCAAAGCCCTTCCCCTTGTGCAGCATCACCAAGAGAGTCCACAGAGCAAATACCAGAGCTCATACAATCACTGCAGTGCTGCTTTGGGACCGTGAAAAGGCACTTGCTCTAGAGACAGAGAAACTGCTGGAGAAGAATTTAAGGGTATCCAGAGGTACAATATCCACTGAAATGACACTGTGATGCTTGAATCCTTTCCTGCGCATGATAGGTTAGGGAGCTTGCTTCAACCTGATCTTGTCCTTTACGGTTGTGAAGTGCTGAGTGTRTGAGTGCTGAGACACTTTGGAGGTGTCAGTCACAGTAGGAAATATCCTCTCTTAGCCATAGAGGTGCATGTTCACTAAACCTTTAGATATGGAATGGCTATCAAATGAATAGATTACAGTTTTTGCTTTTGTTTTCTTAATGCTTCTTATGAGTTCCTGACATGACATATATGGTATAATTTGCTGTATTAGCTGTATTAGTGTTTACTTTAATTGCTAGTAAGTTTTCTCTAAAGCGGAAACAGGTTAAATATTTACATTTTCAAACCAAATGAAATATCAAAAAGCAGTAATAGTTTTTCAGTGACAAGCTGAAAACTTTTTATATAAAAGACAGCTTTAAACTCAAAGTGAAGAAGAAAGATACAAATTCAAATTAGTACTGAAGCTTTAATACAGATATGCTATGTAGCCTAAATCTTCATCTAAACTTAGTCTTAATTTAGATTAAGTCAGGGTTTGGGTCAAAGAAAGCATGAGTCTATCAAAGAGGGTACACCAGATATTTTACACATCCAAGGTTTTCTAAGGTGCCTACTTAAATATAAAGATGTATTTAATACGGTCTCAAGAACAAGTAGGAGTTTGTATGCAGTTCTGGAATCCTGTATGCTTCCCGCCATTCTGTCTTTCTTCTGTCCTGCTATCTTATGTCCTGCTTCTCCACACTGCTTCCTTTTCATCTTCTCCATTGTGGCTTATCCTGGAAAGGTGCCAACATGAAAGGAAAATTAGTGTCTGTACAACCAGGTATCTTTTGGTAGATAACTCATCTCTGCCAACATGAACATTTTAATTTTTCTAGGAATGGCTAGACAAAAATGATCATGTGGTGTTGCAAACCAAGCTAGAATATGAAGAGCCAGAGTCCATCACTGAGGCAGAAAGCCAGCAAGAAGATGGGAAGAACAGTGACAAACAGGGGCCTCTGGAAAAAATCTTCACTTTTTCAGGAGCAGCTGAAAATTATGATGGCAAAGCAGCTGAGATTGCCTGCCTGAAACCAACATCCAACACTATGGCTTCCTTTGCTGGTTTCCATATTTTAAGGAATGATGACACRTATGTGATGTTATAAAAGCTGCACAATGCAGAAGGTGCTAGGAAATTCCATAAAAGGTCCTGATAAGTTTGAGGGAGTGACTGAATAGAAAAGGTCATCATGATAAGATTCACATCAATAAAGACACTGGGCTGTGTTATCTGGTTTTAGATCCATACTTTCCCAACAGTTAGGTTCTCTTGGGCAGACTCAGTGCTTGAAACAAACTCCTGATAATTTATAGAGTTRGGATTTGTTCTTCTAACTGAGGTTTATCCCTAAGCCCCATTTTCCTGCTGTGGACAGRTGAGGACAGAGCTCCTCCATAGTATATGTCAGCAGAGCTGAGACTTAGTCCTTCCACTTATGGAGTGTGTGGAGCAGAGCAAACTACGCTGTTGTTCTTCCCAAATGAAGAGAGAAAATGATGAGATTTTGCTGCCTCACGTGAAGAGATTTTTGTTGCGTAACTTTGCATTTCATGGCATGCCTTAAAGGTTTTACAGAGAAGGAATAAGCCCCATGTCTAAGAACAGAAGAGTGACGATGTACAGTATTGAATCACATTTTAGCTTGCAGATACTGCTGTGTAGGCAGCTTCCTCCAGAACAGCAAGGCTTCACGTGTTTCCTCTGAAGTTCATGTTCTCGGTATCTTACAGCCTTTGAATAGTCAGCATATTACAGCCTTTATTTTCGAAAGCTGAGGCTCATTTTGAACAGTTTAACTGAGTAGCATTTATTTCTAACTGGGGTTTGGTGCAATCAGCAGCTGTAGACCCAAATTAGGACTTCTTATTCATATTGCATATAGCAATCTCTTGTTTTTCTTTAGAAAATGGGGCTTTGGGGTTTTTTTTTAACAAGTTTTAAAAAATAAGTTTAGAACAATGTTTTAAAGTTTTCTAAACATACCATCTTTTAAAGTACATTTAATTTCAAATTTAAAATTCAATATACTAAGCAATTACATGCTATTTGAAAGCAAATTTTGTAAAAAAAAATTAAGTGTTAAAATTATCTATGACCTGGTTAAGCAGATACAGTGTGATTATATGTTGAAATATCTCCAGTTATCTACCTGCATATCAGTCAGTCATTAAATGACTTTATCAGTTGGCTAACCTTTACCAATCACATGCTTTCATTATGCAAACACCCCACTTTGTTGTGCAGACTGGAAATTGCATGATCAGAAAGTTACAGTGACAACTAAAATATTTAGTTCYATAAAAACTTCAATTCCAGATCTTTTCAAGAATAGTAAATAACAATATGGATCAATAAGTGCCAAAATCTTTGTCTAGGTGTTCCAGTTTGTTTTAAAAGAAAAATTCAGAAATTTTCTGGACAATAACTAAGAAACTTAATTGGAAGGAGAGTTCAGCCACATTCCCCAAGTTTTTTTTTGACATTGCCTCAGATTTGACTGTTCACTAACAAGATTAACATGCTAGCAAATGATTTCCCATAATCCTGAAAACAATTTTGCCTTGTCCCATCTAAAACAGGCATGTGCAAGGTTTGGTGGGGGGGGAGGGGGGTGCTTTTTGTACACTGCACACTTCTGAAAACTCTTCTGAAAGCTAACCATGCAAAATTTCAGTAGCACTGTAAGAATGTATTGAATTTTAAGCTAATTCAAGCCCTGTAAAACTTGATGAGCAGAAACTATCTCAGCTCAGCTCTTCTTATATGATATAAATTGCCATTATTGCATAAGAACCAAAGAAGTTACAGTGAATTACAACAGACAAGAAGCTGCTCCAGTAATGATTCTATGAATAAAGAGGGAAGTAAAGCTCAGAATATTTTGCTTAGTTGCTTCCTCTTCAATCGACATCATATGGTTGCCTGCAAAACTAGCTAGATAATTTAATTAAACCACTTGCTGTTGGGTAAATACTYGTCTGTCTGAATTCAAAATGTTTTATTATATTTTCCTGAAATTTTACTATGAAAAAAAGAGGAGAAAATCATGTTGAATTTTTCTGTTTAAGCAGCTTTCCTGAAATGTTATAATCATGTAAGTTTTTAGTACAAACTATATCTTGTATTATGTTTTGTAGATAGAAAGGGGTTCTTTTGTGCATGTATACAACCATGCTTACATTGTATATAACATATTAGAAATAAAACAAATAAAACACACACATATCTCAAATATTTATTTAAAAAATGTTCCCCAAGAACAAAATAAAACATTATTGGCATTCAAATTTCCCCCACCTTAAAAAAAGAAAAAAAGCCTTCCACTCCTTAGAAACTCCACAAGAATGTCTACAGAGTGATGAAGCACACAGTTAAAGGAACAGGAAAGGTCTTCCCCCAAGTACTGATGCTGATTCTATCATGGTAGAAGAAGACACATACCATATTAACCACACTCATTGTTTGAGGGTGTTGGAGGCTTCCCTAATCACCCCTTTCCATCTGCCATTTCCCTCCATTTTGTCATCACTTTTTCTCCCCTCCCCTCCCCTTCCCTTCCCTGTATAGTCACACAAATATGGATCCCGTCTCTCAGAGCAGACTTCTACAAATTAGCAAATTAACAGCCAGACAGGAAAAGGCCTGTTCAGTTCCCCACAGTGAGAAGAAGGGTACACAGTAACTTCCACATCTTCATTCTTATTTATTCAAAACTTGTCATGTTCTTCAAAGGCAAGAGTCCCTCAGATACCACATCTTGTTCCCTCATTATATCCCAAAGAAAGGGAAAGGCTTCATGTGATAGTCCAGACTAATTGAACTGTATGTTCTCAACAGCAGAACAAACATAATGTATATTCCTTCTTCATGCAATTTATGTGCTAGCGATACCAGTACCAGGCCAATTTACATTGATAGATTGAACATCTCTATTGTTTGCTTTGCTTTTCATGTCTGATTTTCAGTGAGAGGAAGAATAGGAGGAAATAATGTTTTTGTTAAAATAAGTAACAGAACTTACCGGAGCCAGTCTTGTAACTTCTACTTTCCTTTTTTTTTTGGTTTGCTTGCTTTTTTTCTTTTTTTTACAATGGTGCTTTTAAATTTATTTGGAAATATGCTTTGCTCAACTATCAAATGCATAATTTTAACCAGAAAATGGTTGCTTCTTTTGCAATAAACCTAGAATCTTCTTAGAGTGTATTAAAAAAAGCTTTCAAAACCATTCTTGCTTTTTTATTTTTTGGTAGCTTACACTTTTACGGTCACTAAACTCAGCCATGCAAAACACAGTTTATTTTGCTTTTCCCTTTTGTTGAAAACAGTGCAAACTAAAAAGATGAAACTAGAGGGTCATGCTCATTAGATGCTTGAAAGACTGAACTGTAGAACATGAGGGGTTTTTTTTTGGGTTTTKTTTGAAAAGCCACATGGGCCTAAACATGCCAATATACCAAGGGCAAGAAGTCAGGATTTTCCATGGGAAAAGAAAATGTGACCCTAACTGACCTTTTGTCACTGAATATCTAAGTAYAGATCTGTCACTGACTAACCTAGTGGCCGAAACAGCAGTATTGTGCAATAAGAGAAGAAATGAAGTAATAAATCCTCCTCTCCCGGAAATTTCTTGTAACACCTATGATTTGAGAGCTGGGTTAGTGCCACCTTCACAGCTGGCTCCTGCCTGGTTTCTTGCTGGAAACTGCTGGCACAAGATTTTGTGGGTGGGAAATAGCTGCACACCCACCTTGAGCAACAGCTGGTCCCTGCATGCATCCACACTTGCCGTATTGCAAGCTTGGAGAGGAGCCCTAAACTGGTAACATGAGAAGTTACATCTGTTTGGGGTTCCTCTCTCCTCCTTACCTGGGTGCATAGGGCCAGGTGAAGAGGCAGAGGCAGAACCTATCCCCTCCCTTCATGCCCTGCAGCTCTGAAGGGAATGTTCTATCATGGGTTGTAGACAAAGGAGCCCTGTGTCCCCTCCCTAGTGAAATGACTCAATTTCTTTTTCAAATAAAAACCCCCCGATTTAGTGATAGGCTTCATGTTTACCTGCTGTTTGTCTGGGGCTTCTGATTTCCTAGTCTTAGAAGACAAATGTGAAAAAGAAACAATGTGCCATATTAATAAACCATATTTTAAAAAATCTCCCTATATATATCTAGGCAGTCTGAAAATGTTGTCAGAAGATGGGCCAAATAATATCTTTACATTTCTGAAGTACTTCATATTATAATTATATTTCATAAAAGAGGAAAAAATATTGTCTCATGACTATTTTATTACTTTTTCTTTCTCTCTGTTTTCTTTGTATCAGTATGCCCCAGTATCACCCTTTTGTTGATAAATGTCTCCCTATTCTACATTGGTCTGCAAAAGYCTTCTGTTAAAAAGTAGCATTTATCACTGTGTTCCTGGAAGGTTATTAAAGACAAGAGCATATTCAGTTTCAGATTTTTGATAAGAAAGCTAGATGGGTTGATAATTTGTAGGCAATAGCTCATGCAGGGTCTACAGATAGAATGAACTCTCTGCGTTAACTCTCTGCACTGCTAGGAAATTTTATAAATAAGAGGAAGCATTTCAACCCCCTTAAAAGGATAAGATATTCCTAAAAGAGTTAGGAAGTGCCCTTAGTATATGTCTTAACTAAGGATGAGGTTAAAGTCACTAACAGGAAGATGGAGAGGGACATGTATTGCCTGTGCTGCTGTGTCTTGGCACAAACAGCTCTCCTTTGTCCAGTGATTCTTTTAGTGTCATGAGGTTTATGGAAAAAGCATCAATCCCCTTTTTGGTGGGNTTGCTAGAACAGTGGGAGGAGATGCCTCTAAGGGTGACACCCAGGGGGAGGAACCCTCAGGCCTCGGAGCCGCCCTCAGAACCCCTGTCCTGAGCGGGGAAGTCAGCCCATTGGATGCCTTCAGGCCTGACAATGGGCTGGGTCACAGCAACAGGTGGGCATCTTCATCCCTGGGCTGTGGAGTCATATATCCTCTTACCTCTCTGAGCCAACCAGTCTGGAAAAGGGCTTTTTTTTCTGTGAAAGAGCTGAGCTTCCAAAGAAGGGTGGGAACAGCATACACAAAAGGAACATAGTTTTTAATGAGTATAGAAGGCCCTTCTTACTAAAAAGAGCAGTGAGAGCCTGACTTCTACACACCCTGTGAATCCTTTAAATGTTGAGCTATAAGGTTAAGCCGGAAGAAGAGACGGAGAGAGGGAGAGGGAGAGGGAGAGGGAGAGGGAGAGGGAGAGGGAGAGGGAGAGGGAGAGGGGAGGCCCTGGTAAGATGAAGGGAAAATTTCTGTTCGGCATGCACAAGGAGGCCTGTTTAAAGCTGTGATTGGTCAACAACATCAGTAAATAGTGCTTTCTACCTGAAATTCTTAAAGGATGGATTTTCAAGTATAATACCTCAATTTAAATGCATTCATAGAGGCAGTGGGACACCACAGCCTCTTCTGCAGGTTACACCAGCATTGCCCAGAATCTCTCAGATATCCAAGAGAAATACAGACCAGCACAGCAGAACCAGGCATGCTGGTCTGCTAGGAAAACAATCACATTTCCAATGCATTCAATTATCACAGACCAGATGAAACTAATCAATACGGACAAAAGTTCACCTCTACTTTATAGTAAATCTTGCCATGAGCAATGGTGTTACCATTAGAAAATGGATGTGTTTTGAGATTTCTCTCTCTTTAGGTAGCTCAGTTTCCATTTCCATATGAAAGATTCTTCATCCAGAAGTTATGAAGTTGATTCGAGCTTACTGTGGGCCTACTAATACCTGCTCCACTTTTGAGTATGTTACCTTTGTGTATTGAGTTTGCCTGGGGTTTTTACATTATAAACAAGGAGAGAACGCCCCAAACAGCCTAGCTTCAGGTTTGTGTATGAATCAATAGAAAAGCAGAATACAGCAAAGCCAGTGGAAACAGATGYTTTTGTTTCCTACCATATTCTGCACATGTTGCTCATAAAGGAACTAAAGCTGAGTTGGGGAGCTTCTTGTGCAATTTTCCCYCCATTCATTCCAAAATATTTGAACTTCAGTACAAAGAACAGCAGTAAACAAAGGATCTAGCAGATGGTTGATAGCAAAGTTATCGTTCATGGTATCTCAGTGCGTGCAAATGTGTCCTGTCTCTTGCATGCTATTTTGCAGAAATAGCAGGTGTTAGATCACAATCAACAGCACAAAGGATTTAAACACCCAGGTCCTGGAGAAGATCTCCACATCAGAAAAGACTCAGTGGTTACCACCCCCCAGACTAAAAGAGGTAGCACAAGTAATATGCTATAGATTAAAAACAAGAGGTAAAAGAGGCTGTCAGAAAAGAGTCTGTATTTCCTCTCAGTTTTGATTACATAAGAACTGTGAAGTTATTCTACAACTTGGGTTGAAATGAATTAAATTAGAATCGTTTTCAACTTCAGCATTCTGGCTGAGGTGCTCCTTCTGCTGCCATGGCACTCAGTGGGAGGACTGTACTCAGCAGTGAACTCCAGGGAACAAGGACAAAGTGGGAGCATTTAAGTGCCATAGCATTGACAAAGCATGGACAACTGAATGTGTTTCAATAGTACAATTGTATCTCAAATGTTATATATCAGCCTTTTACGGCACCTTTTGGTTTGATGTGGATATGTGTTTAAAGAGACCATGCAAAAGATTTTGCAACACACCCATAAATCTACTTCAGTATTAAGGGGCTCGGTTATATATCAAGGATTAATTTAGCACCATTTCCCCATATTCTGCTTGGCAGTCGGCAGAATCTGATATCTGTTGAATGCAGAAAGAAAATCCAGTTGATGTTTATTCTGTGGCGAGATATTTTGATGTGGTTCTTTGATGCTGAAGAAACAAATGAGTTGAAAGGCAGAGAGCACAAATAACCTTTTGTTCCAATGCTGCTTATACAGCAACAGGGAAATTCATAGAAAAATTAAATTACTTCTTTAAGAAAAGGAAGAGCAATTTGACTGGAAGGACACTTTTGAAAGTGATGACTAGATGTCTTGATTATATAAGGTTTTTTGTAATTTTCTACTTCAAGTGCATTAACTGCACCACAGAGTCAGAAAATTTATAACCAGAGCACTATAGACATCCTCCATTAGCTGTTAAAATCCAAATTTTATTCCAGATATTATTTAAGAATGTTGTGGTTTAACTCCAGACAGCAACTAAGTACTATGCAGCCATTCACTCACACTCACACCCCACATCCCCTGGTGGAGTGGGGAGGAGAATGCAAAAAAAGGGGTAAAATCAGTAGTTTGAGATAAGAAAAAATTAGTAGTTGATTTAAAATATGATGATGATGATGATAATAATAGTAAAATAATCATAATAATAAATGAGTACAACAAAAAGAGAGATAGGAATAAAACCCAAAAAAGACAAGTGATGCACAATAGGGTTGCTCAGCRTCCACTGATCGATGCCCAGCTGAGCCCAGAAGAATGATCGGTCCCTATCAGCCAATAATCCCCCAGTTAATACACTGAGCGTGGCATTCTAGGATGTGGAATATCCCTTTGGCCAGTTCTGGTCAGCTGTTCTGGCCATGCTTCTTCCCAACTTCCTGTGCACCTGCTCACTGGCAGAATATGGGAAATTTAAAAGCCCTTGACTTAGGGTAAACACTACCCAGAACAGCTAAAACTTTGGTGTATTGTCAACATTTTTCTCATGCTAAATCAAAACCACAGCACTGTACAAGCTACTAGAGAGAAAATGAACCCTATTGCATCTGAAACCATGACAAAAAATGACAGTCATTCCCAGAGTTGAGCAGAGGGGAAGGATCACCTATATGGTGGCAAAGCTCTGTCTAATGCAGCCCAGGATGTCACTGGCCATCTTTCCTGCAAGGCTGCATTGCTGGCTCATGATCAGCTTGTTTTCTAGTACCTTTGCCTGCCCTGCAAAGTTGCTTTCCAGTGGTCATCGCCAAGCCTATGCTGCTCCCCAGGAACAGGACTTTGCATGTCTTTTTGCTGAACTTCAAGTTCCCATCACCCTGTTTCTCTAGCCTTTTAAGATCACTGTCTAAAGGTACGCACTTGATTTTGCACAGGTGACACTTCTACGTCAATGCCAAAGGCATGGTTCATCCACCCTTTGATCTGCACTGGCACCAGAAATAGTACATTGTGGAGGGTGGTGGTTGATAACACCCATTGTTATAACAACAGCATAACAAATTGTTTATCTTGTTTAGTGAGGTAGTATTTAAGAGAAAACCGTTATAATAGAAACCATGCAAAGAATGCACAGACTTATAGATGACACTGACAGAGAGTGAAAAGCTGAACTAAAAAAGAAGCAGGGACTTAGGTGAGGAAAGGATAGCACACGTTGTAGTAAACTTAGCTCTCAAACAGTAGACAACAAATCTTTTTGATGTCTTGATGTGATTTTACTCTTTTGGCTTTAAAAGAAATGTGAGCTGAAGATGAAATACAAATGCTCTGACATCATTCACACATTCTGTCAGCATTTACATTGGTGTTTGCAGCTCAGTCTTTGAAGACTAGAAAGAAATTTTGCAAACAAAGCCAGCCTGAGAGGCAAAATGATTTAGCAAATCTAATAAAAATAAGTCCTCTAGGACACAGATAAGCTATTGGACCACACATGAGTATAGAATGCATCTTAGGAAGATCAGATGTGTTTCTGTTCTTGTAGTACTCTGACAATACAGCCAGCTGCCTCCGGGTATTTTGGAAAAATATCGTGATCACAATGTCCTATGTTATTTTGAATAGAAGTTCAGTTTAATCCTTCAGCATATTGATTTTTAAGTGCAAGAAGCCTTAAGGGTTCTTATAGACTAGATAAGCTGTAAGACTATATACTGAAGAGGCCTATAAAAAGTGTAAGAGAGCTGAAGACAACCTTGTTTGTCAGAAAAACTGACACAGCAAGTTACTATGTTGGGTGAAGATAAAGGGGTAATTTGATTTCTGTAGGTTTTTGCTTAAAAATCAATTCAATAACCAACATGCACATCAAATAATGTCAAAATAGAATATTATTTTCTCTCTGGTTACATAGTGAGAATATTTTGAAGCAGTCAGTACTTCTTCCACCAAACCCAGTAATATCACTCACGACACTGTTGTTCAGAACAGGTGATTCTCCATGGTGGAACAATCCCACTAAGTACAATGAAATCTTCAGGGATAAAAACTTTCATGCTGCTTATGTTTACAGTCCAGCAGGACATGTACACAAGAATATTATCTTTAAATTTCTTCCCAGCAAAATACTATATACAAGCCATATAACATGTGAAAGGATGTTGAAAGTCCTCACAATGTTTTCTCCAGACAAATACTGAAAAAATAAGGCCAAAATAATCTTTCGGGTGTTTATAAATAAGAGAAAATGTGCTCTCCATTTTGTACAGCCTTACTTCTAACTTTCTAAAAGGAGAGAACTATGTTTGCATTGTTATTCTATATAAAATATAGATGACTATAGCACACTCCAGGAGAATATTTTTATTTCTGGATCTCTAGTCTAAAGTTCCCAGTAAAGAGGTCTCACTGATATCATCATAGTATCTGAAAATAGAATGATTATTTTAAGAATTGAAAGCACATAAACTAAATTTCTACTGCCTATTCTAAGTTCAGATTAAAGCCTGAGTGCTACCATAACAGCACCTCGTTATTCTACTTGGAAGATTTTGTTCACCTTTTGTTATAAAGTATATACTGGTAACGGCAGAACAGGATAGCAACATGTTTTGTTTGATTCAGCATGATAATTCCTATATTCTTGTTTGCCTTTAACACTGAAGTTTGGAGAGGTTCAAATACCCTATGGACATGCTTCAGTCTTACAGGACCCCATACCATGAGCTTCGAGCCTTCTTGTTCATTAGAAACTGCCATCATCTGAACACAAGACAAAGAAATCTGATTGAGGAAAACTACAGAAAGATTCATTGGGATTCTCTTACTGGTGAGCCCATAGACAATCAAGGGTGAGAGGTAATAAGTAGTGACAAAAGGTAAAAATTGTTGCTTGAATTAGACCCTACTGCTTCCTCCCTGAAGAGATTTAGGGCTGGGCAAATAGAGCAAGCCCAGCTTTTTTGCTAAACCAATATTGTAACTTTAGGCTGCAGAGAGGGGGCAGCTGTCACAGCCTCCCTTCACCACTTTCAGGATTAGTGATGCCCCTGCAGAGCAGGCTTTGTTTCAGAACCCCTTTGCAGAGGGCTGCTGGCTGGGTGGTGGTCACCRTCAGTGTGGTTCATACCACCAGAGGCAGCCAGCTCTAGTACAGACATTACCTCAGAGCTGGTCACCCTCCACTCTCTTCAGAGTCAGTACAGAAAACCCACCCCTTTCAGAGGACTATTAATTTCATCCTAAAGAACATACAAGTAGCAGGCCAGGTGAATTATACCCCAGAGTTCTCCCTCTCTCTGATGATGTTAGTGTAGGCTCAGGACAATTAACTCAGATGCGAGTATGTATTTAAACTGAGTAGGGATGAGTTCTACCTGAGGTTCCTTTTAGTGTAGTATCCTTTTTCAGTGATGGCTGGCTGTTTCAATGGATACATACCCCACAGAATCAACAATTCAATGGCAAAGCAAATTTCTTCCTTTAAGCCAGGTGAGCAGTGCTGGTCAGATTGAGCATCAAGATGCGAGCAGTTAAATGTAAGTATCTGAATGCAGAGATTGGATTTAATTGTACACACATAGGTATCTGGCATCACCTAAGATGCTCATGGTGCTGTTCCTGGTCTCCAAATGTCACACCAGACCTCATAGTTTTTCATCAAGGAAGAAATATTCTGCCTAATAGCTAATGAAAAATGTCAGTAACTGCCCATGATCTGGGTAAGATGGGTCTTTGGTAGTAATTTCACCTTGATGTCCAGGAGCAATGTTCTAGACAAACAGTGTGACATCCTTAGCATTCTGTCCAAAAGCAAATTGGTGCAAAAGTATGGCATCTATCTTGCTGAGTTGACCAAGTGTTGGTTGTCTCATATCCAGTAGAGAAGATTATCTAGTGATATCCCCATGGAAAGCAACAGATATCTGTGGGGAGCAGTGCACATCATCTGAGATACCGATCAGTTTGAATAACTTCTAGGGCTTCCTGTTTTCTCTCCACTGAYGGGAGTGCAGCTAAAGCAGCCAACTCCTGCCTGAATGTCCAAAAATGCAGCTGTCAYTGGTTATTGTGTTTTGCTTTTTATACAGGAGGGACTGAAACCTTACATAATCAGGTTAAATACTTCTTGAAAATGGACCCTTATGAACTGAGAGGTTATCAGAGGCTTCTAATGAGTATGTACAATGAATGTCTATAGCCATTGCGCAAAAGTTTCAAAGAAGACATTCCTATATACAASAGTTACTCATTAAAGAACATTTGCCTACATGCATAGGCAAAATAGCAAAGAAAGCATATGGAGATGTCAAATTGCCCCAGCTCTGTCATCAGGTTTGTCCATTAGAAACAAAACTTCTTTCCAGCAGTCACATGAAAGAAGTTCCTAAGTAATCATTCAYACATAGGATATGTTTTGCCTCCATCCCATCTTCAAAGCATCCCCTGGTGGTCCATTCATAGGTATGAGATAGTCTTTGTCTTCTACCCCCACTTAAAAGTCAGTCCTCCATCTCAACCAATAGTTTCCATGTGAATATGGGATTTGCCCAGGGGAGTACTAGCAGAAAAATAAAACAAGTTTTGATTTTCCAATAAGATAGTATGAGACCACACAATTGTCCCTATGAAATATTAAATGCAGATTCTTTTGATCTCAAGAAATAAGATACTATAATAATTTAATACAATTCTCTGAAAAAAAAATAATAGCAAATGAAAACATACCAAATATGAATATTTTTAATATGGGTAGAGACATTCTACATTATTTTCACTTGTGTTTTTTTGAGACAGAACTTTTCTGGTCTGGGTTATTAAAAATATTTTTATCTGAATATTTTATCCTTTCAAAGCCTTTATAACCATTCAGAAAATTTTAAAAGCTGATTATCTTCTTTTATGAGTCTATCTCCACATATGGCCACCTAAAACTAGGCCCATGACACCAGAGCTGGAATATCATTCAAGTTTCTTAAAAGCATTGCTGGCCAAAACTAAGATCATTAAGTCTATAAAATCTCAGTTGTGTGACAGGTCTCACTCTCCCAGAAGCACAGCATAAGTGACATATTCATATGTTGATTATATGATTTCACTTACTCTATCATGTTGCTGTGACAAAGGAACCAACATAGTTTGTTATGATGAGGACATGGAGCATTTTGCCAAACACAGTTTTAAACATAGGAATTGGGAACATGCCATCAGTGGATAGGTCTTCACCGAGTAGTTATCGAAGCAAATATCTGCCACTGATATTATTTCATGGTTTGTGGTAACTATGCAAAATACAACTGAAAACACTTTTTTAGTTTCTAATGGGAATCTGGTAATGTTCAGAGTGGGTTTATAGTGCAGGAATTTTGAAACAGAAATGATGTTAGCTAAAATTCATATCACTACACAGTTTGAAACTCAAGACATGTTTAAAGCTTTGCAAACTTCAACTATAGAGCTGAAAAATCGCATGCCATAGAACTGCTGAAGGAAGGTTTTGCTTCTGTTATGCTTTTTGGTTTTAGGGTTTTAGTAACAGAGTTTACTTTCTTGTTCAGTATAAATGGTGTAGCTACTTCTGAGAATGATCCTGCACAAAATATACTTTAGATAACATTAACAAAAAAAAAAAGGAAAAGAGAAAATTGTGTCTTGGATGTGTTCTGGCTCCTACAAAATTTGGTATAAATTCATATAAGGATTGTGCCTTGTACTATACAAATTTGCCCAAATCTGGCCAATTATAAACTTCTGAAAAATCATAAACTTCCTACCTCTCTGAAACCTCATACACTGAGAAGTCTTGCCCGTCTCACAACTAAATGGGATGCTGCTTGATCACAGAGCCATAGAACCACTTAGTTGGAAAAGACCTCTAAAATCACCAAGCCCAGCACTAACCCAGTACTACCAAGTCCTCCATTACCACCATGTTCCCAAGTGACACGCCTACACATTTTCTGAACTCTTTCAGGGATGTGATTCCACCACTTCCCTGGTCAGCCTATCCCCATGTCTGACCACCCCAATGGTGAAGAAATTTTTCTTAATATCCAATATAAACCTTCTCTGGTCCAATTTGAGGCCGTTTCCTCTTGTACTTGGAGGACAGAGAAGAACACTACTTGTGCTCCGTATCCTTTAGCCAGCCATAGAACATGCGTGTAGGAAAAGGTCAGTGCCACAGATTTCCTACTGCCCTCCAATATGTCTACACCCCTTAACAAGTCTGCCAGTGCAAAATCAACAGCTTTTGAATCTCAAATTTTTCTGCTGCGCTGTGAGGCTCCAAAGTCACTGGTCGAATGTGTTCCTCCACCCCCCTCTAGTGGAAGGTCTGCATGGCAAGTGTTTCCTCCCTTTCCCGGTTTCCACCATACTTTGAAGAATAAAGGGCTGCTCACCACACCTGACAACCCCAGCTCTGCTTCAAAACTTCCCCAGTTTTGCTTGTGTGGGGACACACGCATACATGGGTTCTGTTCAATTTACCACATTTTTTACCACATTCTCTATGTTCAAATTAATTAGTTCTAAGCCACAAGGCTACATTGAAAGAATCTTTAAACTGGAAAATTGCCCAGCAGTCCGACATTACGATGTGTTCACATAAAGTTAAGTTTAATTCATCCCTGTATGAATATGTGTTTTGCCTCAGGATTGAAATTAAAGATCATAAGACTCCCACTTCATTAAAAATATAGGATGAACAGCGCTTGGACATGAATCAGTTTTGTGTCATGACTGAAGATCACTTGATGCTTTGGAGATGGGCACTGCATGAGGCAGATGAACAAAAGACATTGTGATAACACCAAAYGTTTCTAGAAAACCAGTCGCATCCTGTCTTTGTCAGAGATTTTCTTATAAAATAATATAAATTCTATATTCTCACATTTTGGACTTACAACTTGTGATTCTGAAATCTTTTTTTGTTTGAAGAAYTGCTGATCTTTTGCAGCAGTCATTAAGACAAATAGGAGCACTACTCTGAGCATACATGCTGCTACATACTCTGAGAAATCAGACCTCGGGCAGCTCGAATTACCACCCCAAATTAGCTGGCACTTTCGACAATTCCCTRTCTGAAAAATGGGGAGAAAAATACCACAGGGACATTATGAAGATAAATTAATTAATTTCTGTTAATAAGTAGGATACTATTAAAAAAAAGCACCAGGGAAAAGCCCATTAGGAAATGAATAATTATGTATTCAGCGCAAGGTTTGGATGGTGCGCAGAAAAGTAGGCATGGGGACATATATTAAGTGATGAGAAGAGAAAGGAATACTGCATGGCTGGTCGTTCTGGGAACACAGTCTGCCTTGTGCACTTAGTGAAGCAGGACCCCGTGAGTGGACATAACTGTGCAATTAATGACTGCATTAACACAGACCACTGTAATTGTCTTCCTTCTCTCTTTGGGGCTTTGTAACTATAACATTTCTTTACTAAGTACATGATGGGATGATAAACATATATTTAGAATATGAAATAAATTGCTCAGTGTTACAGATGGGATATTGATATCTCCTATCTTAAGAAATTCTAGGATTTCTCTAATTTCTTTATCCAGTATAACCTGGTAAATCTGTAGGAAAACCAGAAGGAATACCACTTTGGGTATCACTGAAAATGTTAGGACGATCTTGCATGAACATTAATCCATTTCTTGCAGCAGTATTGTTTGCTTTGTGAGTGAAATAAAGCTCATGTCATCCTGAATATGACAGGAGTCCAAAAAATCTCTGTATTCCTCAGAAGCTGAGCAAGGTGAGAAGAGCTAGCACACAGAAAGTGCTGCTGCAGGCACTGAGCATACTCTGTGGAAAACACAGGTGAAGAAATCTTTGAAGATGGAGTTTGTATGAGCCTTATTTTCAGAAGAATATGCGCGTGGTTACTCAGAGATTAGAGGAGCCAACCTCTCAAAAAGTTCGGAAGAAGGGATTTCCAGAGCTTTATAGCCTAAGTATATATGAATTAATTTTCTTCTTTCCTCAAGCAAAATAAAAATAATTTCTTAGGTATAATGACATTTTATTTAGAATTTCAAGCCATTTTCACAGACCAGAAGTGGAATCGCTCTATTTTCTTTTCAAATCTTTGAAAAAAAATTTACATCACTTCTAATATTGAACTATCTCCCCAAGTTTCTGAAAGAAGTGGGGGTGAAAGCCTGGGCAGCAGACAGAGAGGAAAAAAGTTAATAAAGTTCAAAGAGGCTGAAAGCACCTTTCCAGGGAAAGGTAGTACAAGTCTGAAATTGTGTTACTGCCAGAGCCATCCACAATAAAATGGTTGTGAAACATCACAGAAGCTTTCAGACAAGCATAATGAATATCAAACGGCTCTGAGGTCTTCCCAATAAATATGACTATTCTGTCAGCATCTCAGTAGCTGATTGCTTTGCCAAGCTACCTTCTGATTACATCTCTCTGCTAGGTTAACCGATTTTAAATATCTGCCTTCAAGATGCCAGACAGGTTGGTTAAAAGCTCACCTTAGTAAGTAAAAAGAAATTCAAATTGGTTTCACTGCAGAGAGTATCTGKTGGCATTGATCTCCTCAACCACAGAGGTTGAAGGAATTCATCAGCTGTTCCTGCATCAGCTGCAGTGATTAGGTGCTGGCCGGCTCTCAGTAGCTGGAAGAGACAAGACTAGTATCAGATCATCCTGCCTTCTTCTGAATAAGGGTTAGATTAGGTTTTGAGACAAATTTTAATATTTCTCAGCTGAATAAAATTTTAGGTAGAAGAGAGTGTACAAGAGGGTCATTATGCAAGAGGGCTCAGAGAAGATTTTCAGCCCCAAATGCTGTGAACAAACGGTTTGAGTGTTTTGGGGTTTTTTCTTTCAATTTCTAAAGTACTGCCCACTGATAATCCTCGTAATACTCTCTCCAAAATGAGAGTGGGGACGAATTTGCTAATCTTAGCAAGTACTTAAACATGAGGAAATTACCTCCTGGGTATAACAGAAGCCGTTTAAATGAGTAGAGCTGGTAAAGCACTTCCGAGAGCCCTCCTTGAGGGGAGGGCTCACATGCTTAGGTGCCTGAAGCAAACAGGAAATCCATTTGTTAAAATGTTCTATGTGTATATTTTCTTCTGGAATTTTTCATACCTGAATTTCTCATGGTAATGAGAAATTCAGGAAATGCAACCAATTTCTCTGCTAACTTAATATACTTTCTTCTAGAAAAATTATTTGGCATGAGTTTTATTTTTTTCTTGAGAGGAAATGAATATACAAATTAATGTGTGTGTGAATGTATGTTTGAATATGCATGTGTATGTGTATACACAGTACATATAAAAAGGTTAATTTCATCTAGTAACTTATTGTTTATTCATCAAGCTTTATAAAGATAATGCAGTCCATGCCAAAGACTGGCCTTTATTAGTGTAATAGTAGCCAACTGCCTCTGGACATTTGGACAGCATGAGACTTCATCAAAATAAATTCAAGACTATATAAGCCTGACAAGGGCCAGTTTTAGCTAAAATGTGGRAAGGTTGCAACATAGAATTACAGACATGCTGATGTTCCAACATAAAATGAACATTGCTGCATTGAGCTTCCAGATTAAGCAAGTTAGCACCAAAGCAAACTGGCAAGCAATATGCAGGGAAAGACATTGTTTTGTTTTTAAGTTAATTTCTGTTATTGCTTTATATTTGATAAAATAAAGACTTCTGCTTTATGTGAGGTTTCACCCTGTAAACAAGTCCATGTAGCAATTCACAGCTGAGCTGCTTATTTCCCTTGAATGATCTACATTCCTAATGTGACAATGATGTTAAGTGATTATTTTCCTCTTTGTCAGGAGGGTGAATAGCAATGATCATTGGTGCTTGGTCCTAAAATGCTAATTCAGCAGAAAGAAATAAGACAAAACTTTTGCTCTGTGTACAAGGCCGCATAATTAGCTGAACTGCTGCATTAAGAGAAACCAAGTCACAGGAACAGGCTAAAACCAATGGCTGTGATGAATGACATGACAAAAGAATCCAACTAAATAAGTGGTCTGTTCAGGAAAAATTAGGCTCCAGAGCTATTAATGTTTGTTAGGCTCAGATTGGCGTCTCCAATCTCAGTAACAATCACTATGGTGAAGGAAGGGAGGAAGGAGGATGAAATTGGGTTCTGTTACTTTCAGATGAGGGAATTAAGTTAGAAATACTAATGGATACAGTTGCCAGAACAAGAACTCCAATTGATAGGGGAAGAGCAAGAAGATGCTTGAGACCCTGACGTACTTACAAACATGGTGAGTTACACTGCCTTGGAAAGACCAGGGGCAGCTGGGCATTGCTGCACATTAAGAATCAATCAAGTGTTCCTAAAGCACCTTGGCACATGTTGAATCAGAACAGGCATTGCAAGGGATGAGAAATGGAACCCAAAATGCCTGTGTGAAGCAGAGGTGGCCTTTCAGCCCTCCCGGCTCGTGGCTGACACAGCGCTTGGAGTGTTAGACTGTCATTCCAAAGGGATCACTGGTGTGCCATTGAGGAGAGATGTACTGGTACCTACTGCAGAGGAAAAATGGGGCATTGAAGTTCTAATAGTCAACCAGGACCACACGTGTGATTGATGTGAATTTTCCCATCAATCCCCCTAACTGTTCAGATTGGCCCTTTTGGATCTCTCTTTCAGTGCTATCATTTGCTGTCCAATTGATAGCTAAATTGACCAAAGAGTAACCAACCTGAAGCTTGGTCAGCTACACTTTTTGTTCTAGGGCTGGTTTCTAGGTGCTCTGAACATTGTGTTGTTGCCTGGAGATAATTTTTTATTTGCTACAAGAACTGTCTCATGATTTTATTATAACTCTGAATACCGATAGTCATCAAGCACTGCATTTATACTTAAAAAAATGCAGTAGAGGTGATTTTAATGACTTCTATATATTTCTGAAGAGGGAAGAAAGAAATAAGTAATTCCTTGATAGAGCATTAATGAAGTTAAAATTTCAGTAGTTGTATTCTAATACTGAAATCTTCATAGTGAATTAAGTGTTATTCTCAAAAGTATAAAATGAGCAAAAAAGACAACGCCATATTACAGGCATTGATTCTCAAACTAAAACAGAAGATATACAAATTCAGAAAATACCTATTTTCTCAAAATTAATATTAGTCCCAAAATCACCCTTTGTGCTCCTGCATATCATTTGGTCTTTCACATTTCTCTTCCAGATTTTGGGAATAAAAGTTGCTTGTTGATCTTCATTGGAGACAGTTAGCAACATGAGACATTTGAAAAAGTTTCTTCTCTGAGTAGGTGATTGGTCACTGGAAGTGGTCGTAGAGCCAAGCCTGCCAGAGTGCACAGAGAGTATGGACTGTGCTCTTAAGTTACATGGCTTAGTTTTAGTTAGCCCTGTGAGGAGCAGGGAGTTGGACTTGATGATTCTTATGGGTCCCTTCCAACTTCAGATATTCTATGACCCCATGATTCTTATAAACATCCATGAATTCCACAAGGATATAATGAATATATAGTCTATTTCCAGCACAGACAAAGAGGAAAAGTGCTTGATATCCTCAGGTCAATTCCTATTTGGGACTGCCTTTTAGCAGAATGAGAGAGTAACTACACAATGAAGTTGAGGACACTTGCACAGTCACAGGTATGATAAGGAAGGCAATAGGGAACAGCGAGTGTATCTCTTGGAAAGAGTTCAATGATATTTTTATCCAGACAACTCAAGAAAGAGCAGCAAGCAGTCCTACAAGCACACCACACAACTAGACAAATGCCTAAGGCTGAAGTTATAATTTTATAGAAGAAATCATTGGTGACAAGTTTTCTGAAGGTCGAATCATCTCCACTATCTAGGGAAACTTTATATCATTCAATATTAGTACTAGTATTCAAACTATCTGATTTGGGATTTAGGTTTACTGAATCAATAGTATGTCTTGTGCATCTTCAACAAACATTCCACAGTTCTAAATATCTGTGCCTCTTCTTTACAATCTGCCTTGACAGAACCATTTCTTTAATATCAGTATATCCCATAATTTATTTTCATGACTAATGGGAGAGAGAGGCATGAAAATTTCCTTAAACATTTGAGCAGAATTTTTACTAGAAGTTATTCACTGGAATGATAGCTGATTCTGTTTGTTTTCTTTTCTATTCTGCACAAAATGAATTTTCTTACAGGAGTGCTAAGGTGGTATTGATATCAACTACAACAGTAATTCCTCTCCAGCACCCTTGGACTTCTGAGCATAACCTCCAGAGACAGAAAAAGGAGATTCTTTCTCTACAGCTATTCCAGAAAATTGTATTACTGATAGGCAATGCATTGATCCTGGCTTGAGACGGCTTTTCCTGGCACATTTCATGCTGTTTTCTCTGTCTCAAAGAAGCGGAAAAAATCTAGTCTTACTTTAGTTCCATCTCAGTATCTTCCCTAAAGTCTTTTTCCAGTCATATTCTGCTTAAATCTCCCTATTCCATCCTTTTTCTTTCTTTATTTCTTTAAAGAATAATGCTTTTCCTCTTGATTCATTGGTGTAGTTCAACAGAACTTCAGTAAGCGTAATATGTTTATTTTGGTTTTTGAAATTCTTATTTGAAAATATTTGAAATGAAGTTGGATTTTTTTGTCTTCAAGAAGGTCATCAGAAGTTTCTTGCTAAGGATTCATTACTTTTAATGAAGTTAGCTAGTATGCATAAGCAATTTCTTGTAGTCATTCAACGCTTTTCAAATAACTTGACTAAATTAGTAGCTTTTACTTTTTACTAATTTTTTTTCTCTTAGCAAATATTTTTTCTTTTTTCGAAACAAAGTACCTCATATTATTCTGCTCCAGACTATACCTATGAATACTATGAATACAGTTTGTCAATCAATACATGGATTTATGCCATTCTTCAACTTTGTATGAAATAATGGCTCACTAGCCTGAGAAAGCTGTGAAAATTATCTTTGAACATCAGTACAATGCAATCTTTGCATGCTTGGTCTTATTTGATGACTCTTCCAGCTGACACACATACCTACCCTTTAAAGATGCACCTATCTATTAAACTTAAAGGTCAATGTTGAAACGGAAAAAGAAATTTAAGAAATACATTTCCCCTGGAAAAGATCTTTCTTTCTTCCCATTACTTAATGCCTTTCATTATTTTAAACCTGCATCAGGTACCGGGAGAATTGTTTTATGAAAGTATCTAATTTATGATGTTACTATTGCATCACGGTTACTCTATTCATGACTGAGAACAAAAAGATTGTGATCCTTATGAAAGATTTAGATTTTCATAATATAGCAAATAAGTGTTAACCAGTGTCTCTTCAGAAGGCTGCAGCAGATAGATGAGAAAATTTACATGCTGCCATGTTTTTCTGTAAGTTTTTTGTCTAGGCATCTTATTGCATTTTTACCTCAACTGTATTTGTAGTTTTCCTTACTTTTTTTTCCATTCTAGTTAAATTTCCTTAAAAATGCAGCCATCTAACTTCTCTGGTTTCTCATTGTTTATTTTAGATTGAGAAGTGCAGCTTTCTTTACATGTTTGCAATTTTAAAGAAGAAGCTGACCTTGTACAGATCACATGATCCATTCACGTTCATCGGTTGCTTTCATGTAAATATTGCTAAAGCTCAGAATTCCACAGATAGCACAAACAACAATGGTGAAAATACGCACTACTCTTATTAAATCTGAGAAGATTTCCATTCCCAACCATAAATAATCTGAGATGTCTAAAAAATCAGAAAAAAAAGCAGCTCCTCATTTTATCTCCAAAGTGTTTTACAAATTAATATATTTTTTTTTGCATCAAATGATTTTTCTTCATAAACAGAATATCCCTGAAAGATACCTTTTCAACTTTTCCAAAGTTGCTCATTCATTTTGCAGCTATGGATTCTGACAGATACACATCTTGCTTGGAAAGGAAAGAATTTGTCTCTTAGATCATCAACTTTCTCACCAGTTTGTAAAATTTTGTTATCATGTTTCTCTTCAGGTTCCTAAAAACGATGTCCAGTGTAATGCACTTCTGCAGAAAGTCTCTGTTTTTATTTTTATACCTGCTGAAGCCYCTTTCCCCAGCCTCTAGCTTTGAAAATTTGATATCCACAGAGTTGCTCAAAAAAACCACTGTCTCTTTTGAACAGTATGGTAATGTCTTACTATCTCTAATTAAAATGATTGCCAAATCAGGCATGTTCTCTGAAGCCATCTTGTTACAGATCTGCCTGTCCTTTGTCACATTTTTTATGTTTTTACTGTATCTTAAAGTTTGTTCCATTTTACTAATTTGCAGGATGTCCAATTTCTTCTCACTTCCATTAATTTTGTATAGTTGTTGAACTTTCTAAATTTATTCTAATTCCAGGATTCTGACAGATAYTGTTTCTTCTTAGTTCTTGTTCTCTTTTTTAAAGATGGGAAAACTTCAGTAACAAAGATATCTCTCATTACTGCTTGCCAGAAACACACAATGTTTTTAAATCTATTTCATCTTTAGTATTTTCTTTTGGAAATTTCAAGAAGCACCTGTATAATTCTTGTACTTTTATGAGGTCATAGGATATAATTCTGCTCAGACTTTGTTTGTAGTGTTTGCTTTTTGATTACCAGCATATTAACTCCAATTGTAAGTGATGATGACAGCTGATTGTTGAGAAGAATTTGGGAGGGAGGATATCCATATATTCYGTATTGTGGCAGTGAATGGTATGTGTGAGGTCTACTTTCAAAGTTAATAGTTTTCCAAATACTGTCCAGATCTCATGTTTCTAACACTTTACTAGCTCTTTGTGTCACTTCTTTTGTCCAGTTCTCTGCTCTGTTGACCTACAGGGGCAGTTTATGGCATTTCAGCAGTCCCTTGCTCTCTGAATTTATTAAGATACCTTAAAAACAATAAAAAGAAAATAATGGATTCTGCCTATAGGCTCACAGGAAAATTATTACTTTTCATTCCTCTTTTAATCTGCCTCTTTGTTCTTCAGACTATCTCCTAAAACCAAAGTGACTTCTAACTAATAAAGTGACTTTAATTTTCTCAGTTAGATCTTGTAGAGAACAACATGCTGTGTGTGTATGTTGTTCCTGGTTATTTTTTGTATCCCCAGCTTACAAATGGGTTTGGTTTACAGTCTATTACCCAGTATATCTACCTGTATTGCCTGTAAAACCTTCTTTTTCTTGACAGGGCTATTTGGACTTTTAACTTTTATAGATGTAATTTTTATTGACTCAAAAATCCACAGTTTATCAGCCTGTACTCTCTTAAACTTTTTGTTTTGAGAGTGTAGTTCCAACCCTGACAGACTAAGACCTGCCAATATAGTATTAAGGTGTAATACTGAGTATATAGCTTAAAACCGACTTTCACTTTTTTACAATAAAGATATAACACATTTTGTGGTCATTTCTCATTCTCCTAGTATATATGGATTTCTATTTTTTTCTTCTTTCATTATTGTATAAAAACTACCTCTAAAAATTAACTTTTTAACCATGGTCCCAAACAGATAAATATGTCTTCTCAGACAATTCCTCAGCCCCTGCTGCATCCTTATGCCCATCTGTGGGGATCCCCAAATAATCCTTTCCACAAACCTATTTTATTTTACCTCTAACCATGGAAACTCACCCCCACCCATTGAATGGTGAAGAACAACCATCCTCTCTTCATCTTTCAGATGAAGTGCCACCTGGAGGGTTTCAGTCTGTCACCTGGGTGAAGAAGCAGTATTGGACAAAGACACTGGTGTTTGGGCAGAACTGGAAGGGTATTTCTCCTTGTTGCAGGTCATCCTCCTTCTCCTTTCCTGTGTTAATCTATTCTTATCTCTCTATTTTTTCTTCTTGTATTTAGAATGGTGCTTTACAATACCCATGTTTCTTCATATGTCTGTGTTGTGGTTTAGGAATCCTTTTCTCCAATTTCATGTTCCCACTGAAACTATGCACTACTCACTCACTTCCCCCTCCCATCCCCTCTGGCGAGAGGTGGAGAGGAGAATTGGAGGCACAGAAGGTGGAGATCACAGGTTGAGATAAGAACAATTTACTGGAAACAGCAATGAGATAAGAAAATGAACAGCACCAGCAGCAATATTAATGACAAAAGTGTACAAGAGAGAGGTGAGTGATTCACGTGCATTCAAAGGATTTCCATCCCTGAGAAATGACATGAGGTGGTATAGAATAACCTCTGGGTCCCATCCATGCCCCCTCCTGCGTACTGCAAAAATTTACCCTGTCCTGGCAGGAACCAGGACAGTCTGTTACCAACAGCAGTACTTTTACTATTTCTCATACTATTGCTCAGTTATACCTAAATTCCCTCAACCAACCATAACTTCATTCCTTTTATTTGCCACTTTTCCTTTCTGTGCTATGGATGCCATCTTTGTTTTGGATTAAAAAAAAATCCACTCCTCTAAAATGGTGAAGCCTTTCATTTTCTGACAAATTTGGTCCATAATGTTCCTGAACTAAATTCGGTTTCTGTAGAACTGCATTCCTTTCTTTTGTCTCCTTTTTGATGTGCTACTGTTCTTGAAATGTAAAATACAGTACAATGCAAACTGCATTGAAATGAAAGTGGCCTCTGTTTATTCCTTACTATTTTAATATGGGCAGTAGTCTCGTTCAGTTCCTTTATTTTCCTCATGGTAGCCCTTGTGCCTTGTTGGAAACAGCTAATTTCTAGGTTATTTCTTAATGTTCTAAATTTAGAAGAGATTAGAACRGAAGATTTCATCTTCCAGATTCATACACAATTATAGTTTTGCAGTTTTCTTCAGTATTTATAGATTACCTATCCTATTTTCAGTTCCTTCTAATTGATTTTAAACCTGTCACATCCTGATTGCACTGGCAATTTAGGCATCAGATTACTGAAGTTAAGACAGAGAGGAAAGGATAATGCATTTTTCCYGGGATATCCATTTTAAGGGGTTTCAGGTTGTGCATATTTCTTCAGGTTTCAGTCACAATATATTTGCTCAAGTTGTATGAAGTCAAAGATGCTCATTTTCACATAGTTATGACAGCATTTTTCATTTTGTGTAAACCAGAAAGCAGAGACTATCGAAAYAGACTGTTTTATCCATTACACTCCCCATGATTTTGTTTACAACTCAGCAACAAATCAGAGAAAGAAGGAATGGAAGGAGAGCACAAGAGAGAGAACACAGATTGTTTTATAAATTGCAAGACATACAAATAAGTATCTTGGTAACTGCATTTCTAGTTTGACCAAATAGAAAAAGTATTTTACACAAATTACCTGGAAATGGGTATGTACATAAAATATTTCAAAATTGCTTGATATCATCTGAGAAATACCTGCAACTGTCTCACCCAAACTCCATATTTTCCAGGCCGGGTGTTTAAAGTTTCAGTCAATACAGTATTTTCTGCCTCTTTTATTTGTTTTGCACAAATGGAAAATATTTCTCTTTTCCTGAGCCCCACAGCCCAAGGTAGAATTCATCTGACTGTGTTGTTTGACTGTAATAAAAAACTCCTTGAAAAGCTGACGCAGATAAACAAGGATTTCTAGGGCATGATTCCTCTTTTTTTAATGAAGATAGCTGTAGTTAGTCAGGTGAATGATGATTGAAGCAGCCCATATATCTCTATTAATTTTAAGGAAAATCTAGGATACAAGAAGAATCCCCTATATGTCTCAGCTATACTTATATACACAATAAATAATATTAACTACTGGCCAATATGCATGTTCTTGAAATTGGAAAGGATCACTACAATCATATAATCTGATTTCCTGAATAACCCAGACCTGGTAATTTACATGATAATCTTTTCACTGAGACAAATAACTTGTGACCCAATGAAAAAAGTCCATTTTTCCTTATCTGCCTTCTTCTTCCTATGGGATAAAACTCTTAGACCATCTTAAATTTAAAGTCAAAATGGAATGTTAAAAAGCTATTTACTAGAGTCTGGAGCATTTCCATGACACAATTAGTGGATTYGTTTTCAGCCCCTTACCCAAAAATATGTATTGCCTACTTACTTTACAGCCCTCTTTGTAAAACAGTACAGCCCAGTACTSAATGCCCTGAAAATCACTTCACATTTCCAAACTTAGGGTGAAAGTAAGATTGTTTGGGGTTAAGAGTTACTTTATTTTGGTATTTTATATACATTTCATTGTATTGTGAAGCTGCTTTTGTTTTGTCTTTTTATTGTAGTGCTAAATTTGGCTTTAGATTTTAATAACCGTGTAGTGCTTTGAGACCATGTTGAAAGGTATTTTATCAATTTATTCTATTATTACTCTGCCCAAAGGCTCACCTCATTTTCAGCAAAGGCTGCTTATTTTTTGTGGAGTCATCACTTTTTCCCTCTTCATTCATCCTCCCTTTTCCCCAGACTTTTCTTTCTCATTGAGAAGAACAGCAATTTCTAAAGCACGGCTCTATCTGGTAGGATTGTTCTATTTTGCAACTTGCCTGGTGCCAAACCCTCCTCAGAAGCCAAAGGTAGCAGGAATCACATCACATGTACCCCGACACTGGGAAAGAGGAGTAAAAGAGACATATGAAGGACCACAGCTGGGAATTTATATTGGGTTCAAAAGTACCCAAAATATATATCCAGAATTTGAAAATTTTCATCCATGCTTTCATAACTCTCCCAGCTACTAAAGCTAGATTTGAGGAGAAGGGAGAGTGTTTAATCAAGCAGCAAGAGATTAACTTCTTACATGTTATTTGTGTTAAGGGAAGGAAAATCTCACTGAACCACAAATCTCAAGTTTTTCATGAGAGAGGAGACCTTTTCAAGCCTYGCTTTGAGGCTTCCAACTAAACTCTTAACATTCACCTCTGGGCCTATAAATTGTGAGCTCTTCTGTGGTGACTAAGGACACATCTTTTTAGAGTGAAGATGAAACTTCCAGAAACAGAGAAACTCTGTTTTGGCCTGGACAGCATGAGGCATGTATGGCTCCGTGGTATCGTTCTGGATTTGTGTCATTGWCAGCTTGCTGAGGGCACGCTGTCCCATCATCCAGATCATCAATGAAGACATTAAACAGGGCTGAACCCCAAAATGATCCCTGGCCCACACCGCTGGTTACTGGCCTCTGACSAGCACTGCCCTTTGGGTTTGGCCATTCAGGCAGTTTTCAATCCACATCACGGGTCATCCAGCCACCCTGTGGCTTCATCAGCCTCCCCATGAGAATGTTATGGGAGATAGTATTGAATGCCTTTCTGAAGTCAAGGTAAACAACATCCACTGCTCTCTCTACCAAGGGGAGAGAAAGGACTTTCAGAAGGTCTTTGTCCAAGTCTCTGAGGGAAGCAAATCCATCAAATAAGMTGGTTTATGGTGTGGAATAAAAAAAATCATTCATAAATTATCCTTTACTGCTGCCAAGAGAATAGTCCTTCTCTCCGTTTTTTATGGAAGGGAGGATAAAGGTAGACTCTTCCAAGGTAGACTATTTATAGATTGCAAGTGAGACACTTAGGCTGGATTGCTTCTACAATTCTACAACTGCTTTTCTTTCTACAACAACTGCAAAGACATCCTAGAATACAGTTATATATTTGGAGCTCAGCTAATTTCCCAAAGCTAGATTGGCTGAAATCAGGCTACAATTTAAAGTGCATTTTTCACCACTGCATACCTTAGCATTTTGCTGCCTCAGTGTGTTTGAGTAGAACTGTTTAACATAATTGCTAGTCATTTGGCTAGGATGCTGAGTACTCAGATGGTAATATTTGCAGATGATGCATTTACTTAAATGACCAGGGCTGAATTATCTGTCACTACCTTTTCTTGAAACAAATATGAATTATGTAGAACGCTGATCTGACTTGGCATTTCCTGTACAACATACTCCCTGCCTGATGCCTATACTGAGCCTTTATCACTCTTGACTAAAATCCGTAAACCCCACCAGCAACAGCAGCAGAAAACTCTCCAGTGTATTTTGCACATTGCTCTCTTTTATGGAATCAAAGTCCTGCTGAAAAGGAGACAGAAGTCTGGGGTAATTTGGGGCATTTCGGGGTTGAGAAAAGAAGAATACAGATGTATTATGAACCTGACTTCTGCTCAAAACATTTGGGATTTTTTCAGAGGAAAGTTTTCAAAAGTTTCCTGATCTTTATTGGAACATTGTTCTACAGCAAAATCCCTTAGCTGCATTCTCTCAGCCAAGAAGATTTATTCCCAGTTTTCACACATTTTGCTCTGGATTCCTGGCTCAAAGAGAGAAAGGAAAAGAGGCTCAACCACTAAGTTTTTTCCAAGGAGGAAAGATGGCAATATTGTCTTGCAGTATCTCAAAACCTGTGCACCCAAGTGCCAGCCAGAAAACAGAAGTGAAAAGGCACACAGACACTTACCAGTTTTGAAAATGATTATTTTTGTTTCTTTTCTTTTTTTTCAAATACTTGAGCTTATGAAGGTACTCTTATTTTATCCACATAAATTTTCAACTCTCCAAACAAAATTAGCTGGCAAGTCAAGAGCTATGCAAACACTGGACATTTTTTTCCTTTGCTTCAACTCCAAAACACAAGAAGAGAATACCTCTTACTTTCCCCAGCTTAAAGACAGGTCTATATGTGGCATGGATCAAGCATGGAGCAACTTTAATAACAACATGAGACTCAGTACTATAACCCAGGTTCATAAGTTTCTTTTTCGTTGCTTCAACAAAACCACTACTTAAATCAAACTCTCCTTAAGAAATGCTGATCTGCAGAATATTACCAGATGGGTCTCCTGCCTTCTGAAGAAAGGGGGAAATGAGAGAGCCTCATGTTTAACGGCATATGAAAGAAGAAATACAATGTGTAAACTTTCCACTGACGGATATAATAGTGTTCTCACTTTTAAAGAAAAACAGTACTTCCTAGCGGGAGGCCTGCAAGAAATTTAACAATTACTCAAGATTTAGTTGTACAGCATGGCATTTTCAAACGTGCAGAGTCTGTTATTTTTTGTAATTAAATTAATTTAAATAATAAATAATGTAATTAAAATACATTTGGACTGTGCAATCCCTAGGGCTGGAACTGTGTGCAGAGAAGTGATGCATATTCACTGTGAAGTTTAATGAGTAAGAAAATGCAGAATACTGGAAATCTGGTAATGTACAATACAGTTTTGGCACTCTCCCCCTTCTCCCCCATTCCTTTTCAGAGTAAAAGAGGGCCCAGTTTACCAAATCAGGCTTTAAATCATTCACAACTCTCTTTTCCTAAAAAGGAAATATTGCTAGTATTTAGGATTTTTTTAGCACAACATGTGGTTACCCAAATGTTTCCCTACAATAGTCCTAGTGAAAAGTGATAGGAAATTGACTCTGTAACCCTGTAAAAGCAATGTTTACTTTACCATCATCAGAATTTTACAGACTGTAGGAAATCGTTACTTGTCTCTTCATTTCAAGGCTGACCCTGATTAAAAACTCCTGCTGAGATTTTCAGAAGAGACTAATGCTGTCAGAATTTTGCTGTTAGGGATCATCACCATTTTTGATTTTCTAAGAATGGCTGCTGAGCATTTTTTTAATATCAGTCTCTGTGAAGCCCTGCAACAAAAACTGAGGGCCCCCAGTCCCTCTCCCTAACTCGCTGAAGATGTTCAGTTTTGATGTTCAGTTTTCTTGATGTTGCCTGTGAGATAAATACAATTTTATCTCTGTGGTTTAAGCTGCTGATTGTATGCAGAAGGACATGGCTCTTGAAGCATGTTTTCCCCCACGACTGGATCAGGCACAGAATACAATCCAGCTACCTCTGTCTTTGGGCAAAGGGCAGGGCTGGAGCCAGGAGGTGTGAGGACTTCCAGTGCCTAAGCAGGGGTGCTGCAAAGTATATTCCTTTCAGGTACCAGGGTTTGTTCCTTTGCAAAAGGACAGGAGCCTTACTGTCTGGTGGCCAGGTCAGGATGGCAAACCTCATGTGAGCCCAAGCAGTCAGCCTGAATCAGGGCTGCCCTCGCCCACATCATGGGGCTGTACCCACAATAAAATGTCAGCTTAACCAGGCTCTGATATTCTGCACTCTTTTGTGGGCTACAAGAAGCTTATGCTCATGCTGCTGAGTTTTCTGATTTCACAGCCATTCAATATTTAACATTTTCATTGGGTTTTCTTTGTGTGTGTGTGTGTGTGTGCCTGTGTGGCTTTTGCCCCCTTTCAAGCCCCAGTTCTTGCAGCAGGAGAAGCTGAGTTTCTCCTAAAAATTATCTGCCAGAATGATTGACGAAAATTTAAAATCCAGGATTGTAAAGATTCAAAATCCAGATGAATAAATAAAATAAAATTTTAAAAAGTTCCTTACATTTTTATTGTTGTCTTAAGCGCTGATGGTTGTAAGGCCTGTCTAATGGTTTCAGGAGGCCTGAGTCAGGGGTTTGAAATCATTAGCAATATTGATGCCTCTAAGAGGTGAATGCTTAATAGTGCCTTTCTTGTGGCTGGGCAAATTACTGTTCAGCCTGCTACTTTGCTTATAGACAAAAGAGCCTCTGTTTCAAGTGCTAAAGTTCAGGCAGTTGGTGCTGAAGACCCAGGAAAATATCCTGACATATGAATATGGTGTACACGTGTATGTGGCCACTTTCTGTTATATTTAGCTATTATCGGTATTTACATACCAGAGTAATTCAAGGTTTGAAATAAGTGATTACACAGCAGCCAAGGGATAGCTCCCTTGAGTGTCTTAAAGACTCCATCAATGGGAATAGGCTGTGTGCACATGTCCTTTTCCATGCCTCCCGTGTCAAATATTCCAAACTATAAACCTAAGAGGTTCTTAACAAATGAAAGTAGCGAGTGGTTTAAAGTTCTTGTGATTGTTCAGAGTAAGGTGAATTCTGTGTCTGTTTCCAGTTCTGGGCATGTCACAGAAAAGTATTTCCACCTCTAACACTGACTGAGCTCCCTGGAAACTTTGTGCGCCTACACTAGAGCTGGGCATGTGATTGTTTGCTATACTATATACATTAAGAGTGAGATCCCTTCACTAAATATTTCCTTCAATTTTGTATTCATTTCAAAGCTTTTAGTGTATTTATGAAAACTAATAATATAATATCCAACTGCACATGACAGAAGGATATTTTCACCATTCAGTGAAATGTAGCCACCTCCACAGCGCTGTTTTCTGTGTTGGGGACATGGAAGGATTTCCAAGTGATCAGAAGGTGGCAGCAGATCTCTGCTTCATTTCTCTTGAGGTGATAACCTCTCAGAAAGAGAGAAAAGAAGAAAGGAATGAATAAAGTTTTAAATTAACTCAATGAAGAAGAATGGTATCTCAACTTTAATGCCACAGGTAGCCATAAAAGGATTGTCGCTCACCTCTGCTGATCACATTGCACTAATTTAATACTACGTCCCTCACCAAATGCCTTGAAAATTCAGCAGAAAAGGGGAAGCATCCCCAGTGTGAATGGCAGCCTGGAAGTGGCCAGACAGTGTCTGGCCTCAGTTAACATGCAACCAAGGGCAAAAGTGGCCTCAGCTCTCACACCGAACACACCAGCATTGTATCTTTACTCACACTAAACAAATACAATTATACACAAGCCTGATGCATCTGTAGTAGAGCCAATGGGTCGGGTAATGCAGCTGTCATCCCTTCCAGGAGCAGAATCTGTTTGCCTTTCCATCCCCTCTGGGAGCAATGCCTGGACAGATGTAAAGGGAGGGCTTCTTTTATTCAAAGGGAAAAGTTGCTCCTTTTCCCTGTGAACTGTGTTCAGGGAAGTCTGCAGGAAGGTCACAATGGATCCTCCTCAGATGGGGAGCCTTCACTCTGCACAGGAGTCCCCAGGTAGTGTCCAGGCCACATAAGAGTCAGGACCGGGAGCAGATGCCTGTGGCAGCCCATCATGCTTGCTTTGGGTGCTCGCTGGATGGACAGACGCCTGCAGCCTTCCCATCTTCCCTAACAAAGCAGAGACTCAGGATTTAAAATCCTACATTCCTGTGAATCCTGATGAATGTGTCTACAGAGGCACCTCCAAAAAATTCCAGTTCATAACAGGGACAAAGGAAGAGGAATTACTGATGTGCCTGTCCCTGTCCTGCCTCTCCCTGTTTCTGCTGCATTGCCCTTTTTTTCAGTAAACTTATTTTTTTAGTTCTGATTTGTGGATGCTACTTATACATTGCAACTGCTCTAGTCTATGAGCCACTGACACAGAAGGTTCACTGTTAAGAAGGAAAAGAATTCGAAGGAGAAGGAGGAAACTGCTAAATAACAGCACTAAAAAGGTCATAATTAATGATTTAGCTGTAAAGGTGAGAAGCTGAAGCCCAGCATTTACTAAATAGTGTTTTGTTAAAAAAGGAAACTTCATCTGTGTGTATACATTTTAAAGCGGGTGAGGTGGAGCTTACCGATGAAGGGAAGCTTTCTTTCTCTAGGTTGATCTTAGGTGTTAAAACACATTTTAAATGAATTTATTTCCACTGGTACAAGGCAGCCAGCTTTGTTTGTTYGAGGACTGTCTCTGAATGTTTAACTTAGTTCCTCTGGAAATAAAACAAAGCACCAGGTTTGATTCATGGATACCTAAATCCAAAGAAGAGTGGCATGAGCCTCTTACCTGAGCACAACATAAGGCAYACCCTTTCACCACGTCAAATCCAGTGGTGTGGGTGGTTAATTTAAAATACATCTGTTATGAAAATAACCAGGTTTTACTTAAGGACTGCATGGGAGGTAGAGGAGGAGTCCTGATGATTGGTTTCAGCACAGTTAAACACTGCAATTTCCAGATTGGATGTTCCTAACCGATACAGGAAAGGAAGCAGCTACAGAGTAACAAGGACAGTTGATAATTTAGTACACCACAGAGACTTGGTCAAAAAGGTATCAGATATCTAGAATCGGAAATGGAAAATCTTGTCCATCTGTCCATGAAGATTTGCACTGCACCATGCACTCTACAGTTTTCTGCAGTTTGCATCAACCATCAGGAAATTCTCAAGTTCTCAATTTGTCAATATTCAGAACTTAGCTTCAGATAAGAATACATTTCACTGGACAATGTTAAAGAAATAAATCATAATGCTATCTTTCTCGCGTCCAGCTTCTCATGTTAAGGACTCCCCACACCCCCTCCTCTGATTTTCAGTGGATACTACTGAGCTCAGCACCAGTGCTGTCAGTGAAGTTATGTTACATGGCTCTCCATTCACATAATGAAAAGCAGAAGCTAGCCTTTAGCTTTAAAGTCTTTTAATTCAATTTAATTACAATGTTAATTTTTATGATGGTTATTTTAATTTACTGTGAGCATAATTAAAATAAAATATACTTTGTAGAAATTATTATAAAAATTATTTTTTCTCCTTCCTAGAAGAGGCAGAGAGTTCAGAAAGACTATTTCTTTCCTTTTTAAAACATCATCTCAGTTGAAATGAAGGATAACACACAAAAGGCCCAACCACTGGCATGAAAAGAAAAAGAGGAAAATAATGAGACAAGCCGTTCTTAGCAAAGGCTTCAAAGGGTGATGCTGTTTGGTGGAGCTATGCCAGATTAGTATTACAAAATCCTTCAGAATAACTTACAGGAAGAAGTTCATTTTTTAGGAAGGGGATGTCACTAGTAGAAACAGTGCCAGTATTGTTAAAAAAGGTGGTTTTGGACAGGAGGTTGGAATTTAATCATTCAGATGCTTGAGGTAGGAAGAATAAAGGAAAGAGATTTGGAATAGTTTTGTGCCAAACTAGTCAACAGATGGCTCAGGGCCAGGACTCAGCCTGTAAGGACATATTCCTTCCTTGGGGAACACTGGCCAGTGCTGACTGGGCCTATTTCTATATCATATTGGAGGAGGGAGAAGGTGCAGATCTGGGTTTGGTCTGGTCGACTGGAGCAGCACTGTAGCAATCTCTTTGGCCTCATAACACCTGGCTGGGAATAAAAATAGATTTTAGAACATGCAAGTTCTAAAGGCTATCCATGCTTTAGAGGATGAAAGAAACTCCAAGGACGTGTGAGGGACAGACTCTGAGACATTGAGTCCACCTCTAGCAACTCAAACTGAAACTGATACGAACTAAGGACACTTTGTCCCTCTGGGGGTTAAACCTGAGGTAAGAATAAGGACCACTTCTTTCCTAGTGTCTTTTTTCCCAAGCTATTTTATAAGACTAAAGGATGCTTATTTCCCTTGCATTATAATTATGACATGAAAGCATTTCCATTTACTCCTTTATTTCTAAAATGGTAACAACATGAGCTGATTGTTACTATTATTTATAGGCTTAATCATACTTAAATATTTGCTTTCTAAGTTTGACTAAACTCTTGGTTAAATGAAAAAAATAAATATCACCATGATTTTTACAAGTTACAAGGAATATATTATTACACCCATAGCTCTATAGAGAAAGTAATATGAACACAAGGCACAAAGTACAAAACTAAGTTCCAATTAGAGATGACAAAAAGGTATTCTACTTTATGCTGGTAGAAACAACTTGTAGGTCAGTCTCATCTTTTTGTGTCATGTTGTCTTTACACATGCATGGTTGCATTGACTCCAGTCACAGTTTTCCTGATGTAGACTTGTGCTAGAGAATAACTGCAGTTAAAATTCTGATGGCCCATCAAAAGTTCAGCATTTGTTTACCTGGAATTTGGGAAAGCAATAAGAAGTCCTAATTACCTCTTTCAAGCTATGACACTTGAGCTACAACCCCACATTATACCAACTGGCAGAAGGCAGAGTGATTTCACCAAAAATAATGAGGATTCCATTTCCTGCCTTAGTTCATCCTGACCTGAATGCACCCATCTTCAAAACACACCACAAAGACCATTTTTTCTGAAGTACATATTCTGGAGAAGAGCAACCATCTGAAAAAAACATGATAGAAATAATTTTGCTCTTTCTTTACAGCTACTGCTTTTTGTATCTCAGAATTAAGTTCTTTAGAAGTGAAACACTGGTCATACAGGTAGGCTGTACAGATGAGGAAAACCACATGAAACTAAGACTGTCATAGTATGTCAGATCAAAGGTCCATTCCAATATCTTCTAAAGGAACTTAAAAAAAGACAAAATTAATCACAATACTTTTGTGAAACACATTCTCCAGTCTCTATTGATTTATGGCTCAAGAGCGCCTTTGCATGTGATCTTTGCATTTACATTTTAAAAAAGCTATACAGCCTGAAGTGGAGGGAGAGGGCAGGCATTTAGGGGAAAGGATGGTTGAGAACACAGTAGATGGGTTAAGTGCAGGAGGAGAAAGAAGGCATATATCCTGGTTTCAATAAAATGGGGACACTGACCTCAAGCAGAGGGAAAATGCACTTGTGATTTATTGGTATTTGTTTTCTTACTCATAGCATTCTGTATCTCTTGTCATATAAACTCTTGTTAAATCTGTGAGACCATCTACAGAGCACAGTATTACTCCCTTATTGTATCAGGCTCAGTAGCTCTCCTAAACAACCAGAACTTTTTCTGAGTCCTATGGATGATGTAGCTTGAGCTGCTTCTGATGTCCACTTGAGATGATATGAACTACAGTGAAAACCTTTTAAATATGTTCTCACATATACCTACTATTTGCTAGTAGGAGAAATATTTAGAGTAGGGAAGGACTGGTGGTGAAAAGAATGTTTTATTTCACAGTAAAAAGGAAATATTTTAAGAGTACTTTCTATGGCAGTAAAGCAGGGACTATTTAAACATGACATCCATATTTATAATGAGTGCACTTTGATCTGTAAACAATCCTTAAAAATTAAGTAGGGATATTGCTTTTAATAGTTCTTTTGCTGGTCCTGACCTACAGGTGTGCACAACGAGAGCATGTTTCCTACTGCAGTCAATTGACTTCCCCTGATTTACAGCATTTTCACTCCCTGCTCTATGTGCTCCAGAGGTTTGAGTTCCATTTTTCTATTCGGACCTGACCTGGATTTATTTTATTTTATTTTATTCCCCAGCTACTCCAGGCAGCAAGATAAGAATTACTTTCACACAAGACTCTTTGTTTGCATAACACTTGCTTCCACTTAGTAAGAAATACATGATTACTTCAAGTTACATTTCCTTTGAAAAACAATGGTTTAATTTGAGCCGTGAAATGTTCCTTTACACCCCTTTTTTTCCCCAACCTTTTTCAATATGAAGCTTCAATTAAAACATAAAAGGCAGACTCAAGTTTTATGCCTAATTCTGTTTGTGCACTTGGGGTTTCTCCTGACATTTGCACTAAATGGTCATTTTAGAGACACATTTCATTCAAAATTCAGTAGCTCTGTGAGAGAGCCATGCACCATTTCTGTATGCTATCATTCCCCCAGGGACTTTCCAGATGTGAGTTTCTGTGCTTTGGATGGATAGGAGGAAGGATGACAAGGTGGGAAACATGGACCATCTCTCTTAGCCAGCAGAAATACACAGACAAGGAAGCTGTGATGAAATTGTTGTGACATCTACTTTACTCTTCTGAGAGAGGACTCTGGGACAACTAGGAATTGAGTAGGTGCTGACAATTCTGTTTGTCTATGCAATCACAGAGAACAAAAGATAACGGGAAAGTGAAGGGGATCCACCTTATCAGCTATGTCCACAATGCATCCTAGGCAAAATAGGCAACTTTCTCTGGCTCCTCACTTTGGTTAAATGCCGTTAACTTTATWTTTTTAGCTCCTGAAAGAAGAATTTATGGCAAATCCCACAAAAGAAACATGGCAAAATGTGGTTCATTATGGCATACATTTCTCAGAAGGAAGTATGAGTGTGTTCTTGTTAAAAAAAATCAGGGTACTGGACTTACTCTGGAGCCCCACAGCCAGCAACCAAAAACAAAGCTGTTGGCAGCCCACTGCTTGCAGAAGGTCCCTTCTCTTAATCTGAAATCCAAATACAAGAACACCAAAATCCAAAGCAGTGACTTTGATRTATAAGTTACATTTAAACAGGTTATTCCATTATCAGCTGTCCTATTGTGAAGGTAAGAAGCTGAGCACAGATGCCATGCTTTCCACAATGTTTTTATGCTCTCAGCTGATGAATGCCATGTGAACACAGGTATGGTACTGTTGGGGCAGTAGGAAGTTAAAGCCACTTCAGTTACACCTGCACCACATCCTTGGATGCAGGGTCTGCATGCAGTGCCACATCCTGCTCCTCGTGGGTCCTGCTCCTGCTGGCACTGACATTTCACACTGTCTGTGCTGACAGTTTGTGTCTTGCACCTACAGGTTCTCTTTTCCGGGGCTCCCAACACACTCTCCAAATACAAGGTCTCAACAGAACAAGCTGTTCATGGCTGAGTGTAAAACCACCTGCAGCCCAAGGTTCTTCACTCCTCTGAGTGAAACAGAAGATGAGCTTAAAACAGAATCACAGCTACGGGAAATTCCAATCAGCCTTTTTCTATGACTAACAAGAATGATTTAGAATGCTACTCTTTTAAACTAAAAAGTGTGCTTCAGCAATTCTTTTTAATTATTAGGAAATAATCTTTTGTTGAATTTATCTGTCTTGCATATTTGTCAAAACCCACTGAATTTTTTCCTGGCATGAACACAGAACATTTTGTATAGGCCTGGTCTGCATTCACATCAGTACAAACATGGCCGCAGGCGTTTGGTTTCCTTCTGAAATAGTTAAACTGGTACAAGTGCTATAGTGGACTGTTACCCTAAGATGGAGACATTTTATCTTGATTTCATTACAGCAGTCCAAATTTCTGCATTAGATAAGACCTGGATATGTGTAGCAAAAACGAGATACTGATCTTAATCAGCTTATTAAGGACAGTCTGTTCTTGCCTTTGATTACTTAATCGTACTTTACTATAGGAGAATCTCTCTCCCCTGCCAAAGTCAAGACCAATGTTCATAATAGAAAGAACAAATATCTGTAAGCTACAGACTGTACCTTGAGGGACATCCTAGAGCCAGAAAGGAAAGTATAATGAGGAAAAAACAGGAATGAATTTTTTTTGTCACTTATCATAAACATCAGAAGAAAAAGAAGTTAAAACCCCATAAACTTACAGCAGTAGCTATAGTCATGCTTTTGGCTAATTCAGGTTGTTTGCTCTTCATTTCAATTTTATGACTCACTGAGGTGTGTGACTACAACTGGCTATTATCCTTTTAATCATGATGTTTCCAAGAAAATACCTGAATTCAGTGCTCACATAATGTAAACACAATATTTTTGTTGTGTTTTTCACAGTTTTATCTAGGTGAAGATATATATTTGCATTCWGTATCAGCCTGCTCACAACATATCTTTACCACTGTTTCTCCGAGGGATGCTATTTGCTTCCCTGTAGGAACACATACATTCAAAATAGACACCTTGAAACACAATCACAAAGATTTGCAAGTTTATTCAGCTCCCAGAAAGAAATCTTGAAGACAAATTGGACAAAAAGCACTTAATCCAATGCACGCAGAATTGGTTGTCTTACAATGTGAATCCAAATACCCCGTGTACTAGAGCTAACTCATAGATGAGATGGAATGGGCTGAAGGGAAATGGGAGTGGGGAAAAGAGAGATTAAGAGAAAGAGAGAGAGAGAGAAGAAATAGGAAATCTCAGGCTCCAGTCAGAATATCAAAAGCCCTCCCTTTGTGTTTTGTTCAATGATTGCTTGATATAAAGGAGCATTTATCTGTTATATCTGAAACTGTCATTGGATAAAATACATAAAAAAGGCACTCCTAGAATAAATGGAGGTGTGGATAATTGAATCCTGTCAAACAGAAAAGAATGAATGTGGGCCTCCCATGACCTGGTCAAATGCTCTCTAGCTATCACCCTTGTGTACAGTGAGTACGCGGTCTTGCTATGGTCCCTCTGTGACCTGTCCTGAGTTTTTTCTATATGCAAGGACTTCTATCCAAATGCTTTAGGTGTGGTTTTAGAACACAGGCTCGCTTGGCAGCTTCAGAGGCCTTGGCAAAAGAAAGACTGCCCTCTGAATCCTCCTCAGATTTTGCTGTGAGATAGAGCCCAGCTAAACTGTAGTTCTTAGCCTGGACACTGCTTTGGTTTCCTGGGAGCCTTCAGCAAGAAAAAAGTCGTGACATCTTCACAGCTGCGGGCAGCTCCATTAGCATTTTCAATCATTTTTCAGTTTACTTTATGTGACTAATGCCTCTTTCTGGAACCTGATCTCAAGTGCTATGCACACTTACTTCAGACAAAAGATACCATGTTGAGAGTCACAAATCTGAGAAGCAAATGGAGAAGGAAAATAAGAGTGTTAGGTAGTAGACACAGAGCTAATAGATAACATTAGGTGCATTTCAGCTCATAAGTTACGGTTTAACTGTCTTGTATAAACCATCAATTCTAAATACTCCTTTGCACACATTGTGTTTGAGACAAAAAAAGTCATGATTTGCCCAGGCTACTAAACTGCATCTAGAAGGAAACAAGTAAAATCATAGGATGTTGGGTTTTTTCAATACAATCCATGCACAGCTGTAAGCTATTCTCTTTGCAACTTTGACAGAACATCAACTACAGCCATTCTGTAGCTTTAGGATGATAAATCAGAGGGGCCTATGGAAGGAATGGACATCAGTAAGATGCAGAAAATAACAAATGAGTTCCCCTTTTAACTTTCATGTTGAAATGTTCAGTGTCTTGTGCCCCAAAGCTACATAATAAGGAAAACAAACTTTCAAAGTGTTTTCAAAGTTTGCAAGGATCACCTCTGTGTATTCCYAGCCAGCGCTAAAGCTACAAGTGCTATAGAACACATGGCTGACTAACAAAGAAAAATTAATGAAATTTAGAATATCCTGTCTCCTAGCAGACTGTAGAACSACATAAAGCTGGCACCTAGACTCCTCACTGGCATTTTATGTGTAGCAATGATTTGTGTCATAGAAACATGGGAGGCAGAGTCAAAAAATGTATGGCTTGTTACATGGATTTGTCCTCTGTCAAGGAAATTGCTGATGGCAATAAACTTTAAGGGCTTTTTTTGGTAAGATAAGACTCTCAGTCAGGTAGAATCATTCCTCATAGTCCCTCACCCCACCCAAACACACRTATTTCCACCCTAAAAGGGAATCCATATCAGATTTTCTTCTACTTTCATCCTTTTTCCCGATAGATAATATCTTTTCTACTGTCCAAAGTAMAATCCATTCTGTCTTCAGGTGGTCTCAAGGTAACTACTTGCATATCTAATTTTTGTTTCTTCCAGCATTCTGAGACAGTGCTTTTTTATCTTGTAATCCATTAAATGAACCAATCAACTTATTTCAATAAAAAAACTTCAATATAGGAACAAAATATCATGGGGCAGTGCCCAAAACAGCCCAATGGCATAATACTTTCTCAACACAGATATGCTAAGAAGAAGTAATATGGAGCCTTGTGCTACTCACTGTCATTTGTAAGTCTCTCTGCAGCATTTTTTCCGTCCTCCTATGGAATATCTGCTTTCGGCATTACAATATTTTTCCCCACTTGTATCAGTTTTCTCAGATTGATCCTCAGTTTATTTTGTCCTGTCCATAAGATTCCCTCTCTTTATTTTTCCTCTATTGTTTGCACCTTCTTTCCAATTTAGCATTAACTGTGAATTTAATTAATCTGTGGTCATTAATGTTCATTTTATATGCCTCACTAACTGAATCCCTCTTCTGGTTTTTAAAGACACTTAAATAAATAAAACCTAATAGAGATCCCTGTGGTACCCCACTAGACACTTTAACCTAGTTTGATACTTGCTACTTAACTGTTTACCAAGTGCCTTTGAACACTCTTCAAACCACAGAAGAGCATGTATATTCAAACCAAACTGAATTAATTTTTTAGTCCAATTTTCATGAGACTCCATATTGAATGCTTTAGCTGAATGCAAATAACTTACATGTCTCACTTTCCCTTTTATCTGTGGAGGTGCTGATTCTTCGACACTTATGATCACGCTTAATTTTAAGCATGTGTTTAAAGTAAATGAAAGTAAACGCTACTTGCAGTTAAATGAGTCACGCACATGCTTGCAAGATGGTGGCTTATTTTCCTGCCTGTGCCGGTTTGGCCAAAATCTAGCAATATATCCTCTGAGGGAAAACCAGGTTACAACCACCCTTCCCCCCACGKGGAATGCTTGCTGTAAATATGGGGTCTTATTGTACTTCACATCTTTATCTCCAGAATACAATCCTTCCAAAGTTAAATGCAAAGAGCCTAAATATCATGCCTAAATTCTCAGTGACAGATATGTCTCAATTTTGCTTAGTAGTATATTTAAGGGGAAAAAAATTCAGAAATAGTGCAGTAATAAAGGATAAAACAATAAACTCACACACCAATAACCAAAGATTTTACAAAAAACTCATGAAGAAAAAGAAATGAGAAAGAGCATTTGAATAGCATGTACAATTATTCCCACCCAAACTAAAGATTAAAACTGATGTTCTCCTATCAGAACATGCAGCTGTGTTCTKGCCAGCATTAGTGCTGAAGTTGTCAAAAGTTAGGCCAAAACTTTAAAAGATATATGACAGTGTCAGGCAGGCTTATTGTTAACTGTAGACTTCTATAAAAATATTTCTAATTTCTATAGTACTGATTTCTCAGCCCTTTCAATTACAGCATCATGAAAAAAAGCATTACACAGAACAGGAATTTAAATGCATACAATTTTTTTAAATTTAAAATGTGAGGGTAAACTAAAAGGTCCAGATTGGATAAAATTAGCTTGCCTTTCGAAGGCAAAATTAGGGAGAAAAAGGAGAGGATCAGAGCAGGGATTTACTGTGAAAAAAAGTAGAAAATCATCAACCAATTTACAGATGACTTTGTTTGCAGCCCTTGACATCTTTCCATTTCAAAACACAAAGTCCAAATTATCCTTGTTCTCCAGCAGTGGATCTGACATCCTCTACAGCAGGACTGACTGATGATGAACCGTGTCATGAACGCAGCACCTTTTGTTGCMATAAATGGCTCATGGCAGGGATGCTGGCTGAGATGACAGGGTCCCTTTGCATCCTGTACAACAAGAGGACTGGTAAAAAGCTTTTGAAGTTTCCTGTGAATGGAATCCTCATGGAAACAGGTAAAGTAAAATGCTTAGAGATAGTCAGAGAAATGTAAGAATGAGCACAAAGAACATCTGGGGAGAGACACTTTAAAAATCACATCCTCAAAAATCTCAAGTTGCCTGATGAGAAATATTGAATGCATAATACATTTATATACACATCTGGGACAAATACATTTTACTCTAATGGAGGTGAGTAGAAGGCCAATGGTTCTTTTAATCAAACAAGTTGAGAAGGAAATTCATTCCTAATTTGGAGACTGGCAAAGACATTTCCTCACTTAAAGTCTTTACTTAGAGAAAAATTAGACAACTTTAAAAATACAAATCAATGAGGAAGAAAGAAGAGAAGATTAGATTACTTTAACCATAATGTCAGAAGTGACTTTTTTGTCTGTTCACAAGTATCAATTTAATTTCAAACATGCTAGACACATACATCTGTTTACATAAATATGTGTGTAGTTTTGTTTGCAGTTGTCTTTGTACTTTATAAGCAGATAATATATTGAGAAGAATATATTATGCTATTTTATGTAAAATAAATAGGTAGCTTCCTACATATATAATGTTTATTTTTTATGTAAATGTTTTAAATAAATTAATGTTACTCAATTCAAGTGTACAGAATAAATAACAAAACAGGTTTAATTTAAAATAAATAAACTAGGAGACCAGAGAAAATAACTCTAAGTGCAAGTGGCAGACTGGGGAACTGAACCCACAAGTGCTAAGTGATGCCAACAGTGATTAGATTGCCTCTGAGAATTGAATAATGAGCAAAACTCTTGGGACATGAGGAAGGAAACTCTCTAAGAACTTCCTCCCTTAGATCTCTTTCGTGCCTACAATCCTGCTCCCATCGAGCATTTCAGCAGCTCCTGTGTCAGCTCTGCTTAGCCATCTTCAAGGATCTTTAAATTTWACCCTGGTACCTTTTGCCTGAGTAACTGTGCTGCTCAGCTCCATTGAGATCAGAATGAAGCAGCTTGGAAAAAAACCACAAAGATCCTTATCAAAACCGTAAAGAAGAAATTATGGTTCTCTGCCCTGTAAACCTGATCACACAACTCCTGAGAGGATTGTTTCCTCCGAGGTCAAACAACTTCTGCCAAATATTTCAGTGGGACAGTGAAAGCTAAAATTTACATAGGAATAAATGTAAACAATATTTGTTCTAGCAAGAAAACTATATTATTCAATTTGTTCTTCATTTCTGTCCTGTGTGCTATGAGTTGGAAATTTTACTTTATCCTTTGAGAAACCTATTTTGTGTGGACATAAAATATGGACCTAAGCATCCTATGGAGYAGTGGAGTGTAATGCAAAATATAAAGTCCAGTTGGGTTGAACTCCCTCTTTATTTCGGGCAACATAATTCACATGAAATAAAGTGCATTATTTCAAGTGAATTAGGATTTTATTTACTTTTATGACCACCCTGTATTCTCCTTATATTGTATTTTCTTTATTGTTTGAGTGAGCAAATGAAAGAAATATTAGCAATAAATGTTTTATTTTTTTGTACTATCAATAAATATTTTAAATTACATAAATAATATATAATAAATTATATACTAGAAAAATATTATAAATATTACATGAATACAGATGTTTCTATGCTTGTTTCATCTGTATAAAACAGCACATTATTTTAATTCTTAAAAAAGCAATTGAAGATAAATGTGTTTGCTAAAATTGTTTACTGCTTGAACATAGCATTACCAATATATTTTTAATTTTTTGGGTTCTTTTTCTTTTCAGTTTTTCCAGCGGGAAAGTGGATCTAGGCAAAATCTTTTTCATACTGAAACTTTGGTTTCATCCTTTCTTCATTTTTTTAATGGAAAATGTGACGTTGTCTTACCTGAACTTTCTATCTTTAAATTTTACTTCTGAGAGTTCCTATATGTCATGCTGGGTTATCAATAGCCCTTCARCAGACACCAATTTACACCATTGAAGACTGCATATGTTACAATCCAATCCCTTTATATTGTATTTCATTTACTGCACAAACTTAATTATCTGGACTGCTCTATTATCGAATCAGCCCCAAAAGACCAATTTCCCATGTCTTACACATATTTATAGGACTTGAAGACTTCCTGAATGTTGTATTATAATGCTAATTAGTGTAGTATTTGATTGTTTAAACAAATCACTTACCCTTTGTTGACAGTATGGCTAATGAACCCATAATTTTATAACTTTTGGAGGCTCCTTTCCTAAAGTGTGCTCAAACATCAGAGATAATGCAAAAGTATTTCCAAAGGTCTCTTCTCCCAGCAGATGGGGCTGCCTATATGCTTTGAACAGTGTACTGACATATGCTTAATCTTTAAAAGAGGCCCTGCTTATCAGGAAAGAGCTTGCAGAGATAATAGACTAATTCTGCTCTATTCCCTGTCATATGTCACAGAACAGCAACACTTCGGAAATTCAGCTCTTAATACAGACCTTTGGTCAACAGCTACCCCTAATTCTGTCTGCCTCTAGCAAATAATTATGCTGACCAGAAATAAAATAATTTAATTAATCAGTGTAATATCTCTGCTCCATAAGCACCTGCATTTTTTCATCAAGGTGAAAACAAGTATTTTCAATATTTTAGATGGCCAAAAGGGGTCTCATTTTCTCCTAAGATCTGGAAAAAGCATTTGCCACTTCTTACCACATAAAAGTGTAGCTTTTAGGATCAAATACTAAGAAAGCAGACATTGGGATAAAACATTTCCTTCCATAGATATACATTATTAACATGAGAGTAAAAGTAACAAATAGGAAGTACAAACAAATGTAGTCCAAAGCCAACATGGAAAAGGCAGGGTTTTCCCACACGGTGGTTTTTTTTTTTTTTTTCTCTCCTAAATAATTAACTTACCAGAGCATCTAAACAAAATTCTCTCTGTTTTCCCAGACTAAATAACAATTTTCACTATCTTCATTGGAAACCTTGCAAAAGAAACAATACATTCCTTCCAAAGCATTTATAAATTTTGAAGTAATCCTGTACAGCCCTGCTACAAAACTCTCAGCTGGGCAGCCATGGTAACATGTCTTTGGTATCTGAAGAACAAGCACCCCTTCCTTCCAGGCAATTCCCTACCAACTCAATTGCATCCATCCAGCATGTTTCTGCACTGCAGAGTCTTTGTGTCTTCATTTTTCTCCTTTGCTTGTGGCACATGGCCTGGAGAGGGCCTTCTGAGAAGTCACAAAATCTTTACAGCCTCAATAGCCCAACACTTGACCTCTTGGGAATGTTCCTGCTTTCAAGTCTTCTGCAAGATGAGTGAAGAGAAAAGAGGCACACACTGGCTCAAGGAAAGCCTGGGGGTAGCACCTTTTCCTATTGTTAAACCTCCACTTCACAACAGATAGCATCAGACAAAGTATTGTTCTCTGTTATTGCACTGGAGTCCTGCTACAATGGCTTTTTTTTGGAGTGGATGATCAAGATTCCTGATTTTAATGGCTGTTGAAGAAGCTTTGAATCWTAAAGCTGAGGCCCAAAACACATTGATCAGGTTCTTTTGAAAGGCTTTGGGTTTGGATTTTGGCTCTTCTTTTTTTTTTTCCTTTCTTTTTGTAATTTAAACAACAAAGGCAGAGGCTGAGATGCTGGATTCTGAGATGCTCTCAAATGCYATCTTTTTATTAAAATGAGATAAAAAGCAAAACGTTGTCAGGGAAAGACATAAGTARAAGAGTAATTCTTAGAGAAAAAATGTTTTAAGAACAGCTCATGGGACTCTGTAAGATTTTGTCTATTCCATTTTTTTTCTGTTTTACAATTTATACATTCTTTATCTTAATTTTATTCATCTTTGCTTTATCAGGACATTCAGTAAACTAACTATGCTCAAATCCTCATCACATCAATAGGAAGTCAGTACATGAAATAAAAATACATTATTTTTCCATATTGTAATAACAAGTAAATGTACTGTTAGTACATGCTCACTTGTCTTTTTTACATCAACATTACCCTCAAACACTTTACTTGAGGTCTTTGTCATTCTTCTGCTGAGATTAATTCTCATAACTAACATTATTATGCTTCATGAAACCAAAATACTGCAATGTACAGCTTGCTTGCTTAGGGAAGAGGTGAGCAAGACTTGCCTCTGCATTGCAATATCTATTCCTGTTTTGAGGAAAAAAGTTGCTGCATGGCACAACCAGTCACTCTGGTCACTGTCCAGGACAGGAAAACCATCGTGTCTCTTTTGCACTCTCCATTATTGTGTTGGCTTGGTTTTTCTCACAAGTAAAAGAAAAAAAATCCAAAACAACCAAACAGCCAAGCAAACAAAAAGCCCGCCAAGGTTCAGGAGGGGATCATGTGCAGCTGGATRTCATTCTAAAATGAAATTGTGGATGGGTTTGAGTGTGAGTCACGGAACATGGCTGATAAGCACCATAGGACCACAGTTTGGGCATAAGACTTCTGACTTCTTACCATATTGAACGCAGAGGTTTATACTCAGGCAAGTTGACACCCTTAGATGCTATACTGCCATGCTGTGCTATTCTAGATAAATACTCCGCAAGTATTTCAAGGATAATACTACCCAGTTTTGGTTCAAAACAAAAGGAGAAATAATTTTAAACCCACTTTCACTTAGCAATAAATGATGGCACCTAAAGTCAAGCTTGTTCTTGCCATATCTGGCAAAAAATAAAAACTAAAAAGCAAATCAAGCAGGAACTACCTGGGAAGGGATTCACAGAGCCGCTTGTAGTCCAAAGCAGAAGTCTGCCAATCATCTTGGGCTGGGTAGGTCGTCCAATTTCATTTTGTGGCTGTTGTTTGAGAGTTGCTCAAGAAATGTTATTTAGTACAAGGCAAACCATGTCAACAATTTGACAGTGTACAAGACTGCATTTTAGTGCTATGAAATTTTACAGACATCATCTAATTTATTAGAACATGTGCACCTGCTTTCCTCCTTGCTTTTCCAAGAGGAATAGTCTTCCCCCTAGTGCTAAGACAGTTGAGATGTTGTTTCCTGAAGCTCTCTAATGGGCAAAATGTGTAATACCAGCTAGCAAAACTGATTTTCCGACGGTAGAAGGAGCGTCTGTTGCATTGTCCACCACAGGGATAGTCAAGCTGTGAACTTGCATTGCATGTAACACTTGGGAAGTTATAGAATGACCCACCTAAACAGTTACACCATACAGTGGGTGTCAGGGCATTCTCATCTCAGATGACTCCACAGTCCACTCAGATTTCACTATTGGATATGTTTTCTACACTACTCCTTATAAATTCTAACTGAGGCTGAGCATACACAAAGAAGAAAAATACCCAGTTACTTGCCAGAACAAAGATGGCTTTCTAATTTCATGTTATCCACCCAGACTTTTGCTGGGCTTTTGCTTTCTGAATCAGGTAGGCAAGATGTAGAATTATATACTATAACTATAAGGAAATTTTGGAGTTTATGATTTCACTTTGCACCGTATTTATTTCTGTCCCAGTACTGGCAGGAAGTTCCAGTCAGGAGTATCCCAGTCTGCTAAACCTACATAAAAACCTACAGAGAAAGATGTACATATCACGTGAAGAACAATCCAGGGCAAAACTTATCATGGATAGGAAAAGTAGACCTAGCAAGTTGTGTACGGCCAACAAGGCGAAAAATTTGAACCAGTCTGCAAGATGGCACTGGTTGATGGTACCTCTCGGGAGGAAATCGTGGCTGCCAATTCCAACATCCTGGTTACTGCACTGCGAACTTCAGATTGCTGCTGCAGAAAGGTTCTGTTCAAAAACAGCCCCTAGACACTGCACCAAATGCTCTGAATGGATCCAATGCTTATGAGAAACAGTGCACCTTCTACTTCATTTACCTCTAAGCTGAGAAAGAAGAGTATAATTGAGCATGCTTCCCTCTTTAGAGCAATTTGTTCATGAACATTGTTACCCTGAAAGCAAGCAGGCATAAAAAGAACCCCTTCCTCAACCAGGGAAAGAATGTGAGCACATTCTTACACAGCCTGTGTACAGGAAATCATTCACAAACCTTCAAAGGCATGGATGGGGGAAGGGAGGAGGCTGGAATGGCATTCCTTGGGCAAGAGCACATGAAAGTCTGGTTGGATTAGTGTAATATATTACACAAATGTGACACAAAAATGTTCATGGATTACACTTCCTTCACTGCATCATATTAGCACCTCATCATCCCAGCCTACCACAAACAGATGCTAACAAGATATGAGAAGAGAGCTAGAATATGCTGAGGTTTCTGTCTCACATTAGTAGTGTGCATAATACACTGTGATTCTGCTTGCCAACATGTGATGCACAAATTACTAATGCATAATCTTTGAAAAGAACCGAAACAAAACAAGACATTAGTATGAAAAGTGTGTTTACAATGTGCTGCAAAAATGAAAACGTGTGCTCTGTGTGGAGAAAATCTATCCCACCTCCTGCAAGATCTCAAAGATAAAGTGGAGCGTGTTAAGTCCCTAACTGGTACTGGCTAGAAAGGCACTGTTCCCTTCCAGTGAGTTTCTTAAGATACTTTTGAGAAAGTCTTAAGGCATTGATTTACTCAAATTGGATTATTTTAGCAGGGTTCATATGTTTTTTATTTAACTGGATCTTTTCTTTGTGAGTAAAGTTGGCCTTGGTGTTGAATCCGAGGATACAGAAAAGCATCAGTCACGTGCCAGCCCAAGCTCCAGCAAAGCCTCTGGGAGATATCAACGCAATAGACTTTCTTCCTCACATTCAGTCCTACTATTCATTACATATGATGATATTACACATAGACAACAGCCTTATTATACTGGCTGATAACCTTTTAAAGGGACAGAAGGCTATGCAGATGCACATGCTCACATTTATACAGTAAAACATACTTTTGCCTCATGCAGCCTCACTTGTCATTCAGAGATAAAGTCCATGAATTATTCCTGTGCATATCTGAAGATGCCTTTTTTTCATGAGCAACAGATGAAATCTTCAGCTGCTGAAAAAACAGCCGTCCAGATTGCCATCTCAAGTGCTCTACTGCACACGAGTATGTAGGAAATTATTATTATTAGTAATAATAATAATAAAGAATGAAATGCACACTATATAAACTGGGTTAAGCTGTGCATCAAAAGTTTATTTTTGTTTGGTTTTAATATATTTACATGGGGGAAATAAATATAACAGATAAAATCTCCTTGGCTTTCTCTCTTGCTATGGTAATTATGCCAGGCCTTCAGTGCAGTAAGGTTACGATTATACAACCCTGTTTCTGGTTTCCTCTGGACATATGTGCAATATATACATTGCACATAAATTGGCTCAGGCTAATTATTTTTAAATAACATGTATGCTTTTAAAAATAGTAAGCAAAAATGGAACTGCCTAAATCTATTGTGGGTCATGTTTTGTTTTTCCCCAGGCATTAAAAACCTGTGTCTGATCTTTTCTTGAAAACATTTTTGAGGGGGGCAGGGTAGGGGGAAGATTTCCTCTCAGGTTGAAAACCAGATATGCTTTGCCCTGTTCTGTGTCCATCACAGCCACAGGACTCCAGTTTGAACAGAATCTCATCTGTTAGAACTCAAATATGGAGTTGTAGCCCAAAAGGATTTTTTTTTTACTCACATGATTATAAATAAGGGGCTATAAGGCGTGTTTGGACACAAACCTGGTTTTATTACTTTAGAAAAACTTGCTTGTCAAACAGCTGAAATATAAGTTTTCAAAAATTTGTTACTTGTAACATAAGCCATAGCACATTATTTCACAATGCATAACAAGTATGCTGTGGGAGGAAAACTGTAGCTGCTGGGGGCATAACAGTGAATGAGCACAATGGCGGCATTTCAAGTCCTGATAGGTACTTTTGTCAGGGACATCAAAGATGCTGGCAACAGCAAAGTCACTACAATCATATGGAAGTGATGGGAAAGGTGTAAAGCACTGATGTCTCAGCACCACTGTCACCTACCTGCAGGAATCTGATGCTCCCCAGTGCTTCAAGGAGTGGCTGGACTCCTTCCATGGCTTCTGTAATGCCATTACTGAGGTGCATCTGCCTTTTCCTCAGCTGATTTTACTGTTTATAGCACCCTGTAGCATTGAGAGAAGCTCAAAGAGTATACACTGGCAAAAGAACTATACATGGAATTGCTGAGAAAAAATGAGCCCAGCGTGGTGAAGTTTACACATCTAACCATTTGGGCTAAGTAGCTACCTCCCCCCCACTCCAGTCATGGTCTAGGAGAAGCCAGAAATCCTAGTTCCTAGTCCTCTGTCCAATCTCAGAGGTCTAACCACTTTACAGACTCCTTTTTGTACCTGGTTCCTATCTCACATTTAACATATTTGAAATAATAAAGAGACAAAAAAAAATATGGTACATTTATGGTATTCAGTTAAATTACACGAACATTAAATAAAAACTGAGAGGGTTCATCACTGAGATTCAGACTCCATGCTGTCACCCAAAAAAGGTGGGGAGCAAGGAGCTCAAGGCACACTGCCAATTGTGTTCACACTCAAAGGCTTTTTCCTACAGAGTTGGAAGGGAGGAGCCTGAATTTTCTTCACATGTTATTTGTTTATTTGACTATCATTGGTTGACATTACGTCAGCTAGTTAATGAATGAATCTGGTTTTATAGCTTTTGCACTTGTGCCTAGAGGTCACCCCACGCATATTTTCACAAATTAGAAAAAGAAATAAATTAATTAAACTTATTTTCTACTGGGAAACTGCACACCTGAAATAACAACTATTTTCTCCAATGTATTTAGTTGTGCTCTGCCAGAAGGCATATCTTCCCTCATTCTTGGCTGAAAAGCTCTACTAGCCAGCAGGCTGCAACCAGGCACTGTTCAGTAATAACAACTTTATAAACTTTCATACACACAGCTAGCCCCAAGTTACCAGCTACTTCCAAACAACACATTTTAATGCTCTAGCTAAATGAGGCTTCTTTTTCCCCTCGTGTTATGCATACATTTTGCAGATGATGCTTATCTGCCTGAACTCAGGCCACCCGTGCAGGTACAGAAGAAAAGATACTCACCTCCCACGCAGAGGTTCTCCCACCCTGCTGCCCTCTCACTTGAGGGCCCTGGACTGGGCCAGGCAGATGGGCAGTGGTGCCCATCAGTGCAAGGTTTGGAGACTTTATTTTCCAGGGCTTAGGGACATTAAAGATTAAAGCCCCATTTCCTAAGTTTATTTTTGATTTAGGAAACAATCCCAACACCTAGCCAACCTGCTTATGGAGATAAACATGGAAAAAAAAGTAAAAAAAGTAACAAAAAGTGATAAACATATATTTACTACAAATCAGAAACCATTTAAAAAATTTCCTTTTCCTCAAATTTTCCAAGACTTTCCTCTTGGAACTTTTACTGTGCATGGCTACATCATGCTCAAAAGAATCAAGCCCTAGATGATAGTGCAGCAAAAACCTTTCTGATAAGTAAGATAACACCTCTTTTGACTTACATATAATATTCATGTCCGAATTGAAATTGACTTAAGATTTGGTTGGGGTCTTCTTACCCTTGCACAGCCTCATATTGATTTTGTGTATCAGTCTGGTCACTTTTTACAGGAAACTCTATGTGAAACTTACATATTTTATAAGAAAACCAATTTTGCATCTTGTTTTCTACATAATTTCTGAAGAAACTCAGTTATTTTTAAAACTGAGAATTTTGTATATGCTGTGTATATGGTCAGCTACACCCTGAGTGAAAGAACACAGTAAGAAACCTCCTAGCTCCCTTATATTTTTTCACCTTTCTAATTTGCCTTTTGCATTCTTTCTGAGATAATTAAAATCACAGTGACTTCTCCAAACATGTACCTCAGTCTGGGAAAGAAGAGGATCCATAGTACATTCCTGAGGTGAACAATGATCCAAGATGAAACAGAAATCTCAGTATTGACAATTAAAACAAGGAGTTAGGAAAATGCATTGTCCTAAATATGGGATCTGTTTGTTAAATAAGTTCAAAATACATCTTTGAAAAATCTCAAACATTCTGTAAGCTTGTATAATCTGATATTGTTTTATAGAGCAATTTACGAAAAAGAAAAGTCGCCTATAAGCACAAGCTGAAATAGTGATCTTTCTTACAGAYGGAGAGAAGGTAACTACATGTAGTTTTTTGCCTACTTTTCAAATTTCCTGGAAACCTTTATTATTATTTTTAGCACTATATTTATTTAGTCTCCTTCTGAATAATTGTTCAACAAGGAAATTTTATGAAGCTATAGATTAGATCCAGATGAAAAATGGCACTTCCTTAATGTTGATGATTGTTTTGTAAAATTCCTTTAAAAGTGTACTCCTATGTGATTTTTCTTGCTTCCTTCCTTCCTTTCAAAATACTTTAAAAAATCTGTAAGTATATTTGTTACTACCAAGGGACTTTCATGATTAATACACATTATTCATATTCCCTAAACACAGATTTGACTAATATGCTCTATACTCGCTGCCATCACACTTATAAATGTACATTAACTGAATGCAATTTAAAAGAAAAATATTCCTAATCTTTTCAATAAAAGACGGAATAACTGGTAATAACAGCAGTATTTGGTACATTTCACCTCTTTTTTCTAAATGCAGAGTTTCTGAACACTATGATTTTGGCAGTTCTGTTAAATAATTTTCATAAACTTTGTTTGATCCATGACGTAGTAGTATTCATTTGCACTGTGGCATATCTGAACAATGTCATTACTGATTATTGGTCTTTTACATGACACTACTTTTGTCCTGTCACTACGTAATTCTTGAGCTCACGGAAATGAAATTAATTTTCCATCATATTGAAATACACTAACTTTTCTTTTTTTTTTCTTTTCATGAGCAAACTAAGCTGTACGAATGTTCACATAAAGCCAAGGCAACAGGGGGATAAAAGCAGATGAAGACAATTCATTTGAAAATCAAAGCAGTGCTCACAGAAACACGTTGGCAAGATTCACCCAGCTCTATTTCAGAGTTGTTTAAACACTGTATAGAGCAGAAGAGGAACAGGAGTAATGGTTTCTCCTGGAATCGGTTCAATCAATTAATCTGTCTCTTTTTTTACCTCGATCATTTAATTACCACTGCAAAAAAGCAGGGGGAATTGAGTCGCAAAATAACCATTCATATAACATGATGGATCTAATTGAAGCCTTTGTAAGTGATCAGATCCTGGGGTAAGGCTGAACCAGCCTCATCCCACCCAGTTTTATGCAGGCAGGGTGCACTGCACTGGCTGCTGACTTTGGATGAGAGTTTCTGCACAAAGACTGAATTTTCTTGCCTCCGTGGCTAAAACCAGACACCATGCAGCCAGTGAGATTTGGTGGTGGTGGCTGGGTGTCCTGTAGAGGAAGAGGCACCCCCTTGCTGGGAAGGAGGTCTAGGCCAAGCTGGTGTCTTTGGCACAGCTGCACTGGGTGCCAGAGGAGAACCTGCAGGCCCACCTGCACCCAGGAAGTGCTTCCCCACTGGAAACACACACTGTTCTTTTTTCCCTGTTTCTTGCTGCTGCGTAGTCCCCGTCCAACCTGGCAGCAGGCCTCAGGCCCCCCCTCCTGCAGGAGGTGGAAGGCACTCAACGACGAGCCTCTCCCGGGCTGGGCTTGTTTTTGTGCTGGAACCACTGCCCTCCCACAGCCCTCTGGCACCTTCCTCCCACCTGCCCTTGCTGGGCCAGGGTAGAGGGAAGGAAAGGTGCCATGAGTGGGTGCAGACCTGCTACAAGCGGCAGGGCAGGCAGCACCATACCATGTGCAGCTCTCCCACAGCCAGCCTTCTTGCCTTTCACCATGGTCAGCACCCCACCCTATCTTTGGTTTGGGTTTCCCCCCCACACCATAGAACAAAACTCAAGGGTGTTATAAAACTCGTGAGTCCCAAGACAGTGCAGACGCCTAGAGCTCGCTCACACGAGTGGTGTGTGCTGCATGAAGCTGGGGRAGAAGTTCCTGGCCCCATCAGCAGGGCTATAGTGGGGCAGGTGCCTGCCAGGGGCAATGCTGGGGCAATGCCAGGARCAAGAGTGGGGAAAGAGAAGCTTGATGTGGTCTCCTCCCCCTCGCTCGCTAAAGCAGTGCAGCTGCAAGCCACACTGGCTTCCTTCCTGGCTGCGGCATTTATTAGAGTTGCCTGTTCTTCTCTCCCACTATATTTTGGCGTGAATTAGGTGTAGGTAAAATGGGTCATTCAATTATTTAGAAGCGAGGCGGTGGACCAGGCTGCCCAGAGAAGCTACGGACGCCCCATCCCGGCAYGCGTTCAAAGCCGGGTCGGACGGGGCTTTGAGCAACCTGGCCTAGTGGGCGGCACCCCTGCCCACGGCACGGGGGCTGTAACGGGGTGCTCCTTACGGCGCCTTCCAGGAGCGAAGGCGCGGTGCCGCGCTCCAGCCCGGGCGGCGGCGGCAGGGCGGCCGGGCGGCGCATGCCCGGCAGAGGGCGGCCGGCCCCCGCCGATCCCGCTGCACCCCGAGCCGCCGCCGGACCCGCGCTCCGCCAGCGCGGACAAGCGTGTGCATGCTCCGGGAATACCAAAACGCTTTCCGTTAGAGCTTCTTTGTTGTTCTTGGTTTGGTTTTGTTGGTGGTTTGTTTTTTTTTTTTTTTTCAACCATAGGTACCAAACTCCCCGCGGGTAATCAATTTCCTGAAATTCTCCAAGGCTTCATAAGCCGTAACAATGAAAATCATAACCAGCAAGGGTTTTAATTTCCTTATTGTGTTATTTAAGCAATGAGACATGACAAGGTTTGTGTTATGCTGGGATGTCGCCGTGCCTCGGGTGAGTTGTGTTAGGCAGGAGGCCGAAAAACGAAAGCTGAAACCACCTGGAAGGAAAGTCTGTCCCGGGATGTTGCACAGTTTTCAGCATCATCCAGTGGGCCTGGATGAGTAAGCCCAGGACGAAAAAAAAAAAAAAAAAAGGAATTAAGGAAGAAACACAAAAATTATAAATAATTTCAGTCTTTTCATTGTGCCATAAGCCATAAAAAAGCATCTCTTATTTAATCCTCATTTAATTTTTTTCCCCCTACTGGCTTAAAAGTGAAAAATAAGCAATATAAATTAATTAAAATTAATTAAATCTCTAATATCCTAATTTCATTATTTTTTTAATATCCTACAATTTCATAAAACCTCCACAGATTTCTAAACTAAACATATGTAAAACAGAATTAAAATTGTTTAAATCCTTCTACTTCATATGGCTAAAATTCTGGAGTTTTGTTTCCAGTTTTCACTGATTTTCAGAAATGCAAGTCTTCTCTTGTCCTTCCTACAGAATATTTTATTTGGAAAAAGGATGTTGTCTTGTGTTTCTTCTATGAGCTATTTTATTATATTTCATATTGTCTGTTTTCTATCTCTTCTCACCTGATGGTTAACAATATGTATCCCATATTTGTCTCTGAAACATTCCTCCTGCTTAAATGGCTGCAGCAACAGTAAAATCATTTAAACCTCTTGGAAGAGAAACCAAAGGAGTTGTTCCTGTTTGCATCAGCAGAGGTGAGAGGAGTTTCCTTGTGCTGAGAGCACATTCTAGGGGAGGAATCCTCTTTTTAGACAGAATTCACTTTTAAAGCCCACCTTTGAGGATGGGAGCACACTGCACAAGGTATACAACGTACACGAGGGCCAGAGAAACCTTGACCCTTCATCTGCAAAATAAACCAATCACAAGTATTTTGCAAAGATGTGCCCTGATCCCAACCTCTCAGACTCAAGCCATAACAGATGCAACTCACACAAAGTTACACATGTGCGGAAGTGTTTGCAAAATAAGGAGCTTGACTTTTGAATTTTTTTTTCAACTATTAGTTTTAAACTTAAGTGCTTTGGGAAGGGAGAGACAGAAGTTAGGAGCCTGGCATCTGATAGTCAAAATGCCCACTGGTCTCAGTGAGTTGGATGTGTACAAATCTCATAATGAAGCCCCACTAGAAAAAGCCAGATGCAGATGCAAAACATGGGGGGAAAGAGGCAGATGGGAGCCCTAGAGGAAATGGAGCCCTAGAGAGAGAAAGGAGGGCAAAGAAGGTTAAAGGGAGAGCAACATACATAGGCAGAAGAGAGAAATGGGGAGAAGAGAGAAACAGGAGAAAGATGTGGAAGGCAAAACCAACTTGACAAGATGATTTACCAGATACAAAGTTAAGGATGTCATTAAATATATAAATAAGTTGTGGGGTTTCTTCCTAGAAGAGAAGAGTTGGAAAAAGTCAGAAAGAAGAAGCTTTGTCAATGAGTATGTTTCATTACATATCACCTATTCAATGAAATATCATTAAAAACAAAAGTCACTGCAAAAGCAAGAAGCCACAGTGATATCTAGCAATTTAAAGGCACCCAAAACCAAAAGGTTGGTCTAGTTGGTAGGCATTACCTTATGTTTCAGCGAAAACACATTGATCATCCACATAATGAAGCGGAGCAGAAAAAGCAAGCAACTTGGTCTTATAGGGCTGCATCAAGGTAAGATCCTTGTCCTTTACAAGAGCTGGAGCTCTTAGTGCCACTTGACATCAACCTGTGAGTGTGTTCAGCTGCTATTTGTAGAAAAAATCCAAGAACCCTATGATTTTAGATAACTTGTCTCACCATGTAGGAATAAGGAATTGCATCCATTTTGTTGGAGTCAAATTAGCATGGAGAACTGTATTGAAGGCCATCTTGACAGCTGTTTATATTAGTCAAAATACACTACGTACTCTTAATTATAGCTGTGCCATTCTTACTGCCATAGATAAAGTTGTGTCAGCACTTTCAGTAAAAAACCCTATTTTTAGGAGTTTATCACTCAGCTGTTAAATTTCGCTTTAGGCTGAAAATTGCCATGTAAAGCCTTAGCCTGCAAGCACTTTTTTTTAATTTTATTTTTTTAAATACAAAAATCTCCAAAAACTTTTGGTCACCTTTTATTTTATAGGAAGGCAGATTTTAACATTCAGTCATTTTTAACTCGGAAAAAAGTTTCATTATTTGAATTTTACAGGCTTGTCCATTATATGTCATGCTGCATTTTTAAAAATAGCACTTCTTTTATTCATGTTGGCAAATTGGCTACTGTCCATAAGCAGTAGCTATTTTTAATCATGTTTTTAAGCATATATCCATATTTATATTGTTATGATCCATGCTCTGGACTCTGTAAGGAATAGTAAATGACAGGCCATGTAGGCTTGAGCACAGAGAAAGAACCACAACAGCTGTTAGTTTGCAAAACCCACACAACTTGGAGTGTGCTCTTCAGCTTATTAGCATAATTAATTTTTAATAATGACAGCATTCATTTTTTTTTCCTGAGTGTAGGGCCTTCTCCCACCAGTCCCTACTTAGACAGAGCTCACTTTTATTGCATCAATGGAAAAGGGCTCACATCCTTCACTAGTGATTTGTGAACAAAACTGTGCTGTCTCCCTGAACAGGCGGTTATGCCCTGGCACCTACACATCTGATCCATAGGGAACAGAGGTTCTGGCAAGTCTGGGATCCCTCCCTGAGTCCTGCTTGTTTTGCCACATACGTGAAAAGGGAGATRCTTATGGTATCTCAAAATAGCCCACACAGGGAGATTCTATAATTCTGTTTCTATGACTCTTCCAGCCTCAACCCACTAAATGAATTATAAATCCTATCCTTTGACAAGATTTTCTTCTGCTTTAAAAACATCATAAATGGCCAAGGAAATAAGAATCTAAATAAATTATGTAATTATATAGCTTATCTTTGGTGTTTGCTCTTTGTACTTTTAAAACAATTATATAAAATATTTCTGACCTGTCATAAAAACTGAAGTGTCTAACCTGTAAACTACAGATTATTTGCTAGCTATTTATGTCACTTTCACTCAAGTCCATTGATAAAATTAAGCTCTGGATATCATTCTAGGCAACAGTCAAAATGTGTCTTTAGGAAACAGCATATGTCAATGCAGAATTTAGCCAGCTCTGCTAAGTAAAAATGAACAAACTTTTAAAAAGCAACTGATCTAAGTTTGTGTCTGGTCAACAGCACTGATTCCATTCATGTCCTACCTGTGCTTCTCTTATTTTAATCTGGCTGAATGGCTATTGCCTCTCTCTCAAGAGATGCAGTGGAAAAAAAATGAAACGAAGACCCACTAAACAGCAATATGTGTACAGACTTGTAAACATGATCAGCTTGATCTCTAAGTGTCTATCAACTCAGAGCTCATGCAGACTTCAGAGGGGTTCTAGCTCTATGGCTGCCTGAGAATCCGGTCCTTTGATTGAGAACCAAACCACAGCAATCTTTTCCCACTGGAAACTAATACATCTCCATTCTGACTGACCGCTTTTGCTCTTACTCATCACAGCAGTAGGACGTAACCTGTGCAATTTGTGGCTTGCAGGTGTGACATTGCTTTAAAAAGTATTTCAAACTTATCCTTTTAAATTCCAGCAAAGCCATTATAGTGCATGCCATCATTCAAAGTGGACGACATAACCATCTTGACAAGGGACATTCCCATTTCCCTGTTTTTTTCACAAGCTCACAAATATAGATCTGCAGGAATCCAGGAGAACACAAACATTTCTTCACTTTAACGTGGCTGTAATCCACACTAGAGAAGGAAGTATCAGTAAACTCATGAGAACCCCTTGTACTGGCAGCCCAAACGAATCAGTGAGGTGACAAGAACAGGTGACAGGTAAAATCAGCCCTAGCACCCACAGGCCATGCACTGGCTTATGGCATTAAACTCCTCTTCTAAATAACATTACCACTGCTACCAAAACGGAAAGCAAAATGGAGCCAGGTTTTATTACCAAGAAGGTGCTCTCCCTCTCGCTGCAGACAGGAAGGGGAGGGGTCTGGTTATTGTTGCAGATTTTTCCCCTCTCTTTCTCCAGGTCTTTAATCCCAGACTTGGCTTGTTGCGCTTCAAATTGAAATATCCTGAACAGATGTAAAAACACATGTGAGCCACTGCTCGCAAGCTGTGCAAAGCTTTGTTTCATCTGCTGATGATGTGAGCCTAAAGGAGATCTTTTTAAAATTTCATCACTATTCAAAAGGATAATTAATACGTACCCCCAGGCTTTGATTATGCTATACCCAGTGTGTACTGCTGGTACAAAAATAATGAGGCTCTCATCAGGCCGAATGAATACTTGCAGCAAACATTCAGTTTCCATAAGAAATTTAAGATTCAGCGGCGGTACCATGTAGGTGGCTTAATCTAATTTTAATTTGTAACACAATACAATAGATAAGATCATTTGTTTGTAACCAGCACAGGCATTTTGTTTACATGAAACCCCAGTCAGCATTCAGCAGATGGTCTTTTTAAAGGCTTAATTGAAGTTTTCTAATCTAACCTTTTTTTCCTCCATTACAAAGGGGAAAATAAGAGGAAAAAAAAAAAAGAGAAAAAGAAAAGAAGGGAACTAAGGCAACTACAAGGAAGCAGAAAAATAGCTGTAAAGCCTTTTTGCAGGGAAAACACAGAAGAACATTTCTGCCTGCTGTCAGACGCAGGTTCAGTCAGAGCCAGGAAGATGCTGAGGTCAGAGTTTTTAGCGGCTCCAGAGGTGTATGGATAGGGCCCTTTGCTCTCACCCTTGTTGCTAGCGTGAAGGTTGGCAACAAATCACTGCCCCTGCCAGAGCTGCTGTTCTGCCTCTGCCAGGCTTCTGATATTAGCTACCTGAGCTTTTCTACAGGTCAGGCGTCTCCTTCTCACGCCTGCCTGCTCAGAGGCTCATTATTAGATTATAATTTCTGTGTACTTTCAGCATTCAGCTGTTTTGGTTTCAGTCTCCTTTTGGCCTGTCCCTGCTGCCCTCAATATTACCACACTGACCGCAATAAACACTTTTCTCCTCACTGGCTCCAGGCTGCCTCTGGCAGCCTTCCAGTGGTGTGTGCTGGAATACAACCTTTCCCAAACATTTAAATCTTCCTCACATAGTGCATATTCGAAGAGTTTGCCTCATTGGGATTTCTAACCAAAAAATCAAGTGAGGCCTTTTTTTCCTTTTCGTGGGCCATAGGGAGCACACAGAGGGCAGATTTCAGGCTCTGGGTCCTTTGGGAGTGATGTGCTACCAGAGTGCTGGTGTGGAGGAGCCCCTGTGCTCCCTTGGCTTTACTGATGCCATGGCCTTGCTGGCATTGCAGTGAGCTCAGCAGGGCTGGCACTGCAGACAGCATAATTCCCTGTCTCTGTTGATCTGATCTCACTACCACTACCTCTGCAATAAGGATGCTATTAATGCTCCCATGGCCCAGTTCCAGAGCTTTACTTGCTGAGTTATGGAAGAGGTAAGAAATGTATACCACATAATAAAGAGAAATTAGTTTTACTCATAGTAAACGACTTGAGAACAGTGGTGTGGACTTTTCATTAAACAGAGAACTATTCACCACTGAGGAATAAACAGGCACTGCGTGCTTATAACACCATCATAAAACTGGTGTAGGTTGGATTGCTACCTGGTGGTTCACAACCATAAGGGCAGAAATTGAAGAAGAGGGCAATCAAAATTGAAATCAACTAAAACTAGTAATTCCACTGGCCTAGTTTTCCTTAGGCACAACCCATGCCTACGCAGCTGTCCATGGAGAGATATGCATCCAAATGAATCTTTGTGGCCTAAGCCAAAAGGAGGTAAGCCATGTTCAACCCAAGAGCCATAACACTACACAACAACAGTGAAGGGGTCAAGCTAATAACACTACACTTTACAGTGACATAATGACCATCGGTGTAAATGGAGGACTTTTACTGAAATTATTTATATGCTTAAAGAAAACAAATATCATTGTTAGAATAAAAATATCCTCCAAGGAGCCCACAAGCCAGCTGGGCTTATAATGTCAGATTCGGCACTTCACTCATGCAACTATGTGGTTTTTGGCAACAGGGGACAGTTTAAGTCCCGCTGACTCAAAATCCACTACATGGAGGGGACACTAACAGATGTGCCCACACAAAATTTGGAAAAAATCATAAGTTCTCACAGAAAAAAAACCCCTCATGAGCTATTGATCTATATTTTAAATCAATGCTGTTCTAAGTCCATATTTTTTTCCTGAAGAAACACTACCATTTTTTAGGTCAATTTGACTGCATATTCAAGAAAAAAGCCCAAATGTTGTAAGTGTTCACACCATGAGGTTGACATCGTAATTGATTGCTTACTGGGGCTGCACCATGGAATCATCTCACCCTTAGAGAAACAGTCCTGATTTACAGACAATTCGATTTGCCTGTGCTTCATCATGGCCATAGGAGGTTCTTCTCCAAACGACACCTGTTAGCACCTGAAGAGATGGAAAATACCTCGTTAGCTGTCAGCCATATCTGAGCTGACTTTATATCCTCTTTTTAGGCAGCCCTTAGGAATTAAGATGGTGATACACTCTCTAGCACATCTCATTTCAGGAGAGTGCAGTGACAAACATGAGCAGAGAGAGGATGTCATGGGTTATGGGTGCAGCAGAACGTTGAAGAGATAGAGATACACAATAACTGCAATGATTTCCAATTATATAAATGGAACAGAGGATGTACAGAGGATGATTTAGACACTGGAAGAAAATTAATAAAAGTTTAGGACTAGGAATTCTCCCAAGGAGAACATAAACTAGAAAGCATTTCTTGAACTGCTCTTCTGAAATGAAACACAGCAAAATCCATTAACCACAAAATATATAACTTGATGGGGCTTTTTCCTAACACTGTTATTTTGGTATGTTGTGAAGGCATTCACATAGAGACCTTGATGTAAGATGTTCTATTCAAGAACAAAGAAAGCATGAGGTTTAATTTTGTTAATTTCATTGTATTTCATCAATTTAACCTTCAAAGACCCTTGGCTGTGCAATACTTTGATACTACAATGTGCACTTTAAACCTAATATTTTCAAGGTAGTGTACAGGGATTTATCCTCATCCTAGTGAGTTACATAATTCAAACTCTGTGAAAGTTATTTGAAAGCACAGCTTCCTGTAATTCTACAGGAATGTGGAAGATAAAGGTATGGAATGCAAATGTTTATTGACTGAAAAATGTTCATCAGGGATAACCAGTGCCACGTTGCTTTCCACTAGCAGATTAGAGACAAGAGCATGAGAGACACAGAAGTGGGCTTCTGCATTTTTTTACATAATATAGCCCTCAAAATACAGCTKCTTCTGAGTGACAGGCCTGCCTGCTGGGAATAAAGAGTCCCAACAGAACAAGGAGTGCAGGTGAGATGCTATTACTTTTTCCAAACCAGCGATCAAAATGGAGCATTGTCCCAAGATATTTCCATGGCAACACTGACATAACTTTGGGGAGCATGGTTTCTTCTCTCTCTTGTCATGGGTCTTAAACCCACAATGTAAGACAAAGTGCCTGGACAYGGTGTCACTTCTCTTGCATCTCTGGGCAGGCAATGACCCTCTAGAACAGCTGGAAGATCCTTTGAARATACTTATTTAAGGTCCGTGTTCTGTGAAAATATCAGGCCTACAGATTAAATATGTCTGACACATCAAAGAAGCATGTCACCCTAGTTGTTTTATACAAACCATTGGATGCATGATCAGAAGAACACAGCTTGTAGTGTTTCTTGCAGTATAAAGAACAAATCTTTCATAATCCAGATCCTTTGTGAAGTACCGTACCTGCTCTCTAAGAAGGAGCAGTTCATAACCAGTTGGAAAATACATAAGAAAATATGTCAGACGTAAAATTTCTGTTTACATTGGTTGTGTGCATATTGCACACATAAGTCTAGATTGAGATTGAAAATCAAGTACCATAGATAATGCATACTTCTAGTTAAAGGACATGAGCTCTTTTGGGACTGGTTTAATAAGGGATGTCAGCTTTTTGAAAGTGCAGGATTCATTTAATGTGCCTTTCTTGGCTGTGAATCTTAGAAAAGTTGGCATTTTTACAAAGCTGCTTCCCCCCCAGTTGAATGTGAATGTGAACCCATTGCCAGGCTGGGTTTCTGTAACTTGACATCTGTTCACATTGATTTGCAGGTAGACTTGGTCTGAAGGGATAGCATGTAATGTCCAAACTCTTAGAAAAGAGGAAATGTATTCCCCTGTGATCAAATTGAGATATAATTGTCACATGAGATAAAGAATCAGTCTGCAGTATCTGAGGAACTCTCATCTATTAAGCCATTGAACCTATCGTGTTCCACTCAAGTCATCCAGCATTTTACATGAACCAGCCCAAATCAGGACACGTTACAGGGGAGTTCTTTTTAAGATGGAGGCTTCCACAGGCTAGTTCATTGCAGGATGTTTGTCTCCTACCTAGCATATCTAATGATTAGTTACTCTAACTGCCTAATTCATATCCAAATACCCTGGTACTGCTGCCACTGAGGACACAACTGAACTGCTGTGGGACTACACGTGATGTATCTGTTTTGCACCATGCAGTGTGAATTGAATAACCAGGTTTGCATTCAGAATGCAATGGAAGCTACAGACTGATAAGTTTCAGAGCTTTCTGGAAATGGAAAGTTGTGAAAAAGTGCTCTGAACTATCTATGGACAGGCTAAAAATGAAAGACATCCACATGGCTTGTAGGTGTGGAATAAGACAGCAGCTGAGTACAGATGCTTTACATTTGATGATGATACAGTCTCCCAGATCTTTCTATTAAAAATGTGGATGGGCAAGTGAGTTTTAATGTGTACATGTTAAACAAGGCATGGAAAGAGCTGCAAACCAGAACAGAAGAGCTACATGCTTGCTGCATTTCCAGTGCTGTGAGGTCATGCAAGAGAGGACATCCTTCTTGTCTCTGCAGGATCCATACCGTCTCTTTTTTGTTGAGTGTCAAGGGATTCTCTGCAATAGGTAACTTGGAATGATCACTACTAAGGTTGCAAAGGAGAAAGTTACAGTAGCTCTTTTGTGGCTGGCTTGTTGGGATTTTTTTCTGACACTTAAAAGCTAAATACCCTTATCTTGTGAGTATTATCTTGATAGTGAACAAACTGTACTGTTCATATTGTGCACAATACTGTTATTTTTAATTTTCATTGCTTTATACACACATAGATGCTGAAACGAAACTGCAAGAGTTTCTGTTGAGATCTCCATGAGCTAAAACTCCTTAGAGCCACCACTGAAAGCCACCCTTGGGCCACTTTCTTGCTGCCATATCCTGAAACAGACTTGCTGTTCCGGAGAGCCTAACTCACAAATATCTGGAAGGAACAGCCTTGGTGAGACCAGAGTCATGGAACTCCTTTTTGTTTTCTGGTAATGCACAGGTACATTGAGAGTAAAGGAACTGAGATTGGTTTGGAATTTGCCAAAACATTGATAGTTACTAAATATGACGTATGGGCTTCCTGACAGAGCATGACTCTGAAGCAGTCTTCTAAATGTCATACTGTCCACTTAGTCACTGCCCTATTCTTCTCCCTGAAGCAGCACCACCAGACTTCAGTAAATGGCCTGATTGCCATACAGAAATAAAAATGTTTGTATGTCAATCAATAGACTTTGAAAGGTCACATAAATAATCAAGAAGCACTAGGAGACACTACTGTAAAGGCAGTATCAGAGGCTGGTATTCTAACTCACATTTAAGGCATCTACCTGACAAAATGCTGTGTCACAGACTCTGGCAATCGTAGTACCTGGCACCAGAACATGCCACATGCAACTACCCAGATATCATTTCAGGGCCTTACTGCAGCTAAATTTTTGGTGCCTAAATGTCTGCAACAGAGGATAGACAGAGGTGACTACTTCTTGCAAAAACACATGCTTGACTATGGAAGTCAGAAGTTAGTCTTCTGGACCTCTAGCAAATCTTCTCCCACTCTCTTTGCAGTATAACTCAGTATTCTAACTTCATGCATCAATCATCAGGATTTGCTGACCATAATGAATAAAACACTCAAGCAGAGGTATCTATCAGGAAAAAAATTTCAAAGAGATGTTCATACTTGGAGGAAAGCATTCAAATTGCCACCTAGTCCTGCTATTTGGTTCCTTTGAGTGAAGGCAGATACGGATTCAGGCTTGATATTCAGATACCGGTTCTGCAGTTGATCTCATTTGTTTCTTACAAACAAAAGAACATTCTGCAGCCCTTTCCTTTCTTTACCCCCACACATTGTTCTACTAAGGTAAATGATCAAATCCAAATCCAAATCCCGGGTTAATGAGTGCCAATCATAGCTTCAGCCCCTGTTTCAGGCTTGGCAACAAGTTCCCCGAGCCTTAGCAAACAATTATCATTCAGCTACTGTAGAAATTGATTCTTGGGTTGACGAGAGCAGTCCTCCCTCGGCTGGTAAGGTCCTGCCATGGGAAGCAATTACTGCAAGATGCCAGCTGACAGACTCATTCCGTGGAAAGTCAGGTTGTCTTGATCCTCAGGCATTCTCTAGGCAAATTGTATCCTTACACTCATCTCAAACCTCTTACGAACTGTTGGCTTCTATCAGGAAAAATGGATTGTTCCCTTTGTTTCTGTGGCATTTGATAGAATAAATCTGGACATCCTGCCTGCACAATAAGGAGATTTAATTTTAAAATTCTCACACCAAAATGCTTCAGTATGATAAAAAAAAAGCAGAATCATAAAGCAATGAAGATTGCTGCTTGCCTAGGGAGCAGTAATGCAGCGCAGCTAGTAGGACATTATTTCGTGCATAAAGAGACCCAAATACCCTTAGCAATGACTTGTCTTTACTGATCATAATTTTCTTTTCCCTCTAATTTTCAAATAGTCTGTAGCAACACTTTCACATCACTTTGCCTGACATCTTTTTGTTATTAGTTTGGGGATTTTTTTCAAATCTTTGTTATTCCAAGGTGGCAACTGGAAAAAAAGCAAAGATTTACTGCTTAATTAGCTTTTCTGACAATGTCTGAATAATGATTGAGATTTTGCCAAACACCAGTGAGACAGAGACACATAGCCAGTATCAGCTAACTAAAGAAAGTGGCATTTAAAGTCAGCAGAAAATTATTAGTCTTTATATCTACCTTTAGATAATTGAAATATAAGACTGGCTAAATAAACAAGTAGTAAACCATGCAGTCCACTGTAAATACTGTTGGTAAGAAAAAACATTCTTTTTCATAACTTCATAAAATAACTCCTGAATAACATATTTGTTGTTGATTGTGGCACAAGTTCAGCGAAGGTTTATCCCTGACTTTAAAAACTGCAAACCCCAATGACACCAAAATATAAAAAAGAAAGATAATAGGAAGAAAAAACAAGATGTAAGGACTTCTTGACCTCACCTAGATTCTAAGTTTCACCCTGAGGTACCTGGAAAAGTGCTGGAAGCAGCAGGGGTGATGTGAGCCTTTAAGGTGATAAAGACAAATATTACAGTAAATGGGCATTTGCAGTCACAGATACCTGAGAAAAGAGGGAACCCATGATGGCCAATTTAAAACGTGTTTTGATTGAGAAGTGCCACATCCACAAAGAAAGTTTATAATGTCTCCAGAGAGTCAAAAAAGTTCACTTGGAGTAATATCAGATATTGCTACTTTTGCTATAGCTATTAATCCATCAGTTCTGCTGAAATTTTTAGGACCTGAGAAGATTTAAAAAATATATTTCAGGTCCAAATTTCTATAGCATCAAGCACCCAGTGTGCTCAATAGAGCTAAGCAGGCTTTTAAAAGCAGAGAATTGGACTGGGCTCTTTTTCAAATTCTGATGAAACATTTGTCAGAATTTTGCCTAATTAATTTTCAGTCTTTTTAGAGTTTTTATTCCCCTTGAAAAAACCTTTTACAATATATTTTCACCTTTTCTTTTCGCATTAACTGCATTTCGGATTCACTGAGTGCTGAGTGCACCCTTAGAAAGCCTTTTAACCTGGCTGGTAAGTTAAAACTTTCTAAATYTCACATGCCCACAGGGTTTCCCACCTTAATTAATTAATAACCCCCTCCTTGTCCTTTTAACTGGGTCATGAATTAATTTAAAAAGTTAATTATGCAATTCTTTCCTCTCCCTTTACTTATGCCTTTCATCCCTGTGTCCATTGGCTATAAACAATGTAGAAATAGAGTCATATAAGCTGGAATGGTTGTTATAAGATTTGTACTGCTGAAAAATGAGAAAAAAATCCAAACACATCTCATCCCTGTTTTTCCCTTCACCCTTTTTTGTCCTGCTTTCTATTCCAGGCTTGAGTAGGCTTTGTGGAGAGCAATAAAACTCTCCAAAAATTTAAGTAATAAATGGAGTTGTTGGTTTTTTTTGGGTTTTTTTAAGAGAAAAAAAATAATGATAGATGTAAGTAGGCAGAGACCATCAGGTGGGGAAAAAAACCTCCACCACCAAAAGAAGCAAATGGCTTTATTTCCTTCAACTGATGTACCCACTACATTATCTAGAGTGTAAAAGGGTTTACAGAAGGAAACTGACTCATGTAGGATATGTAGGTATAGAAAATGCCTGGTTTGATGTGTTTCTTTTTGGGCATATAGAAACAGGTAGGATAACAGTCTGCAACAGCTTTTCATACCTTCTATGAGTGATGTGCAGAACAAAAAACCTGTTGGCTTTTTTTTTCATCATCTCTAAAATTATCCTCTCTAAATTTTTACTATCATTGGACATAAAGAAAATTTGTACCCATTCATTGATCTTTGTCAATGCCCAAAAGATGAAAATGAACTGTGAGACCGTCAGCCTCTCAAATACATCCTTATGGATGCGCCTTCAAAGAGAAACCCACTAAATTAGCCTGAGCTATAAGTGCAACAACTCTCCAAGAATGTAAGACTGGAAAGTATTTCCTAGGTCAGGTTGTTCAGTGTTCACTAATACAGTCAGTCAAATGTTGCTCTCTCTGTGTCCAGTATTTTAATTAGTATAATCAGAAAGCTTTACTGCCCAGTGCCRCATGGACTCAGTGTGTTTTACCAACTTATCTAGGTAGGGTGCAGAAAACCCCCAGGACTTCGTTAACAATAATGTTTCCTCTTTGACAAGTGAGGGAGCTGAAACACAGAAAAACGTAGCCATTGAGACTATGGTGCAGACAGGGATAGGATCCAGCATCTGAATCCATGTCCACAGCTACAGACACCAGACACATTGCAGGATGCTTCTTTTTAGCATTACTGTTCCAGAGATTAATATTTCATACAATCATCAAGACAAAGGACAAAGGTTGCCATAAGGCTGCAATATTCTGTACAGGAAGTAGTATCTACAGAAAGAACACTTGCATCAAATCTAACACGCACAGCAGGGACCATTTATCTTGGCACACTGCCCATTAAAGCCATTGCTTCCTTCTTTTCCTTCTTCTTCTGGAGTAAGTGACAATTTCAAGCCGTAAGAACATCTTAACTTTGTAAGCAGATAACAGGAAATATGACTATGAATGAACCTGCTCTGAGGATTAGCTGAGGTGAATGCCCATTGAAAATGCATAAAGGTTTCAAATGTTACTCATGTCACTAAGGGGACGCTGCATATTCATTAAGGTATCACAAGGARCTCATTTCATATTAATGGAGAGGTCATACATCCTTCCAGAGGAATTCCACTGCAGAGCTGCACAAATCAGCGTGCTATTATTTTAAGTGTTAGCAATTTAAACCTCTCTAAAATCACAGAACAGCCTGAATTTGCAAAATTATTTAAGAAAAATGTTAGCGACTCTTTTTCATCTTGCAGAGGTATAAAAGAAATGTAGTAAGTGTTTTTATATTTTGAAACTCAATTTAAACTGCACATTAGGTGTTCCCTTCTAGTGCTCAGGAAAGCTGTTGGCATTATTTAACACACACATATACACACACATATATATATGTGTGTGATATCAGTGTTTTAAGACCACTTTAAAATACAGGCAGTTTAAAATTTGGGTTTTGTACAAAGTTCACTTTTCTAATCTTTTTAATATTTACAAAACTTCTATTGCCCTCTCATAACAGAAACAGCCAAAAGCTTCACAGCTATGTACCATATAAGGATATTTAACACTTAATATTTTGATAATTGAAAACATATAATTATTACGTATATAAAAATTTTCTTCCAGGTGTTTCATGATTTCTTTCCTCTGTTTTTACATGTTGTGATAATGAAGCAGTGCTGACAAAAATACACATCTAAATCTTTCTCCCCTTTGCAGAATGAAAGTACTCCAGTGTTTTATGTTACTGAAATGTATTTTCAATGGAGCTGATTGGAAAGTACTCAGGCCGATGAGATGCCATAAGAAATTGGCATTTAATTGAATCAGCGGTGCTTTGCACTTGAGGAAGAGCTAGCCTAGAGATTCTTTTTGGTAACAGTGACATGTCCCCACAGGTAGGAAAACACATGTGTTTCTGTCCACAGGTTTGCCAGGACAGCAGACTCTTGTGCTCCCACCCATCCTCATGAATCTGTAGCTATGAAGGAGCTGCCACTTTGAACTTGAATTTCACATTTTCAAAGAGTCAGGCTGGCTGTCTCCCCAGAAGAGTGTCTAGGCCCTGGCCATTCCATCCTGCTGAACAGTGGCCTTCCTTCATAAAACATCAGCATGACAGGGCATTAGGGTAGGCACAGCCAAACCAGCTGTAACCYCTTGAGGAGGAGGGAACAGCACACCTGTAAGAATCTAGAAGCCAACATCCATCACAGCCAGGGAGTGATTTGCCTGTTGGTCTCAGTTTGCCACAGTCCTTCCTGAACTGCTGTTGAGGCAGACTTGGTTCTGACTGCAGCTGCATGTAGGGTCCATCTGCCTGGGTTTCAGGCAAATGGAGAGCCAGCTGTTTTGCAAGACCAGATGCCTAGGGAAGAAGAGAAGAAACAGAGGGATGCAAAAGGATTTGTCCCAAACCTAAAACCTATAAGCCTGGCAGCTACCAATGAAAGTGGCATGAGCATGTCCATGTCTCAGCTTTCTGCTGAAGAGCAGTTATACAGCTGTCTAGCCAATATTTATCTCACTAGCTCTCTATGGAGGGAAAGATAAAATTAAGGAATGGTGTTACTTTAAAAACAATGATCACATGAGTTTTCTCCATGAAGTTTTTCAGAATTTCCATTATGTGATGTATTCTGAATAACTGGAAATTGTGCTAAGTGAGAAACAAAACCATGTTGTCGCTGCCAAAATTTCTTTGAAAGGTAAAATTTCATGTTTCAGCCAGCTATAATTTCAAGTAGGTGTTCTTGAGTAAAGAAACATTTGCAACACATTTTTATATAAGATGGAAAGAAATAGTCATGGATTACTGGTGGATTCTGAGGTCTGCCAGGATGTTACCGTCCAAGACAATTCTTCAGACATCGTTAATTGTATGCAGCGATCCCTCAAATTTTGTCCGTTTTGACTTTTACTCCACTCTGTCATCCCATTTCCACACCCCCAAAACCCCTTCCTTTCCTTTCTTCTTCCATTCTGCCTTCCGGGTTTTGCAGCTTGTTGAGAAACAAGACCCTCCCACACAATAGTTATACAGTTAGAAACATATTTGAATACACATTTAGGAAACATAGTCTGTGTCGTGCTGCTATGAGACCCACTTAAAATTGTTTAGATTAATGACAGTTACATGCCTAATTTATTACTGTAATTATTGTGATAATTTAGAGAAGATAAATGGATATCTATTAGAATTTAATGTAAAAAGCTGTAATTAGTCTGCTTCAGAAAGGGGAGAAAGCCAATGCACGTAACTGAAAATCCATTAAGCCAATTATAATGTTACTGGGGCAGAAAATGTACAGCCATCTGAAATACACCCATGACTTTTGCATAACTGTACCCTAAGCATGTAAACCCATCTGTCAGATTCCTTCATTAATTTAATAAACATATCAAGGCAAAAATTAATTAATGCACATAGTTCAAACTGAGACTTAGGGTGGGGAGATGGGGGAGAATAAAATTTTGTTGCCATTAAGCAATTATCATGTAAATATAACAGCAGCAAATGCATTGGAAGGGACTTACAGTACAGGAGAGTACACTGCTAATCATGGCATAGGCTTTCTTAGGTATTCCCAGAAGTGTTAAAAGCTGTCTTGGTGCAATTAAAAAAATAATATTACAAAAAAAAAAAGAGTGAGAGAGAGAAGACAGCAATTGCTATCACCTATTTACTGTCAAATTAATTCAGGTGCTCCTGAGATGCCATCTGTATCAGGAGAGCGAGGGTGTCACTAGCTTTACGATCCATCAGGAGAAGTGAGAGCACTGTTCTGTTTGATGGCTCTGATAATGGAAAGAAGCTAAGCAATTGCAACAGATACATCATAGATTTTCTCATAATTATCTGACCTGTTACACTGTGTCACTCTGCCGCCAAACACACTGTTTTTATGTCAGAAGCTGTATGGGCATTCTTTACTTTGATCATTCTGTATTCTGCAGATGTCAGCATTACTGTATTTTAATTGACTCTGGGGCAGCATTAAAAAGCACCTTCTATTTCAGTTGCTTAGACCTGATGAGACTGACAACCTGGCATTTATGAACATTAGGCCTTCATGGTAACTGTGTCAGGAACTGTGTTTTTCCTAAATCCCCTAGGTACAAATAGCAAACTGATGTTAGTAAACCAGTTGAAAAAAACCCAGTGTCTATGCAAAGGACACCTCTGACATTCTCTAGCCAAAAAGATGGCAAACTTTTTCATTAGATTAGACTCTTGTGTCAAAAGTGCATGTTGTATCCCAATGTGCAATTAAGAATTGACCAGTGTGCTGAAAGAAGGCTAGAGCTGGTGAGGACTGAGGTTATAGCAAAAAGTGTTGGTAACCTCAAAACAAGAATTTCTTGACAACTTCCATATTCCCAGTATGCCCTGTTAGCCAGGATCGTGTTTTCCTCCTCCTGCAGGAAGAGACAAGTAGTTCTTTCAGTACTTAGCTTTCTTTGCAGCCTGCAGTGCAATCCACAGAAATGACAGATAAAATGGCTGAAATTTTACAGGCTGCTGAATGGAACTACTTTTTTTTTAAGAAATATTCTTGGTTGAGTAAAAATAAACTTGACTGCATGTGAATTGTCCATGTTTCCCACCAGGCTTTACTCAACAATTTCTTACCTAAGAAATCCAGAAACTCTACAGGTACCATCAAGGTGTTGAGCTTGCTGCTTGAATTCCTGTGAATAGCTACCAATAACTACAAGAGAAGTGAAACTCAGAGCCTCAGCATTCGGTCCTTGTCTCCTTCACTGCTTTAATAAATGTTGACCAATGTATTGTGAAACATGTCTTGCTCCACTGATAACGTACAAGGACAGCATGCCTTTCCCCCATCACTCCCATGGGCAGGGATGCGACCYTCACTCCTCCTCAGGTTCCGACGAGCCTGGGTGCAAATTATGCTTACTGCTAAGGCCCTGCCATTCAGATACCAACAGACTTGGTTGTTGTTCCTCTTCAAGTGCCAGCAGTATCACTACACTATCCCCTTGCTGATAAACAACGTCACAATACTGATGAGCTCTGGTAAATACATCTGCCTTCAGACATTAAAAAGTTATCATGTTGTGCATATGTTTATAGATCAGTCATGTGCAACACCAAGTGGTATGAAGCACCTAATTAGCAGGCACGTTTATTTTGAGTGTGGTATTCACAAGGGTCCTAGAATAAATCTGCAAGCTAGAAGTCTCAAGTAGTCACCTAGGGATCAAGATTAGTCTGCACTGCAACTTTTCCGTAACTAGCTCTTGCACATATCAGGACTATGTTGGATTATGCTTTTGGAATTTGCTTTCTGGGTAGTTTTTGAAATGGTGTTTATAAACTACTGACTATCAGTGAACTGTGCCAACCGGTCTAGAGGGCTGACTTTAACACAGCAATAAGGAATGCGTCATTAACAGGCTAGTAACACCCTCCAAATTTCACACAGAATCAAATCTCTATTTGCATTGTATATCTGTAATTGTATCTTTCGTCCATTGTTGTAAAATAAACTGGGGTCAGTTATGTGACCTAGAGGTCAGAACCAGCAAACAACAGAAGACGAGCCGTCCATTCAGTACTGTAATACCAAAGGATATTCCCGTCCCACTCTGTAAAGGTAGGGAGGCTACTTTACAAGTGGAGAGGAGCTGTAAATGGGGTCGTCTACTCACTTTGCAGCCCACAGTTTGGAAAGAATGGTAGAAATTTGAAACATACGTAAGAGTCATAGAAATGCTTAAAGATGCATTGTAGTGGGTTGACCTGAATTGACAGACAGCCTGTTAAACCAATTACGCTTTTCTCAATTTCACATATTTAAACCGCGTGAAAAGGCAGGATTTTAGGGTTTTTTCATTGCAGCTCGGTGCCGGGATGGGATGGAGGGGGGGCCTCAGAGCCCAGGGCCCTGCTGGGCCGGACTGGGCTGGGCTGGGTGCCCCTGCCCCTTCCTGTCCCCACAACTCCCAACACCGCAGCACGGACCCTGGGTCGCTGGGAGGGGGAACTATGAGGCCGTCCAACGTGGTTTCCTGGAACCGGTGGATCCTTCCCTGTTCCACATGGTGCCAGTGGGAGCCAGGGGAGCCTGCAGCCAGCACACTTCGCGCCGAACTGAAGAGGACACCGTGCAGCCAGCAGCGCAGGGGCAGAGAGGCTTTCTCCACCATAAAGCCTGACCGGTAACATGGCGGTAACATGGCGACTTCAGAGGCAGAGAGAGAAGGAGAAAGTGAGCCACGTGGGACGGAGCTAAAGATGGCTTCAGAGGAGAAGAGAGGGCGGTGCTGCGCCTATTGCGAGTAGCTTGAAAAACCTTGCATGCCGTGGTAAAGATCTGTAACATCATAAACTGTCTCTTAATCCATTTAAAATACATGGGGGGGTGGCTCGTGAAGGTTGTAAAAGTGCCCACGCCAGGCTATTTAAAAGCAGAGAGAAAGAGGCTTTCAAGAGAGTGGTGGCGAAAAAACCTTTGTGTTCAGGCCAAAATAACTCATCCTTAAAAADATTAATAACCCCATGTAAAGGTCCATGCCTTGCAGTGTAACAAAACTGTGAGTTTTCATGGAAGAGATGTTTCACACCACAGCAGGTTTTTTTTCCTTTTTCTTTTAAGTCTGTTAATAAACTTCTTTATATTGTGTAAGTTTTATTTGCTTTGTTTTCTCCTACTTTTTATCTCACACAAAAGAAATCAGTAAGTAATCCATATTTCAAATTGAAACCACTACACTAAATTAGTGTTTCTGCCTGGTTTCGAATTCAACCTGCTACATGCATTAAGTGTCCTCTCTAAGAATCAAAGAGCAAGAATTAGAGTTTATAGAAAAATAAGCCTGAGAGATAGATTAACTACAAAGTGTAAGAGTGTCTGTAGGAAAAATATAGCAGCTTCTGTCAGAATCAACACTTACAAATTCAGGTCTTGCAACAACCACTGGGTGGAATTTGAAGGCAATAATATTATGATATGTTTTTGTAACAGTAATTGTGATTAACCACTAGGAGAACCCAAGAAATTATCAATAGCTCACCTTTAGCTTCGTAAAAAGCAGATTTTTGATTTGTGAATTACTGTATTTAACACACGTTTATCTGTGCAGCAGTTTAGATGCTTAGCTGATTCTTTCTAGCCTTAAACTCTGAGTATTCTCCTTCTCTCCTGCCCATCCCCAGCCTCTATGCTGCAAAGCTTGTGCAGAAATCCTGGTGGAATCATTCACTAGGCTCTCCCTTAGGCTCACAGGTACCTAACTGAGCATCCTGGAGTTCCTCACTTGTAGTGATGAGATTCATTCAAAACCTTTTGTTTAAAAGCAAAAGAGAGCATATTTCAAGGAATATATTTCAGTTCACAGTCAGTTACAATATTTCACATAAAATATATAAGAATGTCTGGAATAGGTCAGGCCAACTAGTTATATATACTGTCTCTGTCAGTGAATTATATCAGCTATCTGGGGAAGATAATGAAAATCAGAACATGTGTAATGATGCTTCCTCCCCAGTACAGATTTACAGAAAACAGCTGACCGAAGTTTGAGATCTTCCTGAGCAAGAACTGGTATTTTTGTACTGCAAAGTCTTGCACAAAACTTTTTTTTCTTCAGCAGCTATTTGGAACCCAGGGATGCTTTCACACTATTTTCCACACTGTCTGTGACAAGAAAGTATAAAATTAGAAATTACCCATATTTTCCTTTTGAAATTCTCGGCAGCATATTGACGCCGCTTATTTCCTGTATTGGAGGAGACAGTGAACTGCTCCAAATAGACTTTCCTTTCAAAACTCTTCAGATCTCCATCATTCCTTCACTTGTGGGTTTTTTTCCAGATCTAGATATTATTTGAATATAGAATATTTAGTTCCTTTCCTTGGTGAGAAAGGATATCCCTGTGGTTTTCCTAGTGCTATAACTGGTACAAAGAGAACTTTAACGATGATGAGGCTTCCCCACACATGCTATGGGGAACTATTCTGAATTCTGTCAGAGCTCATCCCAGGGAGCTGCCTTATGTGATGGAAGGGAAAGCAGACAGGTTGCTGCAGTCCTTGTGATGACTTTCTAGTGTTGGTTACCCCAGATTAAGAGAAGAYGAATACCACTAGAAGAAAGCAAGACTGAGTGATCAAATGAGGCTCTGCCAATTTTTTAATTTCCATCACAATAGAGCCAAAGTCTTTTAAACACAGTATTTGCAGAATAGATATTTAGATGAATTCTAATACTAGTTTTAGTTATCGTGGTCTTATCAAAATGATTCAGAGAAAGTTGGTGTTCTTTTAGTTGTTTGGGGTTTTTTTCTCCCCACCAGACAAAATTGTAATTAGCTTTCTCAGTTCCTTCCTGCAATATCTTAAAAGCTACTCTTGCATATTGTGAAAAAAATACAATACATAGAAAAAACATATACTCTAGTATTAGAATGGTTCTGCCCATAAATTAATATAAGATTTTGCCACCTAGGACTGCCAATTCCAAGATCCTTAAACAGGCATGCAAAGCTAATTGAGGACAATTCTGAGAGAAAGATGGATCCCAAGGTATTTGAAGCCCTGAGGTAACAAGCTGGCCTGAAAACCTAGCRGGAGGGGAAAAGTAATTAGATGTTCCAACCAAATTGCCCCAGATTTATTGATATTGATTTAAAATCCAGATAATCCTCTGTATGATTTCCAAAGGAACTGAGCAACAGTCTTATTTAAAAAGTATAAAAAAATATGATAAAGCAGCACTAGTCACTGATTGTACCTACTGCACATGCCCAACCACTGTGATAYGTTTGTCTGGCAAAATGATAAAGCCAGCTTCATAGAGAAGGAACTTTTTTCCCTTTGCAAACTTGCAGCAAAAGCAAGAAACAAAAATACTCTATTAAAAAAACCCCAAACAACAACAAAAAAAAACCCAAACAAAAAAAAAAAAAACAAAACCAAAAATATGAAATAACAAAATTACTTAATGCTCTTATCTGCCACTGATAGGAAAAGCATCCTAAATGTATGCCTCGTTATTGAAATCTTTCAGCTGATCCATGTTGTGTGTCTACTTATTACCCTTTTTAACCAGCTTTCCTTAGGACAAAGCATAAAAGGCAAATCAGTCTCACTTAACCCTTTAAGATTTTTATTTTCAAAGGGGTAATAGATGTTCTGATGGAAAAAAATCCCATATGCTTAGTATCCTTCTGGCATTGACAGTCATGAGGCATTTATTTATTTGGTTAATCCATAAGTTTTAGAGCACACTGAAATGATGACAGCTGATCTAAGGAGTGATTAGGTTTGTCAAAAATCATACGAATGGATCTATCATGAGGTTCTCCCCATCTCTGCCAAAGGCCGGTACTAGGATCTTCAAGGTTCTCATCCCAAACTGTTGTTACAAATGATGATAACCAAATATTCTTGTTAAGGGTATGCACATCTAGTCACCTTTTTGAAATCATTGCAAACAGCTATGGCACAGAATTACACAGCCTAATTATGTTATTCTAGAAAACCTTTCCCTTTCATTGCTTTTGGTTGCACACCTTTCCAGTTTATTTTGCCAACCTTTAAGGATCAAGGTCACCAGCAGTGCCTACTCTGGAGTAATTTTGCTCTCCTTTCCTTCTTCTGGGGACAGCAGTAGCACCTAAACACAGTTTGGGAGGGAACGACAGCTTGTAAGAGGCAACCCACAGGCATCAGGGAGGCCCTGCTGAGGTGACAGACCTATTGACGAACTATCTACTAGAAGTCTCCTTTGCATTAAGTTTATTTCAAGCTAGGTATTTTCTATATGAGGCTAACAACCTGTAGTGCTTGGTATTGCAGAAGGGGTTCACTCACTCGTTTACTTTTTTGGGCACCATTTCTTTGTTCTGCAGCTGCAGTAAATCACAGAGTAGTACCAGCATCACGTGTGGCATTCCTGCAAGACACGTGAGGCATGGGAAGCTATGAAACAAGGAAATTATGCTTAGATAAAGGACAAAGACTGCTATACAGTTTTCCATTTTTGTGGTTGGCTGACCCTATTGGATCCCATGTTGTCTGAACACTCTCCGCTCAGTGCTGGATTTTCTTTTTTTTTAAAAAAAAACCTTCCTTTAATGATTTGCCTGACAATATTTTACAGAAGAAATAATGAAAATATCCTTTTATTCTTGGGGGGAGAGAGGGAGAAGTGATTAACGTACATGCTTACAATGAATCATAAGCTTAAGATGTTTTCTGATTATGTGATCTACTCACAACCTCTAGTAAATTGAACCATGTTATTTCCCATTTCTTTTTTTTCTTTTGTAATTCAGCAACTTTTGTATTTTCACCATGGCTTTATATTGTAAATTCACRTGAGGTGGGAACACCTCCTTCCTCCTCATTTTGCTTTCATGCATAATATACCTTACATGGACTCACAATGAAACTCTCTAAACTCTTTTAAGTTTTCCTCTGAGGGAGAGATACAACTCCACTCATGAGTGACTTCATTGTATTACAGTACTTTGATTTTCTCATGTTAATTTTAGTAACAGTGAATATGAACAGGTCAAATCCAGCAATGTTTTTCCTGTAGATCAACAATAGGATCTTATGAACTCCCATGTGGTGTGGGAGATCAAGGATGATTACAAATAGTACCATTTATATGAATGTTTTGCTTTCCAGAAACCCATAAGCCATTTGGAAATGTCTAGTGTGTGAGGGATGCAAGAACTCTATCATGGAAGAAGTTGATAGCTCTGTTCCGTGGAGTTAGCACAGCTGTAGCTAAAGTGGAATGGAGAAATTTTACAAAGAAGATTTAAAATATTATCTATGAAAGAATAGATAAGCAGAGTACTCAATATAATTTGACTGAAAACACATTTAAAGACACTGGCTGTAAATCCCAAAGATCTTATAAAAACCCATGTGACAGTCTATTTTGAATCTAGGGCCAGCATTCACTCAGGTCAAGGGGGAAACTTAACAGGCTTTAATAGAGGCTGGAACCTGGAGCTTAGTCTGCAAGAGGAAATATTCCTCACCTGACTCGTGTATTGTGTGGGTTATATAAAAGTGATTAAGAAATCAGCCGCCACACCATTTCAGTGGCAATGTCACAGAAACWCTGCCAATTACTGAGTCACTGACCTAATTTAGAACCAAAGTATTACTGGAGAATTAGATGATAATAAATACTAGAAGTGATGAAGGAAGACGAGAAGTTTTGAGCCAACAAGTCACTCTCATTTTAGGRAATCTGGAAAACATATTGCTCAGTCTGGCAAAGAGCAGGCAGTTAGCACCACTCATATCTCAGTAAAAGTAGGGGCTTAGCAAGCTTAGTTATTGTCTGCACTGGCAGGGACTAAAAGATTATTCAGATGGATGTAGGTTAGGTGAATACGTCAACCAGACTGGAACCTTTCAGCCAGTGTGAATGGACAACGAAGGTTCAGTCTCAGATCTGTGTCAATGAACAGTGAGACCCTGGCTACAATGACCACTTCTGTTTGTGCTACCACACAAATATATAGGCTTCTTTTTTCTTTTTCAAGTTTTTTGTGCACTGCCTCCAGACAGCAGACGTAGCAGACATCTTCCAAGRATAAGACTAGAAGGCCTCCTAAAAAGCACATCACACCAGATGAGAGAGGCACTCCATGAAYGACCTTGCAGAGAAATGTTGGCCAGGAGGGCTGCGGTTGGGCACTGACACCCAGGGAGGGATGGGACATGGAGTGAGGGAGGAGCATGAGGGAAGGTTGCACCCTCTCCTGACTTTTCCTCTCTGAAGGTTTTATGGACCCTCTCGCCTCGTACGCTTTCCAGAGAGATGCAATACACATATTTGGATGCAAAAGGATTTCTGATACCAAGAGAAGGCTCTTGGTATCAGAAATCYTCTTGCATCCACATATGGGACTTCTTTAATAGAGATTAATATCTGCATTCTCAGGGAATGTGAGACATGACTTGCACATCTCCAGTAACACTTATAACTAATGAGCATCTGGAGATTTTGTTTTGCGTTTCAGAAAGAATTATTTAATTAAACAATTGAAAAGGCCTTTGCATAACAGGATTTTTTTCCTCTGCTAAAATAATTTAACTGTTCATTTTTTATCAAAGGAATAAAAGTAAATGCATGCTTGCTAATTGTTTTGATAAGAACAATAGATTGAATTATTGGGAGAAAATAGGAGGGAAATATGCAGGGCTGAAACATCTATTCCTAATAAAAATAAAAGATTTTTCTTAGGGATTAAAAATAAAAGTATAAAACCACATGTTCACCAGAATGGAGCCACAYAGCTATGTATAAAACCAATCGCAGAAATCAGAATCAAGGAACAGGTGATGCAGTTGGTACTGTTCACCTCAGAGAAATAGATAGAACAGTACAGAAGCCATATGTGCTTTTGGATTAAGAATGGATAATATGCTGCAAAAGAGAGAGCCGTATTACCAGAAACACATCTGAAGACRTTGAGAAAGTCAGAGAGCAGCATTTGGCCACGGTCACTCATCTGAATGACTACGTTCCCTGGGAAAAAAGTTTGCCCTTTTCTCTATTTTATTTACTGTGTGTTCACAGCCTTGCTGGTCACCTGTGCAGGAACACTTCTGATATGTTTGATACTCATGCATTTTTCTTGATGAAGGAATGCAGAATTAGACCATGGCCCAAAACCTTGGCTCTCCTGAAGACAGTGGCAAAAAATATCCTWGCTTCTGGCTAATCTGCTTACTGTTTCAACCACATCTATGTTACAAGTCCTAACCCTTTTCCAAACTGCTTTAAAAAGGACTTTACGCTGACTGAAGAAGTAAGAAAAATATTATCCTGCATATAATACTAAATCTGTCATTTTTCTGCTTACTTCTCAACTGTAAGTGCCTGCACATATTTATTCCTTAACCAGAGGTATAAAACACATCAATATTCCTGGTTCTTGTGATCTGGTAGGTTACACCATCTGCTAAATTATGTAAATACATTAAAGAGATCTACTTGAAAATAAAATAATCTAATTTTAGCATATATATATCGTCAGTGATATGAGTAAAGAAAAATAAAGTACATGATTAAAGCAGTGAGAGTTGATTCTGCAGCCATATGAGGTACTGGCACAATTTCCTTGTAAAATGTGGAACACTTGGTGTATGTTACTGAGATTTATGAATGACAGGCACGACCAAAGTCTGTCATGTACTCCTCTTCCATTATAGCCACTGAATGGCTATGTGATGGAGCATCAAAGCCCTTCAAATGTATGCTTTTCTTGGCTGTTCTTAGGTTAGGCTCTGTGTGGATTCAACTCTGATGATAAGCCCTTGAAACTGTACAGGCATTTTGATCACAGAAAAGCAAAATGCTGTCTATGAATCTAAACTGCAGTGAACTAGATCCTCCATAATGTTCGTGAACTAGGTAAGTGTTTCAAAGGYTGTCTAACTCTACTTCAACATCAATTGCCAAACTCTGTCTAAGAAGTTTTTACATAGGAACAGAGAGCAAATATTTTAAACTCCTTTTTTTTTTTTCTTTTTTTTTTTCCTCACAAAGGCATGCCAGGATGCCCATTTTTTTAATAATAATGAATGAGTAGTCCCAATTGAAGCTCTCCTTTCAATCAAGGCCACAGGCTAAAAACCTAAAAGACAATGGTAGTGAGAGCCTCCTGGGATCTTGGACTGCTGCATTATTCCATCTCTGATATGCAAACCTAAGACATAACAAGAGTTAAAAAGGCTGTGTCAGGAATATCAACTCTGACATTTCYCTTTGTCACTAATTTTGTACAGTTATGTTACTGAACTCCACATAAGCAGTTCATTTATACCTTGGAAAAGGAGGGAAGGAAAAACAAACATCATGTGTAACAATAATGTAGGAGGCAGCAAATTTTGTATCAACAATTCTGCCATAGTACAAGGGCATAGATGTGTTTCAGTGTTTTATAGGAAGCTTGCATAAGTGAACCTTTAACAACTAGGCRTGTTACTGTACATGTACAGATAGATTTGTCTAGCTTCAGCTTTTCTCTGATGGCCATTTCTGCAGTATGTAACTGCCTTACAACAAATTATATTGTATTCATACAAAACCAGAATAATTTTCTTCCTCCTTTGTAGGGCTTTCTTGCATGTGCAGGTATCTGCACACATATCAGAACACATAAACAATATGTATATATAACAGCATATATTTTGTATTATTTCTCCTGAGAAAGTCTGTTAAGATTTAATAACCAAACATCCTTATTCTGACAGTTTTTATGTAAATTTAATAAGAAAAAAAGGTCTATGCATTTGTGTTTTGACCACTGTTGTATCTGTGTCTGTAGATTGATAATATTTAAGAAAATAATTTCAGGTTCTAGTTTAATTTAATTTTTTCTTTAAACTCAGTCCCTGAATGATTCCTGGAAAAACACGTTTATTTTCCAATATTTGTCAAACACTGGATTAAACAGTGTGTGAACAGAAAGGTGCTGAACAGAAATTGCCAGGTGAGACCCAGTACAAGAGCCACCCTGTCACACCTTTGACCCTGTGCATGCAGCTGGCATCACACAGATGCTTGGAGACATGGCAAATGTCCTAGCCCAGCTTCCATCTGCTGTGAAAAACACCCAGGCACAAAGGGGAGCCCAGCTAAGCCTAGTGAAATCGCTGCTGTGCCCTSTGGATGCCAGAGACAAGGTGCAAAAGGCAGCAATAAAGCTGCCCATATGCCCTTTGTTTTCACACTATCATAGCTAAGCTATGCAGACTTATTTAACAGGACCGACAGCATAACCTACATGGAACAGGTTTTTCAACCAGTTCTGAGCATTGATTGTACTTTATTTATTCGGCACTTGAGCTATCAAAGGGAAAAAGTGCCCGTGGCAAGCTAGGTTGCAGTAACAATCTGCRCATTTTAAACTGTCTGCATCTACTTAGTTACTATAACTACTCCCAACTGCGTGATTAAATACAAATGATGTTTCCATATATTAACTGCAACCTTCTTTCCAATGTGCTGAACATGATACTTAAAACATAAGATTCTCGAATGGAATAACATTTATGGGAGTAATTTCCCAAACGTGTATGATTATCACCTGCAAGGATATACACACCAGTTAAAATCCACAGTATGATGGGAAATCATTTCCAATCTGCTGAGAATGGAAACAGATTTAAAATACTCCTTCTCCACAAAGAAATCTCTCATATAAATCATCTACCTGTTCGTCACTCAGACATTAATGTAGCGCTCAAATTTGTACATTCCACATGCAATTTATGTATAAACATTACTTATTTTACTATATTAATGTGTACTACTGTTTTAGATAGTGGATTTAACATTTGAAATTACCTTTGATTCCTGTTCTATTAAAATCCAAACAGAAAACAAAGCTTACAATGCCCCTCAACCAAATCAAACCACAAACCATGAAATCAAAACATTAATCAATGAACTGCTGATCTTAAATGGAGTGGTACTGTTAATGTATTTTGAACAGAAGAACAAGTGAGCCACTGAGGTAAATTAAAAATGGGATAAAATTAAGAATGGTAGATCACTCCAAATCAACCACTTACCTCCCTCTTCTAAGAGCACTTGCTTAGTAAGCAAGGGAAATTTGATAGCTCTATTTAATCATAACTTTCATAACTCATTTGATGGGGCATGTAAAAATGGTCAGTAAAACAAAGCAAGCAACAGAAATCTATTGCTCAGAAGATGAAGAAGGAAGAGGAAGGGGCAACATGAAGTGCAGGACTTATTCCAGTTCTGAGCTCTAAAACTGATTCCGGAGTGACTGTAGGCATCACTTAGGGACTACGCACTCTTAGATTTCATACATTTGACTGAAGTTCATCTGTTGAGGGGTTTTTTGTGTGTTTTATTCACGGTCTGTTTAACCCCAGAATGAGCAATATGAGAGAGACACTGGCATGAGAATGGCAAACATACTGCCAGGATGCAGAAAGAGATGTGTCTCCAGCAGGGCAAGAACTGCTGAGTTTGCACATGACATCAGAATTAGCTAAATCTGAAGTCACGTGTACTTCACAACCCTGATCCAAAAGACAGACTCACAGAGGAGCAGGTGCAGGGGGTGCTCTGTGGGTGATGAGAGGAACAGTGCTCAGATCAAAACTGCTGGTGGTCTGAAGGAGGACCAGCATGTTGTCAGCTTCTTCGGCCTATTCTAATAACTGGGCATTGCTGAAGACTGTTGCTGAAATCTCCTTCAACATGGTTTAGGAAGATTATCCTCCAGTGCCTGTAGTCCACTCATGAGATGCAGAGAACTGAGAATATCTCCCCATATCTGTTCTTTTGGGAAGTAAAGGGTGTGGTGGTGTCTTTTATGTCATGCTTAGTGCACTAACAGGGAAGAGACAGTGTATCAGTTTCCAAGATCTTATACCTGAATAAAGAAAAAAAATAATATATATATATATATACACCCCTGAACATCATTGAAATAAGGAAAAAAATGCTGGTGCTTGAAATTCCTTGCCACTGTTTATGGCAGAGAGGACTGAAGGTAGTTCTRATTTCTGCTTTCAGGCTGCAGTTACAAAGCAGAGCTGTAGAGAATTTCAACTTTTCTGACAGATACTATTGATCTCACCATCTACTTCTTTTAGTCCACAGTGAACCAGTGTCTATCAATGCATCCCATGCAAATGCAACTGCTTGCATGTGACTCATCAGCTGGGAGGATTGTTTGGTCAAAAAAAAAAAATGTATTACTCCTAAAGGAACAAGTGTACTTTGTACAGTAGAAGGTTTAGAGGTGTAATCTCAYTTTTGCAAAGGACAAAGCAGGAGAGGATTACTTACCCTTCCTCCTTCTCCTTCCCTTCTATGGAGAAAAATCTTTCTTCTCCTTATGAAGTGTGTCCTAGAAGAGGCTGGACCAGTACAAGCACTCAAAAGAAAATGACCAGTGAAAAATAATAATAAGTTCATATGGTGGAATAGTCTTTAATAAATGTGAGCATAGCTTCAGGTTTCTATGTTTCAAAGAAACTGCTGTTACAAAAGATGAGGGGAGCTTTTTATTAATATTAAAAATATTCCTTGACCAAACCTGAAACAAAATGGACTCACAAAGAAATAAAAAACCTCATGCAACGGGTATGTAGCATATTTTTATCTATTAAAATCTAAGTAGACTAAGTTTTACATTAYCTCATATTCTTTCTTCTCAGGTGTTCGTGATTCTGAGATGTAGAGCAAGCAGATTGAACATGTCAAAGTCTGCAATTTCTGTTTATTTTTGTTTATTGCTTTTTGTTTTTCCCATTTCTTTCCTGGCTGGACAACAAATATTGCACCTAACATTTCAAGTTTAAAGAGTACAAGCTGTTCTTGTAATGATCACTGCATTTAGAGGAAAGCATTGAATCTGACAGATTTGTGTAAGAAATTAGTTTTTTAGTTAAGTGTTTTGTGTTTCTTTATCTTTGTGCTTACAATATCAGTAATATATTTTGCTTGAGGTCTAAAAATATAGCCTTTTTGGATTCAGTCCTTAATGAAAACAGAGTATTATACCATGAAAGGTGACCTATTGAAGGCAAAGTGCTAATAAGTTGCAGATTGTTCAGCATGACCTAAACCCTTTTTTTATTGAAAATGAGATCTACAAAGGTACTTTGTAACATGTTTCATAAGGTCTTAATTTTGCCCAGCACTCACAGGGCCATTAAATCTACTTAGAATCTGGATTACAAGAAAACAAGGATATTTGTCTTCTCTTTTACCTTTTTCTGAAAGTAAAAATGCATGCCTTGCATGCTRCCTTAAGATGTTTTCTAAAGAAACAAAAGAAACTTGCTAAGACCTCCTCTCTGGGCGAAGACTTACAGAGAAAAAGGCAGGGCCAGGAGGGCAGAGGACGAGCTGTGGAACTGGCATCTTTTTACCATTAATTGTGATTGATTGTGGAACTCTCAAGAGGCCTAATGGGCACTCTTCTAATGCAGACAAGTGGGTGGCTATGGAGCAGCCACAAAATCTTATGCCCTCCATTCCCTGCCTAGATACAAAAGCAGTTGCATTTCACGGTTTCACCCATGTCACAAGTGAGTCCATGGCAAGCAGTAAACCTGCTGTCACTGCTGCTCACCAGGGTTTCTGCTGTTGTGCCATTGTGACTTTGCAGGGCCACTGCCCCACCCCTCAGTTCACTTCTTAGACTCAYCTGCTGGTGCTGGTCCCACATATGAACCATTAATTCTTCAATGCCACTTTAGTTTTTTAAGAGCTTGTAGTGTTGAGTGTTGGGGTGCCTCAACTTAGAGATGTCAAAAGAAAATAAATCAGTCTGTTTCATTAGAAATTTCTCCACAGAATCACCATCTGACCCAGTTTACAGCTGTCCCTGTTCCGGGAATACCCACCTCATATAGCACTCTACTAGGGGTCCTCCAATACCTCCTAACAAATCAGAGGCTGGGTATTTTTCCCTAGATTTAAAATCTGTTAGGATCAATCACCTCAATCATATTTACCTGCAAGAAGAAAAAGTAGGTTGGAATCTGTGAGGGCAGTAAATGACTTTTAGAAAGCCCTGAGGACATCTTCCTCAATGTTCACATCTTTTCTGCTGCCATCTTTTCTGCTTCACTTTTTTTTTGTGAAGATCAACTGACAGACCAAATGAACTAAGAGAAGAGGACAATGTCTTACTTAGACCTATGATATGGGGGCAAGAGTTTCACTCTTGTCTGCAGCCCTCTTTCTGACCTCAAGAACATCTCTCAGGGCACCAACACCTGAGCAGAGGTGGGTGCAACCCCAGTACCCCCAGAGCATGCTTTACCCTTTGGAATTTGTGCCAGTCATGCATGGTACAGATACTCCCTTATGTAACATCTTGGGAGAACCACACATTGTTGAGAGAAACCAAAATTCTGGGCAAGATGTGATAGTCCACCTGTCCTTTTTCTCTAATATTCATAACTCCATGAGGGTAGCTCATTTAATATTTAGTGATTATGCACCCAGGGAGAGCTGGAAACTGGGGACTCAGATCTTCTTATGAAACACAAGGATCCTTGTGAAGTCTCTGGATATTTATGGACCCTCATCCTACTAATTAATTCACATCCCACACGTAATTCGTTTATAAACATAGCATAAAAATGATTCCTTTACCAGTTTTAAGGTTACATGAAGCATATATTCAGATTGCAAGGAAGATGCAGGAAAATCATCAGTGGGTATTGTCTTCAAATGATACAACAGAATCACTACTCCAGTTCCCCACTTGTAAAGCTACCAGTAGCACAACATGGGCTGTTTGTTCATGCTTTCTTCATCTCAGCAAGCAAGAGAAAAGGCGGAAACTGCCTCATGCAGCTTTTTTGGGCCTGTTTCCATTTACAGTGAGCACCGATCAGGTATTCTGAACTCCTGGTGCCAATGGGTTTCTTCTCCCCTTTCCTCATATGTTTTGGTCTTCCTGGCACTGGGATCTCATTCATGCAACAGCATCAGCTCATGAGCCCAAGACTGGGGTTATATGARACCTGTCATGTATTCTGGGATGATTATACTCCTGGTTGTTGCCTTAGTGGGATAAAAGTGGCCAGAGCCTGTGCCCTGATCTCAGCAGCTTGCAGAAATGTAACACAACTTTACACTTGCCTCTTGTGTAAGAACTGAAAGAGCTGATAGGAATAGAGACAGGCTGAGGATGACGCAGAGGTGTCCCAGAAACACATTGTCCTGGGGCACTTTGTCATCACACAGACTCCTGCCGCTAAACCAATAGTTACCCTCTCCTCAGCCCGAGACTGGCACCTGCTCCTCAGCACAGCTGACAAAACAAAGCTTGGCCAGCACAATTCCACCCCCACTACAGCACACGAACAGCCTTGTGCATGGTGGTTTGCTTACTCCAGGAAAGATGTGCAGCAGAGCAGGGATATAAGGCAGCTCTACTGACTGTCAGGCCTCTGCTCTAACCTCTAGAGCACACTCCATAAATGTTTGAATATTTAATAAAATCTTCTGGGTGTCTGCTTCCTGCAACACTAACTGTTTTAAAGTATTCATGGGTTATTTGTTTATTACTATTAAACAAATCTATTAAACACTCTGCATTATTTTTAGTTAAATTTTGTTTTTTTCCCCTTTCGCTTTAATAATTGATATTGTTTTGGATACATAAATATGTCCTAAGAGTATTTGTCATTGCCTAATGTTTACAGTGGGGATATTTTTTTTCTATAAAACTGTGGGATTTTTCTTCCATATAGAGTATGCTTTTCTGTTGCATGCACATTTCAGAAACAGTCACAGACATTGCATCTGGCAAAGGCATGTGAATTTGCAGGAATTGCAGTTAATGCTGTTCGGAAAACCTCATGCTTTAATTTCTCACTCATCATGTGGTTACAGAGAACAAGGACATCCTTGTTTAAAATATTACAGAATTATGTTAAGTGATGGATAAAAAATTTCTGGCATGCTCCTATCTATCTCAAGAACTACTGAATTAGGACTTTATGTCTAACATATTGAGAATAGAGGGGATGCAAAGGAGAAAAAAGAGTACAGAGGAACATAAGAGTCTCTTAGATAAGGGGCTTATTGCATCAAACTCAGAAATTAAACTGGTTTTAATGAACTGCTTACTTTATGTAAAGAGTGGGTGGAAATTCTGAGCTGCTGTCTAAATTTTGCAGATAGAAATAGTCAAGAAAGTCAGTTGACCTTTTCTGACTGTGGTCAATGACCCATATATGCAATGATTTGTGCCACGAGATTATTTTCCTGGTCAGACTCACCAATATGGCAGTACTATATGCAGTCCATGAGTGACATTGGCTTTTGYAGAAATGTTATATTGCTGTCAGTGGCAAAGGGGACAACTGCAGGGAAGTCTTGCTCAGGAAAAGTACAAGGAAGAAAAAAAAAGAAAAAAAAAGTTGGCTTCTGAAAGACCGGAAAGGGCGTGAAGCTTTTGGTTTGCATTCCTATGATGTTGACCCTGTGTGGCAGGCAAATGTGAGTCTGCTGGGATGCCTGGACTAGATCCCAAGGGAGGGTTCTAGTTTTTTTGGATGAGACCCTTCACTCCACCTGACGTTAGTGTCATCTTGCTCTGCCCTTGCTTCTGTGGCAGAGGAGTGAGAAAGAAACAGCCGGTGACAGTGCAGAATCAACCATTAGACACCCAGATAACTTCTTGTGATGGCACAGTACCTGGCCCTTGCACACAAAAGGACAAGACTTCACAAGGTGTCACTGTAACTTAACACTTATCTATGAGGTTTTCTAAACTAGAAACAGGAGACGATGCATGGATATTGAAGAACACTTGGAATAATGCAACATACAAATTGGATTTGTCTAGTGTCCAGTGAATCTCTGAAAAGGCCAAGAGGGAGAAAAACCACAACTCCACAACTGCATTAAAAAATAAAGGCAAGTTAGACCACCATTTGACTTTCTTGAGCAATATTAAGCAAGAGAACAAAAATTACATGTGCTTTTACACATCAGTACTGAAAAATGAGCCAGGAGATAAATTTTCTGGAGACAGTAGATGGCTGCTTCCTGGAACAAAAACCTCTGAAATCACAAGAAAGGAGGGTCTTTCAGATATAATCTGGAGTGAGGTACAGGACAGAATAGTGACTACAGTACTGAATTTCAAGAAGAGAAACTGTGTAAACAATGGGGTAACTGGTCAAAAATGAACAAATAAAAAAGAAAAAACCTCATAAAAGCAGCTTTCCAAAACAAAAGAAGCCTAGGAGCAGCCTGGAGGCTGTTGAAAAATTAAGTGCTAGAAGCCAGGTAAAAAGTGTACCACAATTCAGAAAGAAAACAATGCAATCCAGAAAATCCCTTCAARCCTTAACTGGGAAGTTGTGCAGGCTATCACATAGAAAAGCATGAAAAAAAAAAAAGAAACAAAAGGAAATCTGGCCTAGAAAAGGAAAACAGTAAAACCCATACACACAGCAAGCTGAAAGTAAATAAACAAGCAAGAACAGCTGAAAAGAAAGCGAAGAGTATGACAAGGAGCTCCCCAAAGGCAGCCATGGCAGGACGAAGGCCCAGGGGATTAGTGAAATCCTGTGGCCACCAAAGTGTAAAGAGGGGACAGAGGCCAGGGTAACTCCCATGTACTGAAGGGCCTGGAGGGRTCTGGAAGCCATGGCCCCGTGCTCTGCCTCCAGTTCTGCCCACCAACCACCCGTGCCAATGCTGGCTGTGTTCGGCAAGGATGTGGGAAAGCAGATGCACAGTAAAAACTGCAAGTCTGTCTTGGGTGGACAACAGATCACTGTCTGTAAAAACCCCAGGAAAACCTCACAAAACTGAATGAGTTGGAAAAAAGGGGGCAGATGATCTCCAGCACTAAGAAACGCAGGATAATGCATCTCAGGAATTGTAATCTAAACCGTGTTTATAGGACACTGAAACCTGAGCTGTAAATGCCAGCTGTAACTGAGCTTCAACTACCAAAAAGAGACCTTGGAGTCATCATTGGCTGATTTTCTAAATCATTGTCTCAAATGACAGTGAAATATGCAACAGGCGATAATATTGGGTACCATTGAGCCAAAACATCAGAAAGGCATTATCAGCGAGAGCAAGACAGACTTTTTGCCACCATGTTAAGCTAGAATGTGTCATACCTCAAGTGCTGTGTGTGCAGTCCCAGCTCTGTGATTCAGGAAGGAGTTAGTGGAGTTGGAGRTCATGCCAGAGAGAAGCAGTAAAAAGGATCCAGAGGATAAGGTAATTGGCTACCAGAAGGATACAAAGTTTTGGGACCCTTCATTTTGAACAGGAAGAATAAACACATCACCATCAGGAGGGTGCTGTGTAAGCTGGATGCAAAGCTGTTACTGACTGAGCCCTTGAACTCGATGAAGCAAAAAGCTGACTGGTTTAAAAGCAAGTGCTCTTTTACCTAATGCATATGGACTCTTGTAACTTGCTCCCACAGTGAGGGTGAAGGCAAGCAGTACCAGCAGCCTGAGAAAGGGAGAAGAACAGTTCATGGTCAACAGGTCTATAAGCAGATACGAGGACGTCTAGACAGGAAAATATCTCTAGCATCCCGAATCCAGCAACTGCAGAAACAATTGCAGTGCGAAGGAAATGGTCTGGCATGAAGTGGCCATGCTCATGTGTTAAATGCCCAGTCACTTTTTCTGCAGACAGAGGCCAGGCTGGCTGGATCATCAGTTCTATTCTATTGGGAATATCTTCTCTCACATTCTCGTATAATGGCAGGATTGGAGTGGGGGAAATGTATAATTCCAGAGTGCACCAAGGAATATTCTTGTCTGTATTCATCTGTGTGCCCAGCCTCAAATCCCATTTGTATTGAAATTGCTGAAAGAAATTGTTATATTCCTGTTGATTGTAACTATCTCAGCTACAGCAGCAGTTCATGCCAAAAGGAAATTAAACTACAAATACACCCAGCCTCTAGCTCAAAATTGCTTATATTTCTTCTATCAGTTGACAGAAAGGTGGTATCATTGGAATGGAAACAAACAAAAGCCTTACTCTAGCAGAAATATCCTTAGTGGTCAAAAATACCTGGAGGGTGAGCTCAGGCCCTTGCATTTGAGGTCAGCTTGTGAATTTTTCAACTTCTGAGCTACCTTCTAGTAGAAAGCAGAGATTTTCCCTGCTATTTTTATAGCTATTCCTAATTAGCTGCTGTTCTAGCCCTCATGCCTTTACTAGCGTTTGCTAGACTCTGTAACTATTTGCTCACCTTTCTTCCATTTTCCCCTTGAAAATCACATCCAAAACCACATCCAAACTTATTTCTTTACTTCTTTACTTCTGTGTACTGCACTCAGAGGCAACATACTGATCTGCCAGACCAGGGCAGCTCAGACCACTGCTTTAACATCTTCTTGGATGAAGTGTGAAAGTCACTCTGGGTTGCCAGATCCTTCCTTCCTTCCTTCCTTCCTTCCTTCCTTCCTTCCTTCCTTCCTTCCTTCCTTCCTTCCTTCCTTCCTTCC